>JAPWFG010000042.1:0-600000 GCA_028015205.1 Mytilisepta virgata | reverse complement strand
AGCATGGATAGTTATGACTAATTTACCACCTCGAAATGGTGCATGCATAGCGAATGATGGAAGTACTAGTAAGTGATTTTTGCAAAGGATATTTTACTTTTTATATTTTAAAAATATGATTGACGGATAAAACAATTAA
This sequence comes from Mytilisepta virgata, assembly GCA_028015205.1. Lineage (NCBI taxonomy): Eukaryota > Metazoa > Mollusca > Bivalvia > Mytilida > Mytilidae > Mytilisepta > Mytilisepta virgata. The sequence goes on along the minus strand of JAPWFG010000042.1, from coordinate 599,861 downwards.
CGTATTTAAATATTAATATTACTGTACACAAAATATACATATATTACGCTTCACCCCTCTTTTGTTACGAGTACTAATGGTCTGGGTTTAATAATACAGTGAGATTATTGAATAAAGCAAATACTTACTTTATCATCTAAAAAACAAAATTATAATATAAAATATATTGATATGGTGAATTAAGTCTTTAGTAAATTACATAAAAACCTAACATACGCCTGATAAAGGAAAGCCAGTTTAAGCCTGCCAGAACTCCTGTTAAGGGGAAATTCTTCCTAGTTGATGATTACGTCAAAACTTTCTAATAGAAGGACGCAGTTGCAAGGCTATTGAAAAAATAATTGTAATGATAACCGGTAACGATATCGAACAAAGACTGTTATAGTTTGGTCCAACAATTTTACGTGAAATTCCAAAAAAATAATAGACTAATAAAAATCACAGAGCACATCAAGATGAATATGTTTAAAAGAAAAACTTTACAGTAAATTACATATGAAATGGGCAAATAAACATATTGGCTGTATACGATTTTACATACATTTCCGACCAAAAAGTGGAAAATGCTGTTTTACAAATACATGTTATGGAAGTTATCACAAGAACATATACGTAGCAACTGTAGAAAAAATTACAGGCAACCATACACCTCAAATAAGGGGAAACTTTGTACTTCCACACAGCATATGAGATTATTTGATTCATTGAATTATGAACCAATGGTTTATTTCTGGTAGAATTGGAGAAGAATATTTGTATGTTTGGATGGGAAGATGAAGGATCCAGCCGTAGGAAACACACAAGTTCAGACTCGTATGAGCCGTTAAAGTACCGGATTTTGCAAATCAGTAGTGACGGAGAGACCGTACTTTACTATGGATGTATGTACTTAAACCTTATTACTGAAATGCGTTGACTATCTAAATGCGATTATTTTAAATTATTGGTTAGTTACATGTATCCTTTTGTGTTTTAAAAATAGAATTATATATATATATATATATATATATATATATATATATATATATATATATATATATATATATATATATATATATATTCTTACATTGTTTCCAGAGGCTTATCGAATTTATCAAATCGAGATGGTTAAATTATTTATTTTAAAATCCGAGCGGCGAGCACCTTAATATTCGATACTTTAACCATCAAGATTTGAAAAAATCCGATAATCCTCGAGTAACAATGTAAGAATCTGTTTCTGTAATGATTATTACATAGATTTTCATATATATTAAATCGAAATCCCCTTTGGGTGCCTCCACATTCCTGGACAGTTTTATATGTTGCTTTGAGAAATTTGAAAGTAAAAGTCGTTATAACGTGCTTTGACCCTTTGTCTTAACCGATTTAGATAATCGGAAACCACACGTCGATTAAATATTTGATAAAAGACAGATTCAGCAAGGATTTAATTGACATTTGTAACATTTTTTATTGATAATTTAGTAAATGTTTGAAATTTCTCCAAAAAAACCTTCATAGGATGTGCGAGACACATATCAGAGACTTTGGACTTCCGCTCATGTATCTATTTGAAATGTTTTATCGGCTAATTCTGAGAAAGACATTCGAAACTGTCACAAAACTTCTGTCTTACTGCCAAAATGTAAAATTAAGATTTTTCGTGCTTTAGATGAATCAAGTACAGTAGTTGAAATAAAACCAGGTCTCAAGGCTGATGGTTATAACGTTTCATTGAAAGTGCTAATTTATGATGTACTTATGGACTATGCAGAGTGCAGAATAAGTCTGGGACAGGTATGAATTACAACTGCATGAACTTTGTATAACTGTAGGTACCGTTAGGATCGTCGATTACTTATCACTTAAGGTATCCGGACCATAATAGATCATGATCAAAAATTGTATCTCTTTTTGACCGTGAATGACAATTTAAAGCTGGAATTTTGTAAATATATTTTTCTCAAGTTGAAACACACTTTGTTGCTTATATGCAGAGTCTGTAAAAATAACTTAGTTATATTGGTATTTCTGAAGTTTTCCGATAATTACCGAGGTCAATTTATATTCAATTGCGTTGTATGGAACATCCCGGAACTTTTGAATAATCACGTGGTCATTTATGGTCCGGATACCTTGTGTAAGACATCAAAAGCCCAGAGTCAAAGACAGCTAAGTTCCTGCTGTTCACAAAACCTTAAGAGTTGTCTAAATCTTGGCCTTTATTTTACTTGACTCTGAAATTTAACAAAAAGACACTGTGACAGCAATTTTTTATTTCATCTAAAATACATGTATATAGAACAAGCATCCAATATTGACGGTTAATATGCATCAATAACCATGCTTGCAGAATCGCAAAGTTCAGTACAATTAAACGATAACTACACGGAGTATTTGTCTTAATTCAAAGATAATCATTAATTATTTTCCTGGAACCGAAAAACTATCCATCAACATTACATATGTCAAAACTCAGATATAAATTTATTTCAACGTTTATGCAATCTAATTAAAAACCGATCTCTCATCGCTCGCGTTTTCTGATATGTCGCGTGGGAGATCTAACGAAACCCGCTTTGAGGTCACATGTGAGTGACCTCGTAGGTGTGTCCTGTTCGTCCAATGAAATTGCGGCTTAGGCGATCTTGTAAGTTGATCGTGTGGTAAAGGGATGTAACTCATTTTATTAACGAAGAAATCATCAGTCCCCAGAATTCATAAACTTTTTTGATTGACTTACTGATAGGAAGTCAACTCATTTGCATGTCATTATAAATTCATAAGTTCCAGTTCACTCACATGATTGATTGATTGATTGATTGATTGATTGATTATCTTTTATTCCTCCATAAACATGAAGAGTACATTTTTATAACATTATACCATCACAAAACAGACAAACATATATACAAGACAAACAAAATGAGAGTGACTACAATGAAAAGAAAAGTTATTCTCTATATACACTAAATATATTCAGACATACAACTACTGAAAGTTATAAATATGGCAATAGAGGTGGTACTTAAAGGAACCATACAGTTTATACACGTAATCTGCTGTGTGACACATCAGTTCAGCCCATATATCTGATGAGATATCCTGAATGCAATCAGTTATTCCACCCAGTAATGAGATCATAAGTTCATTATCCTCTTGTTCAAAATATTTTATGGACTCTGTAACTGTTAATATGTCAACTATTTTGTAAAACATTTCACATCGCACATCGAGAAAGGCTTTACAAACAAGAATAAGATGTTGAAGTATATCTTCTGTATACATATTACACAAAGTACAATTCGCTGCTTTTAACGGTAAAGACCCTAACTTAACTAGTACTAAAAATTGTTCGTTCATTGTTGGATATAAAGCTGCTAGTCGCAAAAGTCTGTGTTCAGTAAGGTTCGTATGTATATTGGCATAACGTTTTAAATTCGGTCGTTCTTCAAGTGCTGATCGCCATTTGTTTTCTTCATAAATTTCGATCGTTTGATTTACAATTTTCTTCCATAATAACTTATTTGGAAAAAAGCAATCAGTCAAGTAGTTTTCAAGAAATAGTGTGAGATCGTATTTAGCCAATAGTTCTGTAAAATCGAGAGTAATTGATTTTCCACGACAATCACTGGTAATAACCTGTCCTATTCGTAGATTGAATAATAACTTGTGCATACAGTCAGATTTCGAGCGACACAGACGTCCAAAAAATAGTAATTTCATTTTATCTATATATCCAGTTAACGACCAAAGTCCAAGATTACTAATACTGGATTCAGTAGGACTTCTCTTGTAGAATCTTAACATGAATCGTGCAAAATATCGTTGTGTTGTTTCAAGAATGTCAAGATCTCGATTTGTTAATGGTCCCCATGTTTCACACGCGAACAGCCCGGTTGGTAATATTACTCGTGTCCAGATAATACCGCTTGTAAGTGTGTTCATTCCACGTGGATTAAGTCCAACAGAGTAAAGCGAATGTAACTTTTGTTTCAATTTTTTGGCTACATTTTCAGATCGTTCAAAAGTATTTCTTTCCGTATCAAGCACTGTTCCAGCGTAAGTTATCAGCCTTTTCCATTCAATCACACAATCACCTAGTTTAAGAGAAATTAGTTCCTCCTTTTCACGACTGTTTTTATGTGAAAATTTCAATGCACTACTTTTTGACGCATTGTATTTCAATTTCCATTTAATGGCGTATGAATCGACGACATCGAGTAATTTCTGACAACCAGTGATTGTAGTGCTCAGAAGCGTAGTGTCATCTGCTAAGAGAATAGAGGGAATTTGAAGACCACCAACGTTTAGTCCACAGTTAGTTGATAGAAGTTCGTATATCAAATCATTAATGAAAACTGAAAATAGCCAAGCAGACAAAACGCGACCTTAGCCAACACCTTGTTTGATCCGAAAAACATTACTTGTCAATCCGTTAAATTGAACATGTGCTGTTGCAGATTTGTACGAAAGATATATGATATTCCAAATATTTCCAACAATACCGATTTGATTGAGTTTAAATAACACACCGTCTTGCCACACTTTATCAAATGCCTTCTCGTTATCGAGAAATATTGCATACACATTTGAATCTCGTTCTAAATAATATTGTAACGATTCTTTCAATGTAAAGATTGCAGGGATCGCACCGTGATCCTTCACGAATCCAAATTGTAAACGATGTGGAATCACACAGTTTGATTTTGTGAGTTGATTTTGAATTCGACCAAGTAAAATTTTCTCAAAAAGTTTTCCCAGTGAAGAAGTTAATGTGACGGCCCTATAACTGTTCGGATTTGTCTTGTCTTTGTTCTTTCCTTTGTATAACGGTATAATTACTCCATGTCTAAACGATATAGGAAGATATTCATATTTCAAAATTAAATCAAACAAAGAACATAGATATGTTATCAACGTTTGACCTCCGTAAATTATATGTTCATTTGTCACTTTATCTTGCCCTGGTGACTTTCCAGTTTTCAATGTACGAATATGTTTTTGCAATTCGTCAATGGTTACACTATTTTGTAAACTGAACGAATGATTATCCCGCCTATCGAAAAGTTCAAAAACAGAGTTAGTTATATAAGATTGAAAGTTCGTATTACTAGTTTTGTCCGCGTCTGAACTGTCCGAATATAAGCATCCAAAGTATTTCCCCCAAAGATCACACACTTCTCTCGGTGTATTTCCTTCTTGATCGTCATAAATTAATTTAGGCTGTGACGGATTCTGTTTTTTAGCTCTTCGAACAGTTTTGTAAAACTCACCGATATCGCATTCGGCCGCTTGTCTAAATTCTTCGTATTTATCGTCAATCCATTTTCTTTCTGCCTGTCGCTTCCGCTTTCTAAATTCGCGTTTCTTATCTTTATTTTTTGTATAAAGTCCATTCGATTTATCTCTTTGCTTTCCACCGTTGACCCATTCGCGTCGAGCTGCTCGTTGTTCGAAATGAAAGTAACCTAGTTCATTGGTATTCCAATAAGGTTTTAGATAAGAACGAAATTGTCCGCATGGTATACACGAATCGGCCGCCATATGCAAAACATTAGTTAAAATACATGCATACTTTTCAATTTCATCTGTTTTACAACAATTAATATCGGGACTACGAAAATTTAAAAGTTTGTCAATTTCAGTTTGATACATTTTAAGTTCAAAATTGTCCGCTTTTGACCACTTAAGTACTGGTTTGTGCAGCCCGGGAGTGGAAGTATCTGATGCGTCACACAGTAGATAGGTTTCCAAAGACATACAAATTGGAAAATGATCGGAATATTCAAAAGGACAGTCATCATGTACCTTAACTAAGGGGACACAATTGGCTAAGAATTCAGGTATGCATATATAATCTATCAGTGTTCTTTGAGATCTATTCTTGTTTCTATATGTATAACAAGGACCAACTCGTTTATACAACAAAGGAGCAACTTTTAAATTTCTACTGTCTAAAAAACATTTCAAAGAATTACTCTTAGCATTATATACTTCATTAGTTATATCTACATTAAAATCTCCTCCAATTATGGTTACATAGTCTTCACTCAGAATATCATAATAAAATGTTAATACATCAAAATGTTTTAAATACTCAGACTGTGAAAGGTTTGTAGATGGCAATAATGCACTAATTAAACAGATATCATTAAAATATTTGGAACTTAAAACGGCACCACATAATCTATCTGTTTCAAAATCAAGGGGTTTAACCGTTATATCTGGTAATTTACGTATTAATAAGGCAGTACCACCTGAACCTCTATTTGTGTCACTACAATTTTGGCTTATACTGTAAATTACATGAAAATCTTTTGCAATCTCTTGTAAGTAAGACACGTTTCTCTCATTTAACCAGTGTTCAGTGAAAAAACAAATATCTGAACATTGTAATAAAGATTCTAGATAACTTGTGCCATACAAGGCACCCCTCATATTCCAACAAAGTAGGTTAAGCATACTAAAACAGAGTGAAATACACTTATATACAGTTAGACCTATTTCCATGATTGATCTGAGTTGGTGTTGTTGTATGGAATATAATCTCGCCAGTAAACACCCACTGGCCAAAAACTCTCATTATTCTCAATCTTCTCATAAAAATCGTTCTCTTCAATGTTAACTCGCATTATGTATGCAGTTCTCCCTCGAAGTTCGCGCCTTTTTAACAGTTTAGTGAACGTAACTTTAACGTCATTTTTCTCAGCATTCGCAACAACAGCTTTGCTTACCATATCATAAGGGACGTCACCTTTAACATTATATAATACAATACGTTTTGTACGCTTTGTCACTACACCTTTGAATATTTCAGATTCATTTAATGTGTTATTTCGTTCTGGTGAATCGGTCCAATTGTCTACTCCATTGCCAGTAAGTGGAATATTAATAATGTTCGATGTGTTTGATAAGCGAGAACGATACGTCTCTGGGGTAGTATCCTCTGTTGAATGTATGTTTTCTGGGTTAGATGCGTCACTGTTACTATTGTCATAACTTTTCTGTTCAGTATCAAGTTTATTGTCACATGTGTTTACAGTCACTGTGGTAGTTTTGTTATAGTTGTTTTCTTTACCTTCCTTCACAACTTCGGAAAATTGTTTCTTTTTGTGTTGAGCAATATCTTTGCATTTACCATCAATAGAATCAAGACGACTCGTTATTTTCAACATTTCATCACAACATCTGTGTTTTTTACTTTGGTTTTCAGATAAACTTTTCATTTCTTGAGATTGTAATTTCATTTCGGCTTGTAATTTTGTGTTTTGACCACGCATATACTCCAGTTCGGTTTTTAAGTTTGATATCTCTGACTCCTTATCTTTCAAAATATTCTTCAGTTGTTTATTTTCGTGATCGTGTTTCTGTGACAAAATATCAAGTTTAGTGTTTGTTTGTTGTATAGAGTCATTGAGCATTTGTTTCAGTTCAATAATCATACCTATGATAACTGAGTTGTCAGTATTTTTTATAGTATACTTGTTGCTTAGTTTAGCGCAGATGTCGTTAATAACAGAAGGGTCATCGTCAGTACCTACTGTAGCCCTCCTACTTCTGGAGAGACATTGTTTTAATTCTGTTATATTATGAGGATTTTCCAAATAATGAAAGATAATAAAGATATCTTCAGCTAGTTTTTCCCCTACCGAGGCACCAGTTCTATCAATAAGTTTGCTTTCCTGATATGCTGCATCACGTTTACGTACTAAGTCAAAGAGAGATTTTCTAATTGGTCGCATATCATGCACATCTGTATGTTTTATAAGTTCTTGTTTAAATGTTCGGCGGTCCAACTGACCGAAGTTGCTCTGAATGAGTTGATACATGTCCTCATCGTTAAAGTTGTTATCTTGTGATTCGTTTTGAGTATATTCTTGTGAATTCATATTTTGATTTTCAAATAAATCACCTTCACTGTCAGGATTAAATCCTTCATCGTGTCCCGTTATATTTTGTACACTATCCATTATTGTAACCCACGATATTGGTGAGCAGATTTCAACAGGTCAATGTTTACATTTTGTATGTCGATGTTCACACGCTTGATTTTCAACTTCTCAGTTATAAAATGATGGAATGGGTTAAGGATCAAAAAAGCTTTGTTTTTTGCAGCTTTGGGAACAAGAAACATAATCGAAAATACAAAGGATACATTCAAACCAATAAATATTTTCTCTCTGTAATTTTCACCGCCACTGCCATCTTGACCGGAAATCAGTAAAACTCTAGAAACTCTAAAAAAAGATCTAACGAAACCCGCTTTGAGGTCACATGTGAGTGACCTCGTAGGTGTGTCCTGTTCGTCCAATGAAATTGCGGCTTAGGCGATCTTGTAAGTTGATCGTGTGGTAAAGGGATGTAACTCATTTTATTAACGAAGAAATCGTCAGTCCCCAGAATTCATAAACTTTTTTGATTGGCTTACTGATAGGAAGTCAACTCATTTGCATGTCATTATAAATTCATAAGTTCCAGTTCACTCACATGTGACCTCAAAGCGGATTTCGTTAGATCTCCCAAGCGACATATCAGAAAACGCGAGCGATGAGAGATCGGTTTTTAATTAGATTGACGTTTATGCATCACGCAATTAATTTCGTAAACTTAACCTTTCTTAGCACTGCTAATATACCAGAGTAACGTATATGAAAAACATGCATTTGCCTTTTTCATAATACTTTCTCAAGATTTTACCGTCTTACGCCGAGGATAAGTCTGTCAGTGCTGAAGATGTGTCAACATTTATCACAGACTATGGCAAAAGTATAACTCGCTATTTCAAAGAAAATAATACCAAGCAAGTCCTACTGAATGTTGAAATAGCGAGCGAATCTGTAACACAATTGGTAAGTTTGAAACGTATTATGTGTTTACTCCCGTGTACATTCTTAATTATAATATTTTTTTTTATAAATTACATGTACATGCACATGTATATTCATTGCTACATTGTATGGGACACGGGCCACGGAAAAACCACTTCACCTGTTTAAAAAAATTACAGTCGTGGTAAATATTTTAAAAAGGAAATTTCAATGTAATTTATTACTTGACAGTACGAAATTCGAACTTATCTATTGAATTTTGGAAACGCAAAGTGATTTTACGAAGAAAAAAAATCGATAAATAATTAGCAATGAAGTCTTATATTAACCCGTTCAAGATACTACGAGTACTCAAAAAGCAATTGAATGAAAATTTGTTTTTTGATCATTTGATAAGTATTATGTTTCAATTGTGAAATATTATTAAAAACTATTGACCACCATTCATATTATGTACATTGTATTCACTGTTATGGCAAGCCGTACTCGTCAAAACTATGTTTAAACCCTTTTTTCGAAAAAATTACATACTGAGATTTAAAAACCTAAAATAACACACTGAGAAATCGAAATTACACACTGAGATTTTAAAATTACACACTGAGATTAAAAAAAAATGAAAAACACACATTGAGAAATTAAAATTACGCACTGAGATTTTAAAAAGACACATTGAGATGAAATAAATTGGAAAACACACACTGAGAATTGATAATTACACACTGAAATTTCAAAAATACACATTGAGATTAATATGCAAATTACTAATGAATATTCATGAGATGAATAATTCAACAGATTAATATCTTGGTCTCTAGAACTCTTGTCATTATAATGAAATGCGGTTCCTTCAACCAACATTCATAATAAATGTTTTCTTATAATTTTATTAAAGTTTTTCACCATTTGGTTATATCAGAGACATATAATACATGGCGTCTCTGGTTATATTTTGTAAAGAGAGAAAGTGGGTATTTTTCTTGTTCTATTGGTCTTTTACGTTGTATTTCTAATGTATTTTATAAAACATTTGGCGTCAGAGTGAAGGACTAACGAGTTCTGTCCCCTAGTTGTTTTAAGTTTGTAATAGATCATGTAGATTAAGATTACGTATGCTAATTAGATATGTGCGCATACAAAATGTGTGTAATTTTAAATTCTCAGTGTGTGTTTTTCAGTTTATTTCATCTCAGTGTGTCTTTTTGAAATCTCAGTGTGTAATTTTCAATTCTCAGTGTGTGTTTTTCATTTTTCGTAATCTCAATGCGTCTTTATGAAATCTCAGTGTGTAATTTCTTATTCTTAGTGTGTATTTTTAGCTTTTTTAAATCTCAGTGTTTTTTTTTTTTAAATTCTCAGTGTGTAAAATTTTCGAAAAATGTTTTAAACATAGTTTTGACGAGAACGGCTTGCCATACACTGTCATATTATCAATATGTAACGTGTTGTGTGCTTGTTACTGATTTTGTTTTTGATTTTCATTGCGAAACTGTGAGTCGATTTACTATACTGCCCATTAGATTTATATTTTTGTTACCGTGTATGGTTTGTTGAAACTACTTGCTTTGGCATACGAATGGTACGTGATCGACAACTATCAAAGAATGGCCGTATTGCCAAACTGTATTTTAGCTGTGTTTTTAATAACAGTTCTAACAAAGCGATTTTCCTGTGACTGAACAATGTTTCGTGTTGTAAGGATTTTGTTAAGAATTCATATATTACCTAGTACAAATTACAATAGGCTGTGGTACATTTTCCCTAAATATATTGCCATGCAGTCTCTTAAGAATTTAACAGTGAAAACGATGTTTATTCTATAAGTAGGACAAGAAACCTTTATTTTTAAAGCTTAACTTTTTTTTAGAAACTACCAAAAACAATATATGATAGTACGCCAGAAAATTGGCTTCACATCGGGGAACAAGAGATGCCTTCTGGACGAAAGGAAGTGTTATCATTTGAAAGTTTGTGGAATATGCTGCATAATCCGAACGAAGGGGATGCTAATTCTACTGATATTATAATTTCAGTTAGTTATTTTCAGTATAATAGATACTAATCTTTAGAATGTTTTAATTCATTGTTTCACAATAAATGTATTGTGGAATTTATTGGTGGCGGTGTCGGAAATCCAAAAGGGAAACCACCGATTTACAGCAGGAAAACTCGCAATTCTTTTCAGTTAATATTGGATTTGAACAGACCTTGCCATGAGCTGGATCAGATTCGAAATTCATTGTTGAGAGGATAGTGATAATCATTAGATATGATGGACTATATACATCACTCTCCAACCACACCCAACTATATATTATAAATTATAAAAAAACAAGTAAATTGAGAATATAGAAAATAGATATCGAAATAGCTACTTTTGCTAACTTACTTTAGACCTTTATAATATTTCAATAAACATGATAAGTTACTATACTTTAAAAGATTATCTTCATTTATATTGTCTATTTCAGACATTGTCGAGCTTTATGGGAATGCTATATAACATAGCTCAAGGTGTAGAAGGAAATAATACAATAAATATTAACCAGATAGCAGACAGCATTGCGGCTTTAATTCACCATGGACAGTTTGTATCTAATGCTTCAGTTGTAAGTAATATATTTCCTGTGGCGGGGTGTGTTCGACTCCGATCTTAATTGACGAGGAATGCCAATTTCCCTACTGAAGGTCGGTGAGTCTCTCCGGGTACTCCGGCTTCCTCTAAAAACTGGCCGCCGCGAAATAGCCAAATGTGCTGAAAACGGCGTAAACCCCAACTACGCACACAAACACAATGAAGTAAAAGACGATTTTGGGATGATGCACATGAGAATCGAGCTCATACAATGAATCGCTTGACCATAATACAAAGATGTGAACAGGGCGTTCATTGATCCGATTGATAACAGGATACAGACGACCCCTAGCGTCTACAGTACTACTGACAGAAAAAAACATGACTCTAAATGCTATGGTTATTAATTTTTTTTAACTGTAAATGACCATTTATGACTATTAATGACTCGAAATAGTTCCAAATGTTTTGAATCATTGTGTGAAAAAAAATATGGTTGTAACGGTAGAAATCTTTTTTTAAAACCTTTTTCAAGTTTTAAAAAAAATTATTTTTTTTTAAGTTTTTATTTTTAATAGTGTTTGTTATATATTGTGTTCATTTTTAATCCGGGTTTTTAACAGTTCTTCTTTTATCAGTGCTTCCTATCATTCCTTGTAAATTTTATTTATTCGACATTACATAGAAAACATACTAGCCTTGAAGTAGGTATCTTAGTTATTAATCTGTCCTTTAAAGAAGGAAAATACAAAATAAACAAACATAATTTTTCAAAATTGGGATTATAGACTATAAATATATACCGTGATTGGAATCTGGACAAAAAGAAAAAACAGACAAAATTTCGTTTCGAGAGATGGCACATGGTGTGTATCATATCTTATGTTGAGAAAGTTGAGCATACAATTTTTAAACACAAAATACCATTTGAATAATATATCTCTCTGAATCTAGAGCAGTGCCCTGCATGCTATTAAAGGAGTTGTTAAAATATTAGCCCTGGCAACAACAGTGGACAACAATCCGATATATGAAGATTATATATCAACATGCAAAGGTGAGTTACACCGTTCTGATGTGGAAAGAAACCTGGTAATACAAAGTTTAAGAAAATGAACCAAATACAGTTGATGTCCTTGTCTCAAAGTCGAAGTAGCTTTGAAAAGTAATTTGAGAAATTATGAGTAAATGCAACTGTTGATCTATCTGTCTAAATAGAATCTTCCCTTTTCAAATCAAAAAATAATAGCAAAGTCTAGTATCAGCCTGAGTTTTCTTTTAATAGTATTGTCGGGGTTTGAAACATGACATGAAATTTAACTACTATTTACTTTACGAGGATATAACTTTATTTTACTGTATGTTATTAACCATGTTAACTGGCTTTTAAGTATTAGCCATGAAATATTATAAAAGAAAGAACATATATTGGGTAAATTTCAACATGAAAACATCCCATTCCTTAAATGATATGATTACAAATGGTGTAATTGTATGTTTTCATGTTTGAAGGAGCTTTGAAAGTGTTCAACAATGCGTTGATCGCCCTTCTACCAAGGCAGTCGACCGAAATGCCACACCAGACAGACCTATACAGTATACTTGAATATCTGACATCAAGACAAGACTTTAATAATCAAGATAATTCGGATCTTCCAAAAGATAGAGAGCTTGTAAAACAATCAGATTTGACGTTAATGGAGAAGGCATATATTTCCTACAGAATTACCGAGAGAAATTTTATTTTAGCAGAGCGTCGTAATGACATGGTAAGTGAATATAGGATTGAGTCAACACTTTGCAAAACAAGACCTAGATTAATTATAAAATCAAATAAAAACCTTTCACAGAAGGAACATTACTACGTATCATAACTAAAATTTCAGTTGTGAACCATGATTATGAGTAATTTATTCTTTTAGGTGCGTAAAGAAGTTCCCAGTATGCTAGAATCCATATATATTCTTGGTAAAGTTTTGGAAATGCTTTCATATCGTATACAATTCCCTGTTGGTGTTACAAAATACGGTGTCGGCACAAAACGATACAGACACTGTGGGTCCAACTTGGTAATGAATGGAATAAAAGAAGATGGTTATCATATGGAATTTGATAAGGCTGAAAATCCAATTGATGACAAGTGCGATTTGCAGGTTTGACACTTAAACTGAACAACTATTAAAAAATTTCTAAATATAACATAAGTGTTTTCTGATTCTTAGTTAATGTAATTGGACTTCTCGTATACTCTGATTATTTCATACTTGTAGGGATTGGTAGAACCGTATCAGTATGTATATTTTGTTTATTTGTTGTTTTCAGACAACATCGTTTGACAGAACTCCATTTTCCTGGGATGGAGAATCCAAATTTATCAGCTCAAAGACGGTAGTATTTGCACGAAAAGAAAGAAATAATTCATTCTTTCCATCGATGATTAGATTCCAAAATTCATTTCAAGCTTCAGAGCGTCCAAGCAAATCGGTTCATATTGGAACACCAGCACATTACAAAGAACACACTGATCAGGTCGTACTTTACAAATTATATTGGAAAAATTATAACGACAGTCTTATTTTTTCTGTTAGAAATGCCGTTGTAAAATTGAGTCATGTAATTTATGTGCGTCGTAGAGAGCCACCTACGGAAACTATTTATGACTGGACAAGGCCAGTGCAAGAAAGGGATTGGACTTCTGAAGATGATTTTCGGGTGATAATAACTGACAGTTTATATGAAAGTCCTGAGACAGTTTACCTCAGTCTTCATATATTTTCAGGTAAAGCTCTTCATAAAGGGCACCAAGGTGTGAGAAAAAGCGTCATGTATACCTCGTATACAAAGATTTGTTTTTTATGGGGTATTTTCACAGTGTCCTTTTACAGAGTGATTTGATATAACGAGGTGCTTCTTATGCAGTCTCGACTATATGCAGATATTATTTTTCTTAATTTACTTTTCTTCTATGGGTAGATCAATATGTAAAATTTTCCTACATTTTTATAAATGTAATACAATGGAACAAAAATTATTACCTTAATTGTAAATAATATCAGTATTCACGGTGTGGCAGAGAACTGCAGCACAGACCGTCGTAGATATGTCATGGTAAGGATATGGGAATGATATTACGTCTAAGAATTTTCTTTTGAATAAGGCTGCCTATGATGATGAAACTTGACGAATACCGTAAAACGTTTATCGTTGATAACGGGCAAAATTCTAAAGACAAGATGCATACATGTTCTAGACTTGCAGGTGAAACGAGATGTGTGCATATTCAGTATGAGCAGAATATTTGAAAATATACAACTAACCCATACAATTAAGTTATTTTCCAAATTTGTAGTCCATTTAATATCAGGTAGACGTAACACATTTCTTACGGAAGCCATTTTTGGAATATTCATTTATATATATTCCTCATTTCATGAGTCCATGTTCACAAGTGTCTTACATAATTTCATTTCAGGTAATAATTACAAGATAGATAAAGATAGAACAAAACGTTCAACCAAAACAATGTCAGACAGTAGCTTTTCCCATACATATACCTTGACAACAGCCACTACAGGATGTCGTGTCTGGAATACAAAAATAAATCTCTGGGATTCTAAAGCTTGTGTGGTTTGTATATCTTTTGTTATATATTCGGTTTTGGATGGCTTTACCTTTACATTTGAAAGGGGGTTTCCAAATATAAATAATAGGACAGTGTGGCATATAACTCTATCAAATAGTGACATTCATTCACTGGTAATATACTTTTGACGGCCATTTTGGTGTTGTTTATTCCTAGTTTGTCTTGATTTTCTGGATCATCAGAGTTTCAAACAAAATCACTATTACATGCAGTCAGTCAAAATTGGTCAACACATAATTTAGATCAGAACAGGTATTGTTGACCAATGCATACGTCATTCTTGACTTTTATTAACTTATGTTAACCAGTTTTGATTGACCGCAAGACAAACATCTCTTGTTCCGGGCTTGTTATATTGATTTTGACTATATTTCAGAAATTCTAACAATAAAGACAGTTAAGATTAAACAAGACACAAATGGCTATTTGAAATCAATGATGTGTTTTTAGAGATTTGTATGCTTTCAAAAGTATATATTATGTTGTATAAATAAACAGTCTCGTATACCAATTCCATCACCATAGCTCAATGAAAAAATACCAAGGAAATGAAAACGATAACCTACCATATTGCAGATGAGATTCAAATGCAAAATTTACCAAAACGGGTAAATCTTAAAACCATCTTAAACGGACATTTGCCTGAGGGAGATACTCCATAGATATATCTTTTGTATCAATTATACGTACTCAGATATATACTAGCAACTGGTTTGATGATACATTTAAGCTTTATCCTACAGTGATGGTACGAATTCAGCGCACAATAAATCCAGTCTTATGAAAATTACTCAAACGTTATAGGACAAATACAAGTCCAAAAGACCTAATATAAAGCCTAAAAATCATCAACGGACAGAGCTTTAGATATGGAGATACATGAACTCGTTATTTCCAAAACTTTAACAATTTCATAACGGTAAATTTAAGTATAAACTGGTCTTTACCTAAAGATTCAAGCAGAAAAGTAGCGTGCCAGTATTTTTTATATGCAATTGCATAATGTCTTCCCATATATGGGAAACTTACATTTTGCATACCATGATAAACTAAAGTATCCGTTCTTCATAGCAAAAATGGACAATTAATCTTGTTTTCTGTTTTTTAAAGTATATATTATAACTGCATGTAATATGGATAATTATATTTTGTTAGGTGTCTGAAAAATCAACTGTAGATCATACTGTCTGCCTCTGCTCAAGTCCTCCAGGTAACAGCTTTGCCACAACGTTTTATGTACCACCTAATACTATCGACTTCAGTACAGTATTTTACAAGTTTGATTTGAAGAGCAACACTGCAGTATTTGTTACTGTGATTGTCTTAATAGTTGTCTACTTTTTTCTGTGTGTATGGGCATTTAGAAAAGATAAGCAGGACGTTCAGAAGGTACTATAAGATAATAGACATTAAATGAATACAAATAGTAAGATTAATATCTATATACTATGATATCAACAGCTGGCAGATATGCTCAGTATCAAAATTGTGAAAGCCATTTATTTCCCAGACATTAAGAACACAAAATTTAGTTTTTCATTACAGCTTTGCGAAATCTTTAACGAAACATTTAAAAATTACCAATTTAAGAACATTATTAAACTTAATTTGCTTGAATTGATATCATTTATATTGAAATATTTGTATTTTTAATGTCAATGTCTAAATTGTGCTCTATAGGTAAATGTTAGCATGCATAGGAAACATGCTTAATTAGTTGACTATGAGGTGCCTTTTTGGATTAAACTTCATCATGTGACCACAGTTTTGGAAATAAACAAAGAACCGAAACATTGTGAATAATAAAAGTAGACAGGGGTAAACGGGATATTAGGTTAGCTTTGGTATACATGTACCTAAGGAGCAAACCAAAAACCGCAATCCGGAATTCATTAAAAAAACAAACCCGGGAAGACAAATGAACACCCACAAGCACAACAAATAAACAATGAAAACTAAAAAACAATGAACAACACGAACTCCTATAAAAACCAGGAGTGAATTCAATTGCTGCGGAAGGGTAAGCAGTTCCTGTGCGTATATGGCAATCGTCGTGAAGTTCAACAAAGTCAATCCGATGGTGGTCACAATTCAGTGGCATCCTATCATTGATAAAACCCTGGTTAAGAAGCTTTTGTGACACTAGTTATCCTCTTGGTCGAATGTCATGGTAACTCACGCATGTCCTTGAATATCGGATAAGCTGAGAAATGTTGACGCCATAGGCAGGCGATGCTAGTATATTGCTACGCAAGAAGGGTAAGTTAACAATAGGAAAGTTGAATTCGTCACGTTTGTCATAAAGTTTTGTCTTCAAATGTCCCTTATTGTCTATTTCAAGAAACAAATCCAAATATGAAGCGGACTTCCATGTATCTGTAGTATTCTTAATTCCAAGCTCACTGGGGTAGATGAGATGTAGAAAGTCTTTGGATTTGTCGTTATTTAATCCTTTGAAAGGTTTAGATACATGTACCATTCTGATTTTTTCATTCTTAAATGAACTTATGAAAGTTACATCTTTATAAAAACTAGTATAAAAATTGACAAATTTAACTTGATTGATCAGTTATAATGATGAGAATAATGAAATTTAACATGTAATTATAATCTCTTGCATTTAACATATTTTACAATATTTTCAGTGGGCTGTAACATTCCTAGAAGACAATGTGCCTTCTGATGAGTATTTATATATAATTACAGTCTACACCGGGCTGCATTTGAACGCTGGCACCAAGTCAAATGTCTTTTTTAAGATTATTTCAAATGATGATGATATCTCTGATATTCGAATTTTGGATGATATAAATCACCAGGTAAAACTAAATTTATTACACAGATATGTATTTAGACAATTCATTATCTCCTGTGAAACCACTTTGCTAAATTGAACAAAACTTGGCAGGAATAATTTATTGAAGGTCCTTTGTATTAAATCCTCATTATATTTTGATCGGATGAAAAACATGACCACCCTAGGCAATTCCTGATTCTGATTAGTCAAAATTTCAAATTTCTTCTCCTCAAAAACTTCTAGGCCAAATCTTTTCAAAGTTTATAGGAATGTTTATTGGGAGACTCTGTATAAATGTTCCTTATTTGGTATTGATTTGGGGCATACATGGCGGCCACAGTGGCACACATTTTCATTGAAGCCTATGGTAAATTTAATTCCTACACTTTGCAGGAATAATGTTTTGAACGTCCTTTATAAAAAAAAAATCCCCTTTTTTACTTGGATCGGATGAAAACGATGGACACTAGAGACAATTCTTGATTCTGATTGGTCATATTTTCCTCTAAAACTACTGGGCCAAATCTTTTCAAATTTTATAGATTTGCAATGAACCCTATCATGTCAAATCACAGTTTTATCATCTCCTCTGAAAGTACAAGGCCAATATTAATCAAAATTGTAAGGAATGTAAGGACCTCATTTCATTACAACCTTAAAATACAAAGAAATTTAAATATGCATTAGATTATCTGCTGCATTTCCCATGTAAGCGATTTGCGTCACTTGAGCCTCTAGTTCTAATTAGAAATGCATGTATATAAAATCCTACATTTTCCATTCCAGAGTTATGTCCCTTTATTATAAGAAACATGATTATATACCTTTACATGTATTAGAGAAAAATGGCAAAACATGACGGAGTGGGATTTTTCGATGAAAGTTTTTCTTTCATTCAGAGTTAAGCCCTTGATTAAAATTGGGTTTTGAATATGTTTTAATGACAATATTAAAGAAAACCCGGTTTGATGTCCATGTTGAAACTCGTCTCTCGTTGTTTTTATAAGGGTTTTTCCACTGGTAGCGTGAGACGATTTATAATGAGTACTCAGTTCCCATTTGTTAATCCATCAGCCTTGCACGTGTGGCATGACAACAGTGGAGAAGGAAATAAAGCGTCGTGGTATCTTTACAAAGTAATAATAGAAGACATTCAGACACAAGAAAGGTATAAGGACCTATGTTCTTTTCTGAGTTTTGTTTAGCTTGTATTAATTTATATTATTTTCAAAAGTACTCTTCGTGGCATAATGATAACGTTTTTTTTATTTAAACGACGGCTCTTTCATTAATAGACACAGTAAACCCGGGGGGGGGGGGGGTTTGTAACTCTCTGGATTTTTGACGGGGATATCTGGAAATGGCCTAAAAAGGGTATCCGAGCAAATACTAGAATACAGATCAATAAAATACCGGAAAAAATATTTTTTATGAAAATACAAATGTACCTACCAGCGGAACAGCCATATCGAAAAAGCACACCCTAACTAATACTGATGTTAATATACAAATATCAAATACAATAAAAACAGATAGTGTAAATACTACCCGAATAAATATTAGTTTTTCAAAACATACATATTTTTTATTATATTTGAAATATTCAGTATAATTAGATATTTTAAAATATTTATAAATTATTAAAATATTTAAACCTTCTTTTCCATATCATAATTTCAGGTTCGTGTTTATCCAAAATGGCTGGCTTTCGCTTGATTGTATGCCAGGTAGAATAGATTGCGCTATTCCAATCTCAACTGAATCAGAGTTAACTACATTCTCCTATCGACTGCAAGAAGAAACGAGACAGAATGTTACTGACAGTCATTTATTTTTTTCCGTTGTTATTAGACCTGAACAAAGTCAGTTTACCAGATTCCAACGCTTAGCTTGCTGCTTAGCATTACTATTTCTAACAATGATATCTAATGCGATGTTCTACGGTAAAGTCACAAATACTAGTCAAATAACGATCGGACCAATAAAAATTTCGATGCAAAATATGTACACATCGTGTCTGAGTGTCCTTATTACTGCCGTACCTATTTTCTTTGTTACGTTCCTTTTCAAAAATTCAAAATCTAGCAGGAGAACATCATATAATATGGACGATTCTGACATTACATTTACCTACAATTACGAAAAGCGATTACCGCATGTATGTTCGTTTGTTGGATGGACTTTGCTGACAGTTAGTGTTTTGGTATCTGGATTTTTTCTGATATTATACAGTATGGAGTGGGGAAAATCCAAGTCTCAAGATTGGCTGTTATGTTTCTTTTTGTCCTTCTTTGAAGCTGTTTTTGTATTTGATCCGATAAAGGTAAGTAGACTTGGTAGCATATTCATCCAAGTATCGCAGGATGTGTCCACGGTTTTCATAAAATAATTTGTTGGTTGCAAATCGTGTTTAAACTGCTTAGTTTTAAGTGTGCATGCACATGATGGGGACATGAAGTTTGCCTGTGTAAAGCGTTCTATCTCAACACTAATTAGTTTCTTTGACTCAAAGAGACGGTAACTTCTTCAAAAGCTCATGAGAATAAAATTTAAATCCGCAGCGGTGCTATGTACTTTCGTGAATTATAATGTTATATTTCATAATTTTATCTACAATAAATTAATAGATTGAGAAAACAATTTTTACCAAATATCAGTGCGGTCAATATTCTCGAAACGCCAATAAATTCTGACAAAAAAGTCGCGTCCATCCTTTCTTACATATTAAATCTTCTGTGGTAAACATATATATTCTTACATCATTACCAGTAGATTATCGGATTTATCTAATGGGGATAGATGAATTATCTAATTTTAAAGACCGGGCCTAGGCGATTTGATAAAGCCGAAAATCGTCGGGTAACGATGTAAGAATCTGTTTCTCAAAAAAATATCAAATAGATTTTCATATTTGATAAACCAAAATCCCCTTCATGTGCCTCTGCATTCCTAATTGTTATGTCAAAAAAAATTGGCAATCTGATCTTAATCGATTCCAAGAAACCCGAACGTAAAGGTCGTTCCTGTGGGATATGACCTTTTGTCTTAATCAATCAACCACTGAGATCATTGGCAATCACACGTTGATTAAATTTTGACAAACAACGGGTCCAGAAAGGGTTAACTTGAATTAGAGAAATAACTATATTATATACATACACATGTAAATCTGAATTGGATTTTTTGTTTTATCCATTTCTTGGTTATTTAAATATCTACATAGAACACCCCAATACTTTGCAAATGCTTGTTTATAAATGTATATTTTTCTAAAGTATACCGGTATATAATTTTTGCCGATACGAAGTTTCTATCATGCGTATGAGAATAGATATCTTCGGTTAGATTTCACGTCCTCCTGAACACCTCACCAGACTTGACACTTCATTGGCTATTACTCATTGGCAATTTAACGGGTGCCGGTAAATGAACAGGACATGCTTACCCTTCCAGAGAACCCGGTGTCATTCCCGCTTTTTAATGGGAGTTCACATTGCTAGTGCTTAAGTTTCTGTGCAGTTTTGTTTCTAGTTATGTTAAGTTTATTACACGATTTTTTTATTCTTTTAGTTATACATGTATCCTTGTGGTGTTTGTTTGTTGTGTTCTGTTCTCCCGACTTTGTCTTTTCCTTGGACTTCGAATTTGTGGAATTGTCTTACTGTTCATGAGATGTAGGTATTGAAATTGTACAATGGGTTACACTTTTATTTTAGATGTTGACACTGGCAGTGATATTTTCATTTGTGGTGAAAAACAGGAAAAGTGATGGTATTGTGATAAACAAACCGAAACTTCTCCAGAGATTGAGACATCAAGAAATATCACCAATATCGTTTCTTATAGGTAATCTTTAGTCGCAGTGACTATGAAGCATAGGACTTTATTTGCAAACGCAATCTTCAAACAATTTAAACATGTTTGTTAACTTTTACGTCCGATAGATATATATTATATATAACATATACAAAATACTGGAATAGTTACATTTTCAGTCCAATGGTAAAATTAGAAACGCGATTTGGTATGAAAAATGGATGGGATTTTATCAATAAGACCGTCCCCTGAAAATAATATTGTAAATTTTTAAAAATTTATAGAAAGATATTCTCAGATTTATAAATATTCTTAAATTTATTAAAAATAACTGCGTAATGACTCCATTTTGCTAAAATGCGCAATCAGCTAGAAGTTTTATGCGCTGTACGTTTTATTTTTACATTCCAGGTTCATTTAAAAAGAAAGAGCCGTCAATGCCCTTTGGTGCAGATTTAGTTGAAAAATTAAAGAAAAAGCGCGAAAAAGAAATGCTTGTACGGCAAAAATTCACAGAGTTCATATTATATGTGGTATTCATCAGCGTTCTTTACCTTATCAGTTTTAACAACAGAGATTCACGATGGTTCAATGCAAAGCATCATCTTGATCAAGAATTAATCAGGAAGTCTGATGACAATATAATTAAACTTGATCAGGTACATTAAGCAGTTAAGGCCACACAAATTGGTTCTTAGTTCTTTGGAATTTGCCCCTTCAGTTTGCAGAAATGCTGTAAATTCGCCCCAAATTCTTCATCTTTCCAGAAATAAGAAATAAAAAGTGTTTGCCCACTTCTAAAATTTGGTAAAATAGAGGGGTTTTTAGAATTTTTTGCAATATTTTAATCCAAAGAACTAAAAATCAATTTGGTGTGGCTAAGTAAGAGGCTTTAAGTAAGCTATATTCAGTCCATAATAGATATACAATTATTTTTTTGGTTCTGCTTGAAGGGGGTCTTCGGATTAACCCTTTGGACATTTTGGCTAAAAATTATCGAAATTATCATAATTTTGTGTAGTTTTAACAAAATAATGCTAATAAATTGGTTAATATTATTTCAGTCCTTCGTCATCAGATAGACGTGATTGAGTTACTCTCTATATGAAAGGGTGCACAGTTATCCAGCATAGGAATGCCGTCTGTCTGTTGAAATATCCAATCCATTAAACCAAACATACGTGTTTCTAATCAATGAATCTTGCATTTTTTAAAATTGTTCCTTCCTTTCTGTATTTGTTGCTAAAACCTGGATATTTCCGTAAAATGGTTTCTTCGACGTAGAACCAACTAAAATCTACCCTTTTCGTTGAATAAAAACTGTAAAAAAAAGAATTATTTCACTCTCTTGCAGTGAGGAATGTGTGTCTTTTTTAAAATTTGTCGAACATCCTTAGTATTTACATGTTCGCATAAATTCTATTACAGGTCAAAACAACAGAACATTTTTACAAGTGGCTAAATGAAACCGTTATCCCGTATACGTTTCCAACGACGCACTACAATGGAGATAAACTGTATGCCAACGACAGACTTTTTGTTTCAGATCTATATAATTATAAAGTTGGGCCAGTAAGACTGAAACAGTTCAGAATTCATAAGGGTAATTTGTTAATTAAACGCAAAGGTTTAAGTTCAAAATCAACAATCAACAATACAAAGTCCTTACTTCTTTTATGTATGCTTTATGTTAAATAAGGAAGAACTGCCATTCAGGTTTTTATTCCATGAAACTTTCAAAGGCCCCCGAGAAGTACAAAGAGGCACAAACGTCTTTACAGGCCATCAACTACATGTACATTCGGAAAGCATTAACCCGTACCTTGAAATTGTGAACTTTAAGGTTTATTCGACTGCTTGTTTAACTAAGAATTGAAAGCCTTTTCTTAGTTAATTCGGCTCTAAACATTTACCAAACTACATTTATGGCAAACTTTTAATGGCTCGTTATACAAATTTAGTCAAAACCAAAATGTACATAAATGACTGATAAAGAAAAATTCAACATATGCTAAGTGTAGTTTAATGAGAAAAAGTGCTATGCATGAATCAATCACTTTCATGCAGAACAAATATAGATCATTGAAGCTTACATAATATTCAGAGTTGCGTTTGGAAACTAGCAATCACTATAAAATTCAAAGAATATGAAATAAAATTCCAATGAAAGAATGGGACGGTCGCTTGAATCGTGACAAATAATACCTAGCGGTGTCCAAACAAAGCACAAGGTATTTTGCTGTTCTATTTCTGTCAGACCTTTTTAAAATAGATATCATAATGCACTAACCATTGCCTCGAAACTGTGGACTTAAAGTTTATTCAAGTCTTTCATTTAACTTAGAATCGAAGGCCTTTTTCAATTTTATTCGGTTTCAGAATACATAGGCAATTTAAGAGAGTAAAGATAACAGATTTCCGTTTGCTCATTATTACGTACTGTGGACAAAATCTTAAAAATGTTCTTACTATAAGTTCACTACAATAATTCCATCCTGCGACGTCAATGAATTTTGACATTTGTTATGATCCAGAAAATAATTATTGACAATCTGATAATGCCTTAATATCAGCATTTTTTATAAAAGTTTCAAATTTGATACTGACAAATTATAGTGCAATTTGTATTACCTCTGGATGTTTATTATTTATCAACCAGAAAAAACCGCTGGTCTATAATTAATGAAGGTGAATTCGGCATGATACCGCTGTATAATGTTTTAGCTGGCTGCGGATTCAGTGGCTAATGTTTCTTTTTGGGTGCACTTGATTGCATTGAATCCTGAGTTTGCTTTCAGTTAACTGTAAGAATTCACGATGGGGTATATTGCCTGTGTGTATGCACCTAATTTTAAGATATCTGGGTTGAGAATTGAATCTCTTTTGAATAATTTTGAATGTTTATTCGTCAGTATATTTACTTCTACGTTAATCTAAATAAAACGGAGGGTTTCTTCAAGAACAAATAATTGTCTTACCATGGAGCTCACTTGCTTCGCAAAGCTTGCTTTTACTTTCCCCAAGTAATCAAAAAAAAAGACAGACAAAAATTCATTCCGTCTGCCAGGAATTGTTTTTGAAACCATACTTGGATTGACTCCTTGTCCCTTCCAGGGTTTGACTCAATAAGTGTAGTGGCCATGTTTATGTTTTGCCATTCTGTGTTACATGTTTGTTGTTGATACATTCACTTCATCAATCGAAGTTTGTGGATTTCTTTTCAGTGATGGTTGGTTATAATACGGAAATGACGTAGAATTTCTTCTTTCAGTGGCTGGCTGACCTGTTATCCAACATAACGTACACGTTTCTACAGAGTATAAAATTATTGCTGTTTGTAGTTTTTGCAGACAAAAAAGTTGTTGTAGTTATCATACATGACGTAAGATTTCTTCTTTGCATGGCTGACCTGTAATTCAAAATAATCTAAAATTTACTGATTTTTACACGTTTCTAGAGCGTATAAAATAATTGGTGTTTGAACTTTTTACATACAAAAATGTTGTAGTTCTTGAAAAGAACGCCGATGAACGAAAGGGAATATTGGTTTGAGAGAACTTATATAGGTAAAAATCGGGTCCAAACCACAGATCAAACTTAAAACTTTAAACCATAGAATGTTTTATCTAAATACTAATTGGAAGTGCAAAGCAACCGCACCACAAAATATACTGTTTCGACATGTACCCGTTGAAATTTTTGACAACTGGAAATGAATACCGGAAATAAATTCCATTGTCGGGCGAAGGGACGGACTGTATATTCGAACTGGTTATTTTCTGTCCCCCCTCCAAGAAAAATACCTCAAAGCAGACTACCCTGTGCGTCGATCATTTATGTTATTACAGCATATTCATGAATTTTACTGAAAAAAAAACAAGAAGCGACACACAAATTCGAGTCTCTATTTAGTAATATGGATTATGCGGATATATAGATTAAGTTGTTACATTCACTTGTTATGAACAAAGACCATGTTAGACCAAGGTTCAAATAAAACATATATAACAGTTTTATTGTCGTCTAGTGTTGGTAAACACTACGGCATTATGGTTAAAAAGTTAAATACTTTCCTTAGTAACCGCTTCAAAAAGCATTAATTTTAATAAAGTTTTAAGAAAATTATATAATTAGACTGAATAATTGGCACCACTTAAAGAAACTGAACCGAGAATGTGAAAATTATTTTCAAGTGTAATATGTAATTATGTTCCACCTGCGTTCTTTTCCCTAGCGCAAATGTCTCCCGTCTAAACAAATAGTTCAACGTGAATCACTGTCGATGTTTATCCACAACATAAGGGTCTCAAAAAGAATGAAAATAATTCATTTATAAAGCAATGCTTGTTTCAATTGTTTTACTTACAGTGCATTGCTGTTTAAATGTATTCTGCAGTTGGCTTTAGGTTGGATTTCTTCAGTCAAAGACCCCAAATCAAGGACACGGGGGAATGATAAAATAATCTTTATGTTATGTGTTCATATAAATTATGACAAATGACGTCAAACAGATAATAATCAGTTACACCTGTAACAGTTTGTACTTTAAGGAGTTGTATTTTACATTGGACACGTTGTGGGGCCATGGCAGACACAAGCACTTGTTTCTGTTAAAAAAAATACCATATATCCTTATGTTATTATAAGGATATATGGTATTTTTTAACAGAAAAAATTTCCTGTGGATACAGTATCCTGAAATATTTTGTTCAACTATATACATCAACAGAAACCCACACACCTTTGAAGCAAAAAATCATAATTAAACATTTAAAATTCATAAACCAGTATTACTTAATTCACAGGCAGTGGACACATGTATCTGTTTCTAACTTGTCTGCTTTCGCTTTTAATATTTCAAGGCGATATATGACATTATATTCTATTTCCCTGATGTAAAGGACCAACCCGGCTGTTGTGAGTAAAACTAGAGGGTCGCAGGGATCTGTATTGCTCCCTGGATTTTGTTTGACATCCATGTTAAAATTTGGTGTAAATGGACACAATTATAAACAAGATTCAGGCAGTCGGAAACGACAGCTATCCGCACACTCCCCACATGATGTATCCCGGTGCACCCCTTCTCACAATCATATCTTTGAAATCAGGTCCAATTTTTGGAAAATCAAAAACCTTACTGTGCATCAATCTGCATACTGTGTATGACAGTACTGTATAGAAATAAAGTGCATAACATGAAAAACGAAAGAAGAGTTTCAGTCACCAGCTTACCATTCCAAATTTTTGAAATTCGACCTCTGAAGGCCCAAATTTTTGAAAATCAAAATTCTAAAATCTTATTGCGCATCTATATGCAGTGTGTGACAATATTGTACAGAAATTAAATACATAAAATGAAAAATGAAAGAAGAGTTTAGGTCACAAGCTTAAATTCCCAATTTTCAAAATTCGACCCTTATGGGACTGCGCATCTGCATACATTATGTGACAACGCTGTATAGATATTAAATGCATAAAGTCAAAAATGCACGAGGGGTTAGGTCACAAGAAAGTGTGACAGACAGGCAGACGGGGGCGATAACAATATCCCCGAACTTCTTCGAAGTGCGGGGATAAAGAGCTACATTTATGGTCATTGGCTGTTGCAGTGTCAGCCATCTTGGAACAAAGTAACAGCTCTTGGATAGTACCTTGCAATGATCGTTTATGACAAGTTTAAATTGTATGGGAATGTTGTAGGAAATTTAACAAACCAGAAAAGCCCATGTTTACTAATTCGGGCACTGACAATATTTGCTTTCCAATTGGCAGCTTAGTACCATGCAGTGATCATTCATGAGAGATTTCGAATCCATTGGTCAAGTAGTTTCAGAAAAAGAATATCTGAAATTTAGCCCACCAGAAACTAAACTATATAATGCTAAAGGGCACCTTCTATGTTATATTTTTGTTCGAATTATTTTTGGGGGTTCCCTTCTCAAATACTAAACCTTGTAAGGGGCATCATTTTGCCAAGCTTTGCTCACACTAACATAGTTTTTCAATCAATTTATGGTATGTTAACATTCCATCTGTGGTAAATGTTAACCAAACTAATTATCCCCGTACTTTCAAAGAAAGTTCGGGGATAAAGCGATTGTGTCCGTCCGTCTATCCATCCGTCACACTTTCTTTTGACATCAACTCCTTCTTCACTTTTGGGTTTAGGAATTTAATTTTACCCCGCGCAAACGAAGTTTTAGGGTATATAGGTTTCAGTCTGTTTGTCTATCTGCCATTCCGTCCGTCTGTCCGAAATAACGTTGTCCGCAACTCCTACTACATTACTTGCATGATTTTCATGAAACTTTGAGGAGTGTTAGATCACTATGTGGAGATGTGCATATAGTCAGGAATTCATGTTTGGACAAGAAATGTAAAAGATATGGTTGTTTGGACTTAGGCAATGTTTAACAAAACTTCGTTCCATGTGTTGTCCGCAACTCCTTATACATTACTTGCATGATTCTCAAGAACCTTATGGAGTGTTAGTTCACTATATGGAGATGTGCCTAATGTCAGGAATTTCTGTTTGGACAAGAAATGTAAAAGATATGGTTGTTTGGACTTAGGCAATTTTTAACAAAACTTCGTTCCATGTGTTGTCCGCAACTCCTTATACATTACTTGCATGATTCTCAAGAAACTTAATGGGGTTTTAGATTGCTATACGGAGATGTGCATATTGTCAGGAATTTCTGTTTGGACAAGAAATGTAAAAGATATGGTTGTTTGGACTTAGACAATTTTTAACAAAACTTCGTTCCATGTGTTGTCCGAAACTCCTTATACATTACTTGCATGATTCTCATGAAACTGTATGTGTTATATCACATTATGGAGATGTGCATATTGTCAGGATATTCTGTTTTGGAGAGTAGTTTGAAAAATATGATGATTTGAACTTTGTGTAGGCTTCAAATCAGACATGTTGCTGCGGGGGGTATTAGTCCCTTTCAGGACAGTTCTAGTTTCTATATAAAATGGTTGCATACTACCTGTAGATGCGCAATAAGGTTTAAGAATTTTGACTTTGACCCTATTGGAAATTCACATAAAAAATCTTGTCTGAAACTACTTGCCCAATTAGAACCAAACTGTGGTGGAACGGTCATAAGGTGGTCCTCTTTCAAAACTGTGTCTAATGGTCCTGACCTCCAACCAAGATGGCCGCCACAGCCGAACTTAGTTTAACATAGGACCCTATGGGAAATTCATTCAAAAATCTTCTTTTCTTAAAATTGTTATGATATTGTATTATTATATTTATTTTGATATGGTATTGTAATTATTATATTATTTATCTTGGCCTGATTTGTTTTGCGTAGCCTTATAACATGTATAATATGTTTACATAATATTTATAGTTGTTTACCAAATAATGTTATAACTGCGCCGTTTAGAAATCACTGGAACAATAATGGATACTGATGGAATGACTAGAACTTTCTATTTGACTTACGTAATAATTATGGTGTGATTCGAACTTCTACCGTATTCCAGAAGTTTCCGTTCTACAGTATATATATGGACACGAAAGTTAAACTTGCAGATCAGAACTTATTGGACCTGACATTCTTGTGTTCTCAGCTGTTGGATTTATTTACGTCTCACACATCATCCTTGACACACACATTTATTTACGTTACATCATACTAGATTGTGACTGATTGGATATAATATTCCGTTTGGATTCAGGCAACAGTGACCAGAATTCCGGATCAAGAAAAAACAGGATTTTGAACAGTTAAGTTGACATTTTAGTTTTTTGTAATATTTTTTGTAAACTTTGTATATAATAAATCTTGTTAAATTTTATTATTGATTTGTGTCTTTTGTTGGCTACAATTTAAAGGTGATTTCGGCCGTAACAGAAATTGGGGGCTCGTCTCGGGATAACGTTAATATCTTATTAAATTTTTTCAGTATTTTTATTAGAATTAGCCAACAAAATTCTACAAAATGGAATTTGATGCTGGTAAATTTTTGAAAACGCCAGACCTGGAAGGGTTTGATAAATTAAAGAAAGAAGAATTAGTGTTGCTTGCTAAACATCTAAAAATAGATTTTAGAACATCTATGAGAAAACAAATTATAAAAAATTTGGTAATAGACAATTTAGTTGATTTAGAAATTTTTGGTGAAGAGGCTCTTGACCTCAAGGTCGAAAATGTTGATGCTTTAAAATTAAAACAGCTTGAATTAGAACATGAACTTAAATTAAAACAATTGGAAAAACAATTGGAAAACGAAGTTAAATTAAAACAATTAGAAAAAGAAGATGAATTTAAATTAAAACAATTAGAAAAAGAAGATGAATTTAAATTAAAACAATTACAGGCAGAACTTGAAATGAGGGAAAGGTTAGAGATGGAGAAAATAAAAATAGAAATGGCTAAAGTAGAAAGCAACACTAAGTCAAAATCAGAACATTTTGAGGCAGCAAAAAATATACGTTTGGTTCCGAAATTTTGTGAAAAAACGGTGGATAAATTTTTTCCACAATTTGAGAAAATTGCTCAAAATCTGAAATGGCCAAAGCCTTATTGGACTACAATGTTGCAAAGTGTTTTTGTGGGCAAGGCCGCTGAAATTTACTCAGCTCTATCTTCGGAAAAAAGTTCTGATTATGACACTGTTAAACAGGAAGTTTTGAAAGCTTATGAGCTAGTGCCAGAAGCATATAGACAGAAATTTAGGTCTTATAAAAAGTTTGAAACACAAACCCATGTTGAATTTGCTAGGGAAAAAGAAGATTTATTTGATAAATGGCTTTCGTCAAAGAAAATAGATAAAAATTTTGATAAATTAAGACAATTAATGTTATTAGAAGAGTTCAAGCAGTGTGTTAATTTAGACTTAAAAACACATTTAGATGACAAAACTGTTGAGACATTGCAAGATGCAGCTGTTGTTTCCGATAATTATACCATTTCACATAAAAGAACTTTCAAAGGTCAAAATTTTAATACTTCTAGCGGAAATTACAAAAATCAAAGCACTGAGCGTACTGATTTTAAGCCTGTTGCACAGAATAAGAGTCCGTCTAGTTATAATATGTCTGGTCCAAAGTTTGATACTTTTGAGAAGAAGTCACTAACTTGTGCTTATTGTAAGAAAAATGGTCACCTGATGGCTGATTGTTTTAGACTCCAGAAGAAGAATGAAAGAGATCATAAGCCCAAGTCCAGTGCTTGTACGACACCCGTTGTTACCAATAAGTTGGAATGTCCTGCGAGTCAGGCTTTTAAGTCCAGTTTTTGTGATTACATGGAGGATTATAAGCCCTTTATGTCTGATGGGTTTGTTTCTATTGTTGATAATACTACTCCTCAGCCTATTAAGATTTTACGGGACACTGGAGCTTCTCAGTCTTTGTTGTTAGAAGGTGTGTTGCCTTTGTCCGAGGAGACGTCCGTTGGTGCCTCCGTTTTGTTACGAGGTGTGGAGTTAGGTTGTATAGATGTTCCCCTCCATCGTATTTATTTGAAGTCAGATTTAATTACTGGACCAGTTGTTGTGGGTGTTCGTCCTACACTCCCTGTTGAGGGTGTTTCATTATTGCTAGGAAATGATCTAGCTAGGAACAAAGTGGTTGCTGAACCAATTGTTACAAGTGAACCGGTGGTGGATGTTAAATCACCTGAAGATGATGCTGAACTGTATCCAGCTTGTGTTGTTACTAGGGCAATGGCAAGAAAACAACAAGATGAGGATTTGCAAGAAGGCCAGTATGATTATATGGACCTTTCTGACACTTTCCTTGCCGACATTGAAGGTCCCGGTAGCTCAAAAAAGGCCATAATAAGACCACCTGGTACTAACAAAAGTGTACTTATGCCATGGCCAGACGTGAACAGCCATTCATTAGACAAAAGAACATTTAGGGAAGAACAGAATAAAGACCCTGAGGTTCTTCAGCTCTGCAAGAGGGCTCTACCCCAAGAAGAAGCAGACAAAGTGGCCGAATGTTACTACCATCAAGACGGCATTTTAATGAGGAAGTGGAGGCCCCCTGATGCTATCCCAGAGGAGGAATGGAGAGTGTTATACCAAGTGGTGGTGCCTAAAGTCTATAGGCAAGAAATTATTGGTCTTGCCCATGACACCCCCTTGGCTGGACATTTAGGTATAAGGAAGACTTGCCTTAAGATCTTGCAACATTTCTACTGGCCCAGACTTAGAAATGATGTCGCAGAATACTGCAAATCATGCCACATATGCCAGGTTGTTGGCAAGCCTAACCAGAAAATACCACCAGCACCACTTCTGCCAATTCCAGCCTTTGAAGAACCTTTCAGCCGAGTACTTATTGATTGCGTTGGACCTTTACCAAAGACCAAGACAGGAAATGCTTATTTATTAACGATCATGTGTACATCCACTCGCTTTCCTGAGGCTATTCCCTTAAGGAATATCAAGACACCAACTATTGTCAAAGCTCTTATCAAATTTTTCACATTAGTAGGACTTCCTAAGTCTATACAGTCCGACCCGGGTTCAAATTTTATGTCAGGTTTATTTCAGCAGGTCGTTTACCAGTTAGGGATTACTCAGTATAGATCAAGTGCTTATCATCCAGAATCTCAAGGTGCCTTAGAACGTTTTCATCAAACACTGAAGAACATGATTAGAACTTTTTGTCTTCAATTTGACAGGGACTGGGATGATGGTGTTCACTTTCTACTTTTTGCGGTCCGAGAGGCTGTTCAAGAATCCCTTGGTTTTAGCCCCTTTGAGTTAGTGTTTGGTCATACTGTAAGGGGACCTTTGAAATTGATTAAGAAAAAATGGCTTACTGAACACACTGACTTGAATCTTCTAGACTATGTATCTAGATTTAAAGAAAAATTGTATACTGCTTGTCAAATTGCTCAGAAAAACTTAAAAACTGTACAGAATAAGATGAAAATATGGTATGATAAAGATGCCAGGGACAGAGTTTTTGAGCCTGGTGATAAGGTACTTGTATTTTTGCCAGTCCCTGGGCATCCTTTACAGGCTAAATACTGTGGTCCTTATACAATCGACAGTAAAATCAATGATTTGAATTATATTGTAAGAACTCCAGGTCGGCGTAAACAAAATAGAGTGTGTCATATTAATATGTTAAAACCATATTTTGAGCGTACTAATGAAGGTGAGAGTAAACCAGTTGCCACTTTAGCCATTGTTAAAACAGAGAACGATCATGACAAACCAGACATAATTGAACCATCTTTTGATTCCAAGACTATGGAACAAACTGTTAGATTGAAAAATTCTGAAATTTTATCAGATTTAGACTCAAAACTTGCATATCTGACTTTCGATCGCAGAGAAAAATTGAAAACTTTGGTATTTTCTTTTAAAAATCTTTTTCCAGATGTGCCAAACAAAACCACTGCTGTTTGTCATGATGTTGATGTAGGTGATGCTTCTCCAATTAAGCAACATCCTTACCGGCTCAATCCACTTAAACTTGATTTGTTTATGAGACAAGAAATTAGATATATGCTTTATCTAGATTTTATTAAAACACTGTATACATACTATATATTTTTGTATATATTGTTCATGCGAAGTTCTCGTTACCCTCCAACTTCTTTTAAGGGGGGAGGTGTTATGATATTGTATTATTATATTTATTTTGATATGGTATTGTAATTATTATATTATTTATCTTGGCCTGATTTGTTTTGCGTAGCCTTATAACATGTATAATATGTTTACATAATATTTATAGTTGTTTACCAAATAATGTTATAACTGCGCCGTTTAGAAATCACTGGAACAATAATGGATACTGATGGAATGACTAGAACTTTCTATTTGACTTACGTAATAATTATGGTGTGATTCGAACTTCTACCGTATTCCAGAAGTTTCCGTTCTACAGTATATATATGGACACGAAAGTTAAACTTGCAGATCAGAACTTATTGGACCTGACATTCTTGTGTTCTCAGCTGTTGGATTTATTTACGTCTCACACATCATCCTTGACACACACATTTATTTACGTTACATCATACTAGATTGTGACTGATTGGATATAATATTCCGTTTGGATTCAGGCAACAGTGACCAGAATTCCGGATCAAGAAAAAACAGGATTTTGAACAGTTAAGTTGACATTTTAGTTTTTTGTAATATTTTTTGTAAACTTTGTATATAATAAATCTTGTTAAATTTTATTATTGATTTGTGTCTTTTGTTGGCTACAATTTAAAGGTGATTTCGGCCGTAACAAAATACTGAGCCAATTGGAACCGAACTTGACAGTTATGGTTCGTAGATGGTCGTCTGTCAGAAATATTTCATGAAATAATCTTCTTGTCTGAAAAAACTGAGCCAAGAAATTGGCAGCAATAGTCCTTAGATTGTCCTCTTTCAGAATTATGTTTAATTGACCCGGACTGTCAACCGAGATAGCCGCCACAGCTGAACATAGTTTAACATTGGACCCTATGGAAAATCCATTAAAAATATTCTTGTCTGGAACTACCGAGAGATTGGAAGCAAACTTAGTAGCAATAGATGGTCTTCTTTCAGAATTGTGTCCGTTGACTCAAACTATCAACCAAGATGTTCACCACAACCGAACTTTTAACCCTGTGGTAACTGGTCGGAATATATAAAAAATGTATGTAATAGGCAATGCACTATCAGGTGAGCGATAAGGCTCCTTGGTACCTCTGGTTCAATGTATGCATTTTATTTTTATACGGCATTGTCATACATCATATGCAGATGCGCACTAAGGTTTTAGAATTTAGATTTTCTAAACTTTGGGCCAACAGGGGTCGAATATTGATTTATCAATTTAGACCTCACTGTGATGTAAACACGTCTTTTGTTTTTCAATTTATGCATTTTATTTCTATGTAGTATTGTGAAACACCATATATGCAAATAAGCAATAAGGTTTTCAAAAATTGGGGTCAACAGGTGTCGACATTTTCAATTTTCAATTTAAGCTTGTGACTAAGTTTTCTTTCATTTTGCTTATATATAGTATTGTCCTACACTATATGTAGTTGCACAATATGGATTAAGAATATCGATTTTTAAACAGGTCAAATTTCAAAAATTATCAGTTTAAGCTTGTGAACTTTCATTTTTCTTCAGGTTTATTGATTTAATTTCTTTATTATAGAATGATTGCATACTATTTTAGGATGGGAATAAGGTTTCATATTTTTGACTATTGGTAAGTGGCCCAACTACTTACAAGGGGTGTGGTGATCACTGTCGATTCCGACAGTATAGATTTCTAGTTTTTACAACCCACATTATTGTGAATTGTTTACATTTACAGAGATACTTTGTTGTAACCTCTGAAATCATAGTATTTGTTAGTAGTCATATATATATTTGTAAATCTGGATTTTCACGCTTCTCACCTGTTGTCATGGCAACCGAATGTTGACAAAAATATAAAATATCTTTTATTTGATTCTCACATTATAAATATCCTATAAACATCATGCATGTTTAAGAAAATTTTCACCATACATGCCACATTCTGTACATAAGTATAAATATAGACAGAAAATGCGATTTATTTCTGTTTCCATGGGGTAACAAACATGTGTATAGTTCCCAAAATAGTCTGGTGACCCATATATTTCTGTTTTTTTTATTTGAAAGCACATTGTTTGGACTATCAGATGTCAATTTTTTTTTAAAAATTCAATAAACCAATTTTTTGGAAATTCGAGGCAAACAGAAATTTTTACAGAAATCTTCGTTTTTTGTGTGTTGCTATGGTGAATGCATTAGGTCAGAAATTAATAGATATGCTTACCAATGCCATTATTTCTGTTTACTTTTTAAACGGTATGTATGTGATAACTGCAGAACAAACTTTCATTTTACTTTCAAAGGCTTGAAAAAAGTCCATAATTGTTACCTCGGGTATGTATTTATTCTTTGGATGCCGTTACCGTGGAAATGAACCAGGTGACATGCTATTTTTTATCAAATTTTGAAAGCTGTCAATGCAAAGTATGTTTATGTTAATGCAATATTTTAGAAAAATTCAATGGGTAGGGGAAAAAAGCTATATCTATAGGGATCCACCTTAATTTCGATGCAAATGCAGATCATAAACCAAAATCGAGGATAACGACCGATACTAACAGGATTCAAAATCTTAGATACACATACTTATATTTACTTTGTTTTTACGTTATAAATCACTGAAAGTTGAGTATTAATTTATTTCAGAGAAAGGTTTTCATGATCACGCATCGTTTGGTAAATATACCACCAGAGATGAAAATGGAAAATACTGCGTTGGATGGAAAAAAATACCTTGTTCTCGGGAAGAAAATGTGCGCTACATTACATCATCCGCGTGGAGCTATATATCGGCTGCTGATGTTTCCGGATATCCGTTCATAGGGGTCTATTCCGGAAATACTATTGGGGGTTACATTTTAGACTTAGAGGTCAATCGTTTCATATCCAGATTAGCTCTACATGAATTATATAATTATCGGTGGATTGACGATAAAACACGAGCAGTTTCCGTTGAATTCACACTTTATAATATCAACGATAATATATTTGTATACCTTTCTTTTTTATGTGAATTTCCCGAAGTAGGTAGTACGATACCTTCTACGTCAATTAAGCCTTTTAGACCATATCAACATGTTGGGAGTTATGGAACACTTATATTTGTTTGTGAATTTCTTGCAGTGATTGGTGTGCTTATTTTCTTGATCCAGATAAGTCTTTCTCTGTATCGTTTACGGAAGCAATATTTTGGAATATCCTGGAATATTCTCGACTTGTGTATCTCTTTGTTATTTTTGTCCTGTATAGCATTGTACATCACAAGATATCTGATGGTTGAGAAAACCATTGATGTATTTAAAAACGATAGACACAAATTTGTAAATTTTTCAATCATTGCGTTTTGGGATGATGTCCTTAACATTATTTTGGCAATTGTAATATTTCTGACAACGCTTAGATTAATGCGCGTTTTAAGTTACAACCCGACTATGAATCAGATTGGTTCCGTTTTGTCGCATGTTAGCAAAGACTTGTTTGGATGCTTTTTAGTATTTCTTATTGTGTATTTGGCTTTTCTTTTTGTTGGTTATTTAATATTTGGTCACCAGTTGGAATCGTATAAAAATTTGCTTGTTTCTTCGACGACGATGATAAACTCTATTATTGGCAAAAACAGCATAAACAATCTGTTTGCTGTCGAACCAGTTTTGGGCAGAATCTACTATTTCTTATTTGTGGTTTTCATATTGTGGATTTTAATGACACTGTTAAATGCAACTCTCAATTTAGGAATTTCCACCATAAAACATAACTCAGTTCAATCTTCGGATGTTTATGGTATTTCAGATTTTGTTCTTAATACTGTAAGATCATTTTTCGTCAAACCAACTTACAACTTGTCAAGGAAATATTCTGACAACTTTTCAGACGCTGTTAATTGTCCTTATCGAGAAAGTATTGACCTTAAATGGCAAGATGAAAAAATAGGCGGAGACAAAGATTCGAAGTTATTCCTAGATACCACCCATCCCTTCTTTGATTACAGCTCCACTTTTTAATTTTTAAGTTTTGTCATGTAATAGGAAAATTATGTTCATTTTTATTGAAGAATTAGTGAAAATTAAACAATTTGTCCGGATCAATTGTATAGGTTTGGATGAGGAGCTAATGTGTGTCGCACATTAACTGCAGTTTATTTTTGAGGAATATAAAAAATTTATTTAACATATCAAAATAACTCAATCTACTAATAAATTCTTATAGTCTAGTATAAAATATTCTTAGGAAAAATGTATGCAGAGCAGATTTCCCATTTTCTGTGTAATGTTCAACCATACTTGCGAAGCTATATTACGTTATCATGCATTTTTACAAGTTCACGTTTGAACCATGTTGACTTAAAACAGAGCTTGATTTGTAAAACTACTAGTCTGAGGAATAAACGTTCTGCTTCATATAACAGATGCATCAATTATATCATACTCTAAATTTCTATTTGCTCGTCTCTTCAAGAGTTATGTGACTTTGAAGGTCAAATACTGATAGTTAATTTCACGGAAGTTTCATTCCACATTCGACCACTATATTTTTAACTTTTAAAAAAGTACTTCGATATACACACCCCCCCCCCCGCTATGCATGTATTACCTGACATTCGGTTGGAAACTAGTACCTTGTACCATTCAATCTAAAAACCATTGACACAGTTTTAATGCCACTGTATATTTAGGCGCTTAAGTTTTATCTTCTAGTGCATTAGATTTGTGTAACAAATGTACAAACGTGTGGCCAGATTTTTCAGATCACATGTGCTGAATTAACACAACTAGATTTTTAATCTTGTTTTCATCCTTATCAATTTTTCATAGGTTTTTTCATCTGCATTAGCGCCTGTAATAATGTACATGTTTGTTTTACCGTAACATTGAAGTGTACATTAGAAAACTATAGTGATATTGTAAGATGGTGAGTAAAGATATTCGAGTTAAATGTTCTTTTGACACAGTTGTAAGTTCTTTGCTGAGATTTTGTTGAAGATACACCTAAAGCTATTAGAAGATTTCTATTAATGTAAGACTAGTTTTAAATAATTTTATTTTTTCTCTGTATGGTTTTAATTCGAACATAACTTGAATAAAATGAATTTGTTGTACATAACTGTGTTTTGTTTTATTGTATGATATAATTGATATATTCAAATACAAGTAGACGTCGGTATTCCTTTGCCGACATTTGTACATTGTGGCAGCATTTTTCGACCGACATTTTATATCAAAGTCACCAATCGTGGTTTCTCACATTTTCCAAATGTAGAACACAAAAAGCCGGCGTTTCTTTACATGACTTTTTAATTACGCATGTGTGGTTTTTTTTAACCAACTTTGATCAATAATTTCCCTTTTTTACCCAAGTACACGTAATCGTTAAATTTAGATTTCGCACATTTTGTTTAATCGTCAAACATTACAAGAAGAACTACTCGTATTTATCGTTTCGCTCTTAAATTCGGGTGCATTTCGCAATGCTAAGGCATATCAAGTACTTTGAGCACTTTTGCTAACTAAAATCCATTTCAACAGGGATTTGTCGAATTTTTGTGGAAGCTATTTTTCAATATATACATGTACCATATCAGTAAACTAGAGGCACCTCTGGTTTCTTTTAGCCCATTGAAAAATGTGAGGCCTGTTGTATCAAGAATATTTTTGAAACATTGGGTCCTGTGTTAACTATGTCCTGCAGCGGTAGCCATCTTGGATTTCAGATTGGCATCAAAATTACAAATTTGGTACAGGACCATCATACGATCATTCAGACATATTATTAATACAATATGTCAAACGGTTTCGAAGACGTTGTTTGTATTTATTTACAATAAGGTCCTATGTTAACTTTGTCCCACGGTGGCGGCCATCTTGGATTTCCAATCGGCACCAAATTACATATTTGATGGAGGACCATCTAGGAAACATTACTGCAAAGTAGAAGTTCATTTGCTCTTGTAGTTTCTACCAAGAAGATTGTTTAAATTTCAGCAAAGCAGAACACATAATTGGGGCTGGCAGCCATGTTGAATATTAGATCGGAACCAAATTACAATTATGTAAAGGACCTTCCCAGGACCATTGCTGCCAAGTTAGGTTATATTTGGTTCAATGGTTTTTTAGAAGATTGAAATGTGAAACGTTAACGGACGGACGACGGACGCAAAGTGATGACAAAAGCTCACCCTAGCTTTTAGCCAGGTGAGCACAAAAATGGTTCACTTCAATTGTAATAGAAACTTTTGCCTCCACGTTTGTAAACGAGACGATCTTCAACCAGATTTAGGGATTTAAGCATTTGTTACATTGGATGTTTTGAAGGAGAAAGGAGCGCATTAAGAGCTCAAACGACTTTTTTTTATCATGCTAACTCACGACGTCCCCAACAAAATCATATCTTAGATCGTAATATAAACCTGTTATGTACTTGTTTACAGAAGGAAAATCGGTCTGAGCACTTTTCGAACATTAATGTATAGCACCATTGAAAAAAATGTTTCCTTTACCAACGAGGTTAAACAAGACATGATATTTAATTGATTAGAATTAACACTTTTGTTGTATTTTTTGTTTGTAAATCAATCATATGAGCATTTTTCCTGGAATTTTAATCATTGTTAATATTTGAAATGTTTTCCAGTAAAATTTGGCATCTCCTGGTATATTTTTTCTTTATTTTTCTCAAGGAAATTTTCGTTAGTCATTCCACAACTGGTCATAAATTCTTTCGTATTTTGTTGAAAAACGATTTGGTTTTTGATCTAAAGCTTGGATCCATAAACGCGTAAACAAATGGATTTATAACACTGTTTATGTTGAATGCCAAAAATAATAGCATAAATCCCGTATCAGCTAAATATAGTAACATAAATGGAATATAACTAACAAAAAATGTTATTGTTATGACCATGAATATTAATACCATCCTTTTCCTCAAGCGCAGGTCTTGTCGACTGTCGACAGTATTTTGACAGGCTTCGTTTTTGGTCATGGCGGTCATTGACTCCCGATGTTTAATGGCTTCCATACTTTTGAAATGTTTGTGTAAGGTAAACCAGATATTTCCGTATAGAAATACAAGCAGAACAACTATACAAACACAAAGTAAAACAATCATTAATCCGAACCCAAAATTACTCTTTTCCGGGATTTTACACAGTGATTCAGTGAAACTTTCGTTAAATGTTGTGTTTTCCTTTGAAAATTCGTTCATTTCAACAAGAAAGGGTTTCGGTAGCGATACTAAAATAGAAACACAGATACATATCAACACTAGGGATGTCTTCCACTTTGCAACAAAAGAATTCTTTCGGCAAATTTTCTGATATCTGTCCAATGCGATGATCAAAAGCAAAAGTGACGAAATCTTGTCCGGAAAGCCGAAGAAAAAATAGATAATTTTACACAAAATTAAACTTTTATGTTTTAATTCATAGTATGTAAGAGTCCACATGACACACAGTAAAACTGTAGCAAATAAATCCGAACAGGCCAAGGTAAACACAAAATACGTTTGTATTGTCTGTTTTAATCGAAATCGACTGACGATGATCACCAATAAATTTCCTACTAGGCCAACTAAAGAACGAATTGCAAAAAACAAAATACTTAAAATCATTTTTCTCAAATGTTACATGTATCTTGCGTGTTATTGTGTGAAATAAATTGACCTACTTATATAAATGAATTGCTCATATTTATAATGTTCACTTAATATTTTGGAAAGGATATAAAATTAACCCAAAAATAGTGCTTATTATTTCCGCAAACGTGATAACAGGATGTAGGAAATACGATTCAATAGTGTTTCAAATTCCATAAAAAGTATCAGGAAATAAAGTAATCATAAAAATATATTGTGGCACCAGCGTATGGATTATACATATCACAGCTTGTTCGTTTTGCATGAATATTCTCTCGGCTAGAAGATCTTAACGAGCGATTTCACAAGTTGCTTAATGCTTTTAAAAGTTTTATTAATAGATATCAGCATATTTTATCTAAGTCCTATTTTCCAGAAAAGCACTTAATGCTACTGATGAGAGGTAACTCCTTGAAATGCGTCGTATACAGCATAGTATAAATTTACTATATCTAATATTAGTATCTTTGGATTGTTATTTTTTATCATGAACTGGTTTTTCCATCCTATTTCCACTGTAATACCGTGAATAAATGCAAAAGTGTCGCTAATAACCCAAAGGGAATACGATACAGTAGCAAGGGGAGATAATGACGTCGCAACGACATACTCATTGTGACGTCATAGTTTCCTTAAAAAAAATCCTTTATACTAAAATAACAATCCAAAGATACTAATATTAGATATAGTAAATTTATACTATGCTGTATACGACGCATTTCAAGGAGTTACCTCTCATCAGCAGCATTAAAACCGAAACATTTGGAAGACCAAAAACCAAACTTTTATTAATCAAGAAGTACTCAATCAAAAATACCGAAATAGGAAGCCAAATTTCAGCTAAGGAGATCTACCATGTGCAATACAAGGAATGAACCCTTAGTATTTGTATTATTTTTGAATTTTGCTAAATACTAAATTAACTTTTGGGGTTTTTCTGAAATATCTCTGCAATAAGGTCATGGGCCCCAACTTTTTAATTTAGCAAACAGAAGCTCATTACTTCAAATTTAGTACACTAAAATCTATAGACAAAATCAGTGGATTTTTTTTCTACATGCATCTAAAGTTACCAAATTATTATCAATATTCGTTAATTGACTTAAATTTGAATAATTTCCTTATTAGTTTATCAATTTTTTTCATCAATTCTTTATCAGAATACAATGTCTATGTAGTTGGGGATATTTTACAAAAGACCTGGCGAAGCTATCTTTTTTATTTAAAAAGTTAAACACTTTTGTGACAGTCTTGAAAAATAAAAAAATTAGGGTCTTGGGCTCAAATATACCAAATTCTGTGTTAATTACCTTACAAACTAAGTCATGAAGGTATATTTTTCTTTACATATTTGAAAAGTATACATAAAAATATAATATTCTGTAAAAATTGCTCTTTCCCCCGATAACTTAAAGACTTCAAATTCATACTGGCCTCTCATGAATACTGGCGATTTCTATTCAACTCTATGACGAAATAGCATTAAACCCTTTATGGGAGTGTTATTTCAGACCTTTTTCATTTAGTAGCGTGACAATATCCGACCTGCAGCTATGCGAGGCTTGGCTAGTTTTACAGTTAAAACGAGCACACTCTGACCCTGCTATCTAAATTATCTACCGTCCACTCTAATTTTGCAGTTCTAACAAGCGGTCATCTTGTTGGTAATCATACTGTATTGGTTTTTACATTGTGTTTCTACACCAGAGGTCAAGATAGATAAGGGGGAAGTTTGTGTACACATAAAACCGGTTAAATCCCACCACTGTTCAGTCTCTGTACTAAGTCAGACTATCCTGACTCTCTGTTGTGTTTATGCTTGTGTTTTGTACTCTTTTACATATATTTTCTCCGGAGTTCTGTCAGTTGGGTTTCGGGGCCTCGGTGGCCGAGTGGTCTAGGTAGTTCGTCATAACTACATGTGTACTAATGATCACTAGCCTGTTAACACTGAGGTTGTGAGTTCGAATCTCACCTGTGGCGGGGTGTGTTCGACAAGGATTGTCAATTTTCCTACCGAAGATCGGTAGTTCTCTCAGGGTACTACGGCTTTCTCCACCATAAAAATGGCCGCAGCGAAATAGCCAAAATGTGCTGAAAACGGCGTAAAACCCCAACTAAACAAACAGTTGGGTTGCTTTTATTGTCCTTCCATACACCATTCCTGTCAACTTTTGCTACAATCTGCCCATTAGTTGCCCTGGGCAAATAAAATAAAATAAAAGTCCTTTCCCATATGGTTTCAATGGAAACTTTGAACAGCAACAGCCGTCGGTTTAGCGAATGAATTTCAACCATTTCAACCAATGCAGATCGTTTTGAAGGGTATATTTGTCATCAATCCTGCAAATTTTCAAAAACTTTCATAATGTAGTTTCAGAGGATATTTTTAAATATGGCCTCTGGTGGCCATGTTGTTTATTCAACCGAAACCAAAAGTCGAAAGTTGATAGAGGTCCTTCCACACATCATTTCTGCCAACTTTGGTTACAATCTGCCGTTTAGTTCCTGAGCAATTACCAAAAGTATTTTCCCATAAGGTTTCAATGAAAACTTTGAACAGCCGCAGACGGTGATTGAGCGGATAAATCTCAACCAAAAGTAGATCGTTTGTAGAGGGTATTCTTGTCATCAATCCTGCAAAGTTTCAAAACATTTCATAACATTTTGAAAATTGGCCAATAAAAATCAAAGATAACCTCTGGCGGCCATGTTGTTCATCCATCCGGTAGATAGTTTTAGAGGTCCTTCCATACATCATTCCTCACATTGCCTATAGGCCAGGTGAATGAAAAGGCAGACTTAAAAATCAATAGAAACAGCTGTAAGAATACCTATTGACAAACAAGATTTTTACTCACGCACAGCCTATTATTTATGGCAAAAATTGGTGCGAGTGAGTGAAATTTTATTTTTTTTTATTTTTTTCTCAAGGAGTAGATCAAATTTACGTTCGAAATAAATCTTTTTAATATTGCAAACAATGGAAAAATCCCCATTTTAGTCAAATTTTAGGGGCGTACGAACACTTATTAAAAAATAATCTACATGAATAATTTTGGGCGAATTTTCAACATTTTTGAAAAATGAAGCGGCAAAAATATTTTTTCTTAAATTTTAAAAAGTCCGAACATCGGAGCGGCGAAATCCAAATAACTAAAAATCAATTTTGTGTGGCCTCGTGAAGCAATAGTCGTCCAAAAAACGACACCACAAAAAGACAACAATATGATTATTATACATGTAGTTAAAACTGTGTAAATATCTTGTTTGTCGTCAGTTCTAACTGTTTCTTAAGTTCTACTTAAGTCAACTAGTGTTTAAGAGAAAACAACCAGTAAACAAAGATGATCATAAAATTGAATAAAATCATAGAGTGGCTACAGAAGAATATTTTTCTCTTTTTTTTCGATTTGTTTACCAAAATAAACCGGTTACTACGAAAAATATTGTCTCTTTAATATTTTTTTTGTCTCATGCTTACTCACAGCATCAACTTACTTAGGTCGTATAATGCTGTGCACAGCAAAGTATTTA
The DNA here is from genome assembly GCA_028015205.1 of Mytilisepta virgata. Classification (NCBI taxonomy): domain Eukaryota; kingdom Metazoa; phylum Mollusca; class Bivalvia; order Mytilida; family Mytilidae; genus Mytilisepta; species Mytilisepta virgata. The sequence continues at coordinate 555,486 of JAPWFG010000042.1, read as the reverse complement.
TATGCATAAGTTACACAGGGGAAATCAATGTTTCAAACGTTGATGTATTTTTATTCTTAAGTCCCGTCATACAATATTGAAATATTTTGTAATTAATTTGGTTTGTTCTATATTAAGAACATACGACATTTTCTTTTGGCGTACTCTGGTCAGAATTCTTTCGTATTTTGTTGAAAAATGATTTCGTTTTTGTGATCTAAAGCTTGGATCCATAAACTCGTAAATAAATGGATTTATAACACTGTTTATGTTGAATGACCATAAATCACATATCGGCTAAATATAGTAACATAAATGGAATATTATGGAACGCCATAGCTGTCTTTAGTATACGCTGTGATCATTTAATTATTTTCAGCGGTTTTTTCTTGATTATGAGTGGCCTTTTTATTATGTTCAGTAGTATAACAATTATGTTGAGCAGTAACATCACAATGATCAATAGAATAATCATTATATTGTGCAGATCTGGTATTATATTCAGCACTTTAATCAATATACTTAGCAGTTTTGGCTTTATGTTCAGTAGGTAAATTATTCTATTGAGTAGATTTGTCTTTATATTCAGTACTTTTGAAAATATCTTCTGTGGACATATTTTTATATTATGTAGATTTCTCATTATGTTGACTACAGAAACCGAAATATTCAGTGGTCAAACACTCTTTATAATCAGTACTGTTATCATTATGTTGAGTGAAATAAATATTATGTTCTGTAGACTAATCATTATGTTCTGTAAAATAAATATTATGTTCTGTAGACTAATCATTATGTTCTGTAAAATAAATATTATGTTCAGTACAAAAAACTTTATGATCAGTGGTCAAAATGTTTTATGTTCGGTTCAAAAAATATTATACTAGGTGGTTAATCAATTATATTCAGTGCTTTTTTCATTATGTGGTGGTGGTAAACTTCCGAAAATAACCGAAAACATACGTAGCCGGACATTTTTTTCGGGTTTATTTTCATACCGTCATAACATGTCGTCTGCCATACAACGTTCTCTTGAAGAACTTAATCTGCAAATCTTTCAAAAGTTTAAAGATGAGAGGATAGAGGATGACACTTTTCAGCACCTTACTGATCAAGACTTGATCAGACTAGGTGTTGAAACTATTGGTGATAGGATAAGATTGAGGGAAGCGATGAGGAAGACTCTGTCTCTACGTACTACTACTACTAACGTTAATATTTCAAGTACAGGTGCCACCAATAGTTTAGAAGGTAATTGTTTTTCTAAGTTTAAAATAAAAGTTTTGGCACCGATACTTAAACTTTTTAAAGTGGTCAAGCTGTATGCCTGAACCTATTATTAAAGGACTGGGTTTATATATCGGTGCCAAAACTTTTTTCTTCTACTAAGTAAACTACTAAGAATACCTCTCGTAAGAAACAATGATGCTATTAAGTATATATCTCATTATAAAAAGTATGGCCGAACTGGTCTATGGACGAAACGGTATATGGACGAACTGGTTTATGGCCGAAACGTCTCGAAAGCTTCAAAAAACGGAATTCCACTATAGATAGAAAAAAAATCATTCCTGTAATAGGGAAGCTCGCAAAAATAAAATGTCTGTATTTTAAACTTAGAAAAACAATTACCTTCTAAACTATTGGTGGCACCTGTACTTGAAATATTAACGTTAGTAGTAGTAGTACGTAGAGACAAAGTCTTCCTCGTCGCTTCCCTCAATCTTATCCTATCACCAATAGTTTCAACACCTAGTCTGATCAAGTCTTGATCAGTAAGGTGCTGAAAAGTGTCATCCTCTATCCTCTCATCTTTAAACTTTTGAAAGATTTGCAGATTAAGTTCTTCAAGAGAACGTTGTATGGCAGACGACATGTTATGACAGTATGAAAATAAACCCGAAAAAAATGTCCGGCTTCGTATGTTTTCGGTTATTTTCGGAACTTTACCACCACCACATAATGAAAAAAGCACTGAATATAATTGATTAACCACCTAGTATAATATTTTTTGAACCGAACATAAAACATTTTGACCACTGATCATAAAGTTTTTTGTACTGAAAATAATATTTATTTTACAGAACATAATGATTAGTCTACAGAACATAATATTTATTTTACAGAACATAATGATTAGTCTACAGAACATAATATTTATTTCACTCAACATAATGATAACAGTACTGATTATAAAGAGTGTTTGACCACTGAATATTTCGGTTTCTGTAGTCAACATAATGAGAAATCTACATAATATAAAAATATGTCCACAGAAGATATTTTCAAAAGTACTGAATATAAAGACAAATCTACTCAATAGAATAATTTACCTACTGAACATAAAGCCAAAACTGCTAAGTATATTGATTAAAGTGCTGAATATAATACCAGATCTGCACAATATAATGATTATTCTACTGATCATTATGATGTTACTGCTCAACATAATTGTTATACTACTGAATATAATAAAAAGGCCACTCATAATCGAGAAAAAACCGCTGAAAATAATTAAATGATCACAGCGTATACTAAATATGAACAACGGAAGACAGCTATGGCGTTCCATAGAATATAACTGATAAAAAATTTTATTGTTATCACCATGAATATTAATACCATCCATTTCCGTATACGCAGGTTTTGTCCACTTTCGACAGTATTGTCACAGGTCTCTTTTTTGGTTATGCCGATCATTGGCTTCCGATGTTTAATGGCTTTAATATTTTTGAAATGTTTGTGTAAGGTAAACCAGATATTTCCGTATAGACACACAAGCAATAGAACTATACAGAAACAAAGTAAAAAAAAATCGTTATTCCGAATCGAAATTTACTCTTTTGCGGCATCATACACACCGATTCGATGACACTTTCATTGAAAGTTGCGTTTTCCTTTAGAAATTCTTTCATTTCGACCAGTAAGGGTTTCTGCATCGATGTTAAAATACCACCACAGATGCATATGATCACCAGCGATTTTTCCTCCTTGATACGAATGAATTTCTACGACAAATGTTTAGATATCTGTCCAAGGCAATTACCAAGAGAAAAAGTGACGAAACCATGTCTGGAAATTGAATTTACCACCTATAAATGAATTTGGGCGATTTTATTTTAAGACTACTGCTCAATCGCCTAGTCTGCCCTACACGACCCAATGAAATCGTTTCCAAAATGTAAACAACCTTACAATAAACTCATTTATACCCAGTTTTGCCCGCGGTCTAAATTTCCATGTACTACAGGCTCTGGGTTATAACTTATAATGATTGTATTTGCATAGGTGTTACTAAAATAAGAAAACTAACCATGAAACCATACATAGGCCGATTATCCTTTTTCTAGTACAATTCGAAAGTTCCTTGTATGAAGATTCAGCCTAGTGTGCATTTGCACTTTGAAAGTATATGATAACTAGGTAAACCCACGACATAATCTCATCCCTTGAATATTATCAGTCCTCAACTGCGTCTTGTATGATAATACATACAAGTGACTTAGGCTATGTATTTATCTATAATTAACAGACATATAACGGTTACCTTTATTACGTTTGATAATGTTATCAAAACGGTAGTGGTCTGTTATCAAACATGAATCCAATCAGATGCTATGATCGAAAGCCCTAGATATATTTTTATTTGGTTATTACATTATTAGATTTTTATATTTACTCCTCTTACCTTTATTTGCTTAAAAAATTACCATTTTGGTAGTTAGTAAATAATGGCAAAAGAATACCGAAGCGAAAAACAAATGGTGGGAAAAGTCAACAAATTCGAAGTCCAAAGAAAAGACAACAAACACAACAAACAAACGCCACAGGAATACATGTATAACTAAAAGAATAAAAAACGTATAATAAACTACTAGAACAAGACAGCACAGAAACTAAAGCACTAGCAATGTGAACTCCCATTGAAAAACCAGTTTGTCTTCAGGTGGTGCTCTGGAAGGGTAAGCATGTCCTGCTCCCTTATCGACATCCATCACATTGCCAGTGAGTAAAATCCAGTGACGTTACAAGTCTGGTGAGGTTTCAAGTCCGGTGAGGTGTCAGTTCCAGGAGGGCGTGAAAAGAAAAGACAAAGTCAGGAGAATGGAACACAATAAACAAACGCCACAGGGATACAAGTCATGTATAATTAAAAGAATAAAAAACGTATAATAAACTAAACAAAACTAGAACAAGACAGCGCATAAACTAAAGTACTAGCAATGTGAAGTCCCATTAAAAAAACTAGAGTGACATAAGATGATGATCCAGAAGGGTAAGCATGTCCTGTTCCGTTATCGGCATCCATCACATTGCCAGTGAGTAAAATCCAGTGACGTGTCAAGTCTGGTGAGGTTTCAAGTCTGCCGAGGGGCCAGTTCCAGGAGGACGTGAAATCTAACTGAAGATATCTAGTCTCATACGCGAGATAGAAACTTCGTATTAGCCAATCAATTCGTGAGGACGTCCGTGAAACTTTTGAAGTCATGAAATTAACAGAGGCTGAACATAACCCAGTCTTAATGTGACAGTAATATTGCCCTGCCGAGAAAGTCGGCGTATAAATCACATGCGCGGTAGTAACGAATCAACTGTGAAGTGTACATCCCATAAACTCGAGACTTTGGTATGTCACTGCTAAGTAAGGAGAAGTTAACAAACGGATAATTAAAATCATCACGTTTGTCATAAAGTTTTGATTTCAATCGCCCATTATTATCTATGTACAGTGTCTATGTATAAATACAAATCTAGATATGAAGCAGAAGTTGGTGTGTCAAGTTCAATGGGATAGATGAGATGTAGGTAATGCTTATTCAGTTACAAAACATCATCTATATTGCGAAAATGAAATTTTTCCTGTCCAATTCAGTAGCCCCTGTAAAAATTTAGCTTCATTTGAAAACAAGAACAGGTCGGCCAAAAGCGGCGTACAGTTTGTCCCCATTGGGATGCCGATCGTCTGTTGAAAAACATGTTCTCCAAACTCAACAAACAGTCTTAGAGTACTATTTTTAGAATCAGTGTATTTTTTTAATTAAGTATGCCTTGTCTTTATCTAATACCAGATAGGCTTAACTTTGTAAACCTTGTTTGGCTCACGCAAAACAGCTTTTAGTGTAGAAAAATAAAAAAAATTATATGCTATTACAATCGGTAAGGTCACTAGAAGCGAGGTATTCCTGTAAGACTTTGGGATTTGTTTAGAATCCACATCTGATTCACGCCAATAGTTGAGTAGGCCTTATCTCAGTAGCTCTTGAGACGGTCCTTAATTGCTGTAAGTAAAGTAGTAAGGAGCTCTGAAAGGGGTTTAGTAGTGCATTTGGTAGAGCCTGCTAAGTACCTTTGCTTGTATGGAAACTTTTATTATGAAGTTTGGCTATCAAGTAAATGGAAGGAAGGTTAAAATTGCCATCACTTACAGCAATACATGAGAAAAAAAGGAAGATAATACAAAAATATGATTATTGATAATATTTTCCTTTGGTGTCGTTGTGTGCGTGTAAATGGGGTTGCAAAGTGAATTGTCAATACCCATCTCCTTAATCAGGCACTCAACGTAGTGTCTTTTTTAGACAAATAAAACGTTGTTTGGAGGTTTGTCAGCTGGAATAATGGCATAATTGTCTTGAAGGTAAGACAGTTACAATACAATGGAACTAAACATAAAATCTTTAATTTGATTGGTTGTCATCCAACAGAATGAAGCAATCAAATAAATGCTATTTTATTTTTTAAGTGACATTTTTTAACTAATTTTAGTAAGACAAGGTTTATAAATTCTAGTTTAGGCAACCCATGGTTCGGGAATTATGGTTTTGGAAACACACATATTGCAAGGGTTTTACTGTTTGATCATGTGACCTGATTTGGCAAATCCCAAATTCCAAATAATGTATTATATAAAGCTACTAACTTGTTGGTAATGATAGTGTATTGTTTCTTATAGTGTTTTAAATACAAGATTTATATATATATTTTTATGATTTGTTGCTCCTGTAAACACGTGAAACCGCAAATATCCGGAAGAATAGATAAGGGGAGGTTTGAGTAACAATAAAACCGGTTCAACTCCACAACTACAAATAGTGGGAGCGGTGGGATTGTCACAAGGCCAACATTTTTACGTTTATTTTGAATTTTGAGTATTTTGTAGACATTGAAGTTGAGTGAATATTTGTATTTATCAAACTTATTTGACTTTAAATTGTATACTTTTGAAAGAGGAATAGTGTAGTAGTTATTTCGTGAACCCTTTTTGGTCGTTTGTGAAATTGTTTGTAATTGAAGTGAGCAAACAGGGAATTTGGCAAGCTAACTAAGTTGATGACAGAGTTGATAGAAAATGGTGAATCGGCATCAACATGTTTGCAATTGTTTAAGGAAATGCAGTCAGCAGAGATACAGGAGAGAGCGAGAAATGAAAAGGGTAGAAATGGAACGTGAAATAAAGATTAAAGAGTTAGAGTTAAGAGAAAAGGAATTGGCCCAGGGAGTTCCAAAACCAGCTCAGACTTCAAGTAGCTTAAAGTCAAAGTTGCCCAAATGTCAGGAGAGTCAAGACCCAGACAATCATTCGAGAAATTAGTTACTCTTAACAATACTGAAAAACCTAAATGGGCTTCTGAGTGGTAAAGCTCTCAAAGCATACTCGAGGTTAAGTGGCGAGAACAGTAGGCAATATGATAAAATAAAGGCAGTAATTTTAGATACATATGAGCTCACGTCTGAGGCATACAGGGCTCAGTTCAGGAATTCTAGTCAGTTACCAGAGTCATTTAGGGAATATTCTGTTCGATTGGAAGATTTTCTTAGGCATTGGTGCGAGCGAGAAAAAGTAGGAAGTAGTTATGAAAAACTGTATGACCTTGTATTCCGTGAGACTTTGGATCCAGGAACATAAGCCGGAATCTGTTAAAGCTTTACTTCAAATTGCCGAAGCTTATCAGACAGCACATAAAGATGTTTTTGGTAAAAGTAATATCAGATTTCAGACAGGCACCGAATCTCAAAAGAGACCACAGGGTAAGTTTGGCAGTCAGCTAAGTCCATGCAGGAAACTAGGACGTATTTTTTATGTAAGTGACAGGGACACATTGCTACGGTTTGTCCTTTGAAAAAGCAACCCAAACTATACGATAACAAGCAAGGTAAGTCGGGTTTATGTCTAGATAGACCTTATTCAACATCTCCCAAATTAATTGGTGAATATGTAAGTGGGGTAACAGTACAGCTGCCAGGTATTTCTCACGATGGAGAAGTTCAGAAGACCAGGATACCAGGCCTTGAAATTGTTGAAGATAAGATAAATAGTACCATCATCTCTGTTCTCAGAGATACGGGCAGTTCAACTGTATTCATAGACAGTAAATTTGTTCAGCAGCGCAATTTTACAGGTAACTCTAGAGAGATTTGTTTAGCAGACGGTTCTACATGGGAATGTCAAGAGGTCCGTAATACTATTGACACCTTTTGTTTCAGGCACTGTTTTAGCATTGGTTCTAGATACACCGTTTGCAGATCTCATTATAGGGAATTACGTTAATACTTCTGTTTCATCAAATTTTGATGCACCTGTTATACAAAACAATACATATGTTTCTGTTCCCTGTAGTGCAGTTGAGACGCGATCTCAGAAGCTTAAAGATGAAGGGGAGGCATCAAGAGCATATTAAGCTGGTGGAAAATACAAGGACGATAAATCTGTAACAGGTAAATTACAGGTAAGTAACTCGAATGGTTTTCAGGTATACAGTAGAGAAGAGTTAGTAAAGGCTCAACAAGACGACAATAGTTTAGATAGAATAAGGACGCTTGTTACTGATGATATCGATGATAATCCTTCTTGTTTTATATTTAAATAAGATCTTCTTTATAGGTTGTTCAGAGCTAGTTCAGGAGAGATACTTGAGCAAATCGTCATTCCAAAAACGATGAGGAAAACAATTTTGTCTTTGGGTCATGATATCCCTCTTTCGGGACATTTAGGCAGTAAAAAGACTAGGAATATAATCATGCATCATTTCTTTTGGCCAGGAATTTTTAAAGATATTTCTGAGTTTTGTAGATCTTGTCCTGAGTGTCAGAAGGGTATTAAAAAGGTTAAAATACCAAGAGTCCCTCTTATAAATATTCCCCCATAGATGAACCTTTTAAACGGTTAGCATTAGACTTTGTAGGTCCTCTCCCTTTGACAGAAAATAAAAACAGTTATATTTTAGTTTGCATCGACTTTACTACAAGATACCCAGAGGCTTTTCCACTCAAGAACAAAGAAGCAGAGACGGTTGCGGATAAACTGATAGGACTCTTTTTAAGGGTTGGTATCCCAAAAGAGATTATTGCAGATCAATTAAGCAATGTTATGTCTGATCTAATGCAACAGGTATGTAAATGATCGTCAGTTAATAAACTTTGTACGACGCCATATCATCCTGAAGCAAATGGCCTGGTTGAAAAAGCTATGCACAAAAAACAGCCCTCAAACTGGGATAAATATATTTCTTACATATTGTTTGCATTAGGGAAGTACCAAAAGAATCTACGGGATATTTTCCTTTTGAACTGCTTTCCGGTAGACATATCCGTGGTCCATTGTCCATTCTTAAAGAGGAATGGGAAGAGCCGGTTCAAAGTGACATCTCGGTCATCAGTTATTTGGTCTAAATCAGAGAAATTTTTAAAACTATGTCTGATTTGGCAAGAGTAAATGAAAAGGAAGCCAAACAGAAGCAGAAATTCTATTATGATAAGAAAGCAAGGTCGAGATGCTTTGAAGTCGGACAGAAAATTTTGGTATTACTACCTACTAACATATCAAACTTATTGGCTAGCCGGAAGGGTCCGTATCCAATAGTAGAAAAGATTAGTTCTGTTGACTATAAAGTCATAATCCGTGCAAACTTGGACAAGACATTACATGTGAACATGTTAAAGATTTGGTACGAGAGACCTGAAGATTTAGAGAGCACAAAATGTGAAGTTTTGGCTTGTTTGGGTGTCATATCGGGTCTTGATTCACCAGATGAACATTCCGATAACGAATTCAACGCCAAAATTTCACCAAGTATGGAAAGCAAAGAAAGCATACATGACGTGACAATTGCAGAACAGTTGTCAATTGATCAGAAACAGCAACTAAATGATCTATTGACCGAATATTCAGATATTTTCAGCGATATACCACTTGTTACAAACATTATTCAACATTCAGTCAAAACAAAAACCGATGAACCTGTTTATAAGAAACCTTATCCATTGCCCTATGCCCTTAGAGATCAGGTTAAAGATGAAATAGGTAAGATGACTAAAGGAGGTATCATAGAGCCGTATGAAAGTCCATATGCTGCGCCTGTTGTTTTAGTTCACAAAAAAGATTCTAGCATTAGGTTCTGTGTCGACTACCGTGGACTAAATAGTGTAACCGTTTTGATCCCAGGTCCCAGTTTGAATGTTTTTAGTAAATTTGGGGTTCTTTTGTTTATTTCAGGGGTTAAGTATGATAAATCATTGGTTCCAGATGTGGATACTACGCCTGAATCGATTTTTGATGTAGTTTTAATAGTAGGCGTTGTTCCAGTGGTCCGTTGCTGGATAAGGCGTGAATAGTGATATGTCAGATGTTTCTATGTGGTATGAAGCGTCGGTAGTACTACAATTATTTAGCCTTTCTACTTAAAAAAATGAAACTTTATTAATAAGTACATGAACACATTTTTCTTATTGTTTCCAGGGTAAATATTCATAATTATTCTAAAAAAAACTTAAATCATCCTTACTAAAATGGTGAAAAATGGTTACAAAATATTGCCAAGTTCTTTGTATCTGTGATCAAAGTTTGAAGTTGCTAAAAAGACTCACTAGACTGAAATTTCCTTAGGCTCCTCTATCATGTCTATAGTGTTACCGTATTAAAGTCACATGTTGTTCTGGAGTTATGTCGCCTTGTCCGTAAAAAAATCAAATGTGCACGAAAAATCACAAAATTAACAATTTTGGGGTAAATTAAAAATCGTGTAGACTTCGATGTGCTCAATATATCTTGTTAAAATTTGAAACATAGTTTGTTAAGATAAGTATCTTTTAATGGTTAACTGCTAATCAATGCTAAACATATAGCTTCAACTCCTATTTTGTGTTTTAATTTAATGAAGTTTACCGTTCACTAAATGACAAACGTCAAGTAAAAAGCCTAAATTATTAAAGTTAATGTGGTTTAGCTATAGTTTTGATTTAATAGTGAAAATAGAATTTGTTATTCACCGGAAGTGCGTTATTGAACCGGAAGTGTTTGGGTTTAACGTAAACGGATTAAAATTGCAAGTATTCTTGTGTTTGTTTGCCAAAATTTATTTTGTGAGGAAAATTGTTCAATTTCAAGATTGATTTGAATCCTGGAAAGATATGGGGTTTTTTTGTTTAGTTGGGGTTTAACGCCGTTTTCAGCACATTTTGGCCATTTCGCGGCGGCCAGTTTTTATTGGACATATTGTTGGAGGAAGCCGGTGTACCCGGAGAGAACCACCGACCTTCGGTAGGACAATTGGCAATTCTTGTTAATTAAGATCGGAGTCGAACACACCCCGCCACAGGTGAGATTCGAACTCACAACCCCAGCGTTGCCAGGCTAGTGATCAGTAGTAGTCATGACGAACTACTTAGACCACTCGGTGGAAAGATATGGGTTCATCGTCCTTCATATGAGAGGTCCGTTATACTTGCGTAATTGGGAGAGTCTGACAGCGACAGCGATGACAGTGTGACGTAGCGTATTGTGATAAACATTTTTTTCCTAGATTTTTAGTTTGTGCTTAATTTTACTGTCTTGACTTTTGTTCATTTTTTTTTTTTTTTTGATATTTTGAGTTTCACTTTTCATTTTACATTTATGATAATGTCACCTTAATCCTAGCAAAATGAATGCATATAGATCAACTAATGTACTCAAACAGTAAAGAGATTCTGAAATTATTTTATATGAACGAATAAAGTCAGCGTTTCTTTTTTAATAAAGTAAGCATCTCCAGTCATATAATGTACTGTGTGGACCGATATTTCATGTCCATACAGCACTTGCTTAATTTATTTTCATGTCTTTGGTGAATATTTATATGTAAAATCCATATACACTGTACTGTGAACAAAGTTCACAAATGTATATTTCCCCCACTATTGCTACAATAATATAAAGTAAAGTACACGTCTATGTTTATCTATGGGAAACCCAAAAATTATTTAAATAAAAAAAAACAATTGCAATGTATACTAAAAATTCCCTGGAAATTCGTTCACTGGTTAAGGAGAAGTTGAGGACGGGTCATACCTACCCCCTTACCTTAAATGAAAAACTTGCAAAGTCCGTCCATGTTTGTCTGTGGGAAACCAAAAGAAAAATTCTGAACAAAACTGATATAGGTGTTGCAAAATGTCACTTTGTACAGAAGATTCTGTGAATGTTTCCCTAGTGTACGAGTAGTAGCAGCAGTAAATGGGTTCGGACGAAGGGAATAATGGAATCCTCCATCACAATATATCCCCCGCTTTGCTATGCATGCATTTAGACTCTCTCCCTTAAAGTGTTGGGGACAAATATAGTACAGTAAAAGCCGTGACGGTGTAGATCCAGTTACACATATAGATGAATAAAGTCAAGAAATACCAAAGGGATATTCGAAGGAGGGGGAAATCGAAAATTCTCTTTGTAAATAAGATTTTAATTTCCTTTTTTCAGAGGACACATCGCAACGAACAATTCACATATGATCAAGAAACAGAAAAAATTAAACAACAAAATCTTGCCCAGTTCATGTCAAGGAAAATGATAAAATGATGATGATAAAGTGTAACACTGAAATTTCAGATGCTTAAGCTTCTAACTCTTCAGATTCAATATTTGAAAGTGTACAAATGTTTCCCTCTATATAAATATGTTTTGCAGTGAATCATTCTAATTTTTATGCCTTCTAAGAAATGTAATTGAAAGTAATTGAAAGTAATTGTCGATTACTTCTCCTAAAGTAATCGATTGTAATGGATTACATGTGAAATGCATGTGTAATCGATTATTAATTGATTACAAAAAAATATGCCATGTAATCGATTAATAATCGATTACATTTCAAAGTAATCGTGCCCATCCCTGGCTCAGACAGGGGTATGTTGCTCCTAAGTTGAAGTCATCCCTATTAGTTTTATGGACGTCATCATGACTTGGTTGACAGGTATGAGAAAACCGTTTCCCAAATGAAAATGAACCTATTCCATTGATGTCCCTTCCTGGTACCGGATTTGACATGGATAGTATGGTGGCTATCCTGAGTCTACCCCCTGATTTTTGGTCGGGTCCATGTTGTTCATATTTTTTAGTTTTTAATTGTAGTGCCTGTATTGTATTGTTTTGGTCTTGTCTTTGTTCTCCGGAGTTTGTCAGTTGTTTCGATTTTTCCCTCCTTCAAATATCCTTTTGGTATTTCTTGACTTTACTTTGGACATGTAGTAAAGAATATAATTCTAATCGATGAGAGGACCCGTTTGGAATTTGCGGTGACTTTGAAATGAAAAAGAAAAAAGCCCTGTTCCTTTGCTTTAACTTTGGGCATGTGCATGCAGGTATTTGGTTTCATAATTATTTTCTTTTATCTGCAAAAGCCATGAAAATGGTACATTTCTTGGCCTTTTTTTGAAAGCGATCTAAGGAGAACATGAAGTCATAAATACTATGAACCAGAACACGATAGAAACGTTCATTGCAATTGAGGAAAAGGGTACCAGAGGACGATATTATGCTACTAGCAAAATATCGAGAAAAAATGTTCCGCATTATTTGGCTGTTATATAGGCCAGTTGCAGAATAAAATACATTATTCAAAATATCCCTTTGTTCAAATTATGAAAATGTTAGAATATTTACACAAGACCTGTTGCAGGCACAGAGGCAGTAACATTATTTTCTATATTTAAAAGTAGCGATATCATATATATTGATTTTGCTGTTTGGTTTTGAAGGATTAATGTGTATATCTTTTTGTTCCCTGTTGATCACTGACCGATTTTAATATCTGGGGCTAACTATGGCTTTGCGTTATCCTTAGATCACTTTGTGTGTGGTCATGTAGTCAACCACAAGTAATGATAAGTCGTGGTCGGAGACTAAATAATAAGTATACCTTTTAAAATTAAATACACCGTAATGATATTATGAAATAGTTATTCAGGTGTGTGGTTTTATCACACAGTTCATATTTAAGCCATTTTTCCGGATATTTGCGGTGGCCCATGTCTACAGGAGCAATAAATCACGAATGATTACGAGAAGCTACTTTCCCACGAGGATTTTCCCTGTTGTAATCTTTACTTCAGACTGCCTTTGTCGTATTTGCATTGTCCATTGGGTTGTCAGAGCTCAGTTCATATGTTCCTTAGATATAAACTATTTTGAAAAGAAAACTTGTTATCGAAATTAATCCCGTGATGTTCTCTTGTTAGAAAACTACCTGTATGTAGTAATCCTTCTGATTCGGGGTAAAATTAAAAATATTTCCCCATTTCTACATAATTATAAAATGTGCTCTAACGGCTCACCATTCAAGTCGTTTGACGTCAGGGGAATATTAAACAACAATTAAAACAACATCCCCAAATCCTAATCCATTACCTATATTAAATATAACATCAATCAGCTCAGATTCATTTGAAAGGTAAAATTTTCCCAATTGCCCAAATTATTTGCTCTTTTTTTCCAATCCCCTAAAATGTTAGCCAATTTTTTCCAATTCCCACATTTTTGTTGTTTTTCCCAATTCCCAATGTTTAGGTTCTCTTAAAATTCATCGTTCTATTATAAATGTGTGAATATACTGCAAACATGGTATTCGATTGCACTCCGGCTTTTCTTTTTACAAAGTCGACAATTACCGCTATCTACTGAAGATAGTAATCTTTTACCAGGTACAAGCCCAGGTCTTTTACTTAGGTTTTCTTTAACCCCAGGGGCGGGTCCAGGTGAGGGCGTAATGGGCGTACGCCCCCCTTTTCAAAAAAAAATATAGTAATCTGCTTATATTGTATTAAATATGGCAATTTATCATATTCATTAATTAAACACATACTCTGATTTCTTTTTAATCTTAAATAGAGAGATATTTATCAGTCTGGCTACTTCATAATTTGATGCTAGATTGTTGAAATCTGGGAGCTTCTGAGCTTCTCCATGGACCCTCTACCAGGGCAACCGTAGTTACACCTCCCGTTCATAAAATCCTGGCCTAGGACTATTGAAATGTTAAGTAACGCCTTATACCTTAGAATTTGGAATTTCTCGTTATTGGTCTACTGATGTTAAGATCTATCCAATCATTTTAATATACCATAGACAATTAATGGAGAGAATTCGGCATAAGAAATATCAAACCCTGATACTTTAACTATAAAATATACATGCTCCAAGTCAGGAACCGTTACATTAGTGCATTTCACAATTATTTTATGTTTTTTATCCAAAAAAAAGGTCCAAAAATTTTTCGCCACGCTACGCTCGGCGAAAGTTTTATTTTACGCCCCCCTTTCAAATATCCTGGAAACGCCCCTGAACCCCGTCATCATTTCTACGATCATACTGCCAGAGATCATAGTATCAAAATAGCATATGCATATATCTTAGTATCCCCAACAATTACACAGTTTTTGGGTTTTTGTCGAGACTACGACTTAAGTCGCAGAAAGCACGACATAGGGATAGTGATCCGGCGGCGGCGGCGGTGGCGTTAACTAACTTCTTAAATGCTTTATATTTTAGAAGGTGGAAGACCTGGATGCTTTATACTTTGTATATAGATGCCTTATGCTACTAAGTTTCCGTCTGTCATATGTACATTGTCCTTGACCTCATTGTCATGGTTCAGTGACTACTTGAAAAAAGTTAAGATTTTTTGTAATGTTAATTTCTCTCTTATTATGAGTAATAGGATAACTATATTTGGTATGTTCGTACCTTACAATGTCCTCATCCCCGTCAGACAGTTTTCAATTGACCTCGACCCCATTTCAAGGATCAGTGAACAAGGTTAAGTTTTGGTGGTCAAGTCCATATCTCAGATACTATAAGCAATAGGTCTAGTATATTTGGTGTATGGAAGGATTGTAAGGTATACATGTCCAACTGGCAGGTGGCATCTGACCTTGACCTCATTTTCATGGTTCAGTGGTTATAGTTACGTTTTTGTGTTTTTGGCCTGTTTTTCGAATACTGCATGCAATAGGTCTACTATATTTGGTGTATGGAAGGATTGTAAGGTGTGCATGTCCAACTGACATGTGTCATCTGACCTTGACCTCATTTTCATGGTTCAGTGGTTATAGTTAAGTTTTTGTGTTTTGCTCTGTTTTTCGAATACTGTATGCAATAGGTCTGCTATATTTTATCTCATTATTTACAGCTTAAAATTTATAATGTATGTCTGATAGCATTTACTTTCATTAGAAATACACGACAGGCGAGACATTTTTGTGTGTCCACTCTTGTTTTATTTCATCAGTACATATAGAGCCATACGAAATTTATGAAATCAAAGGGGATTCATGGCAGTCTAAAACCAAAGACAAGTCCAGGGAAAAACAGGCAACATGATACAAAACCCGAAAAAATTAATAACAATGCTATATTGAGTAATTTGAATTCTTCAAAATCCAGTACTAGGCACCTGTGACGGATCACGGGAGCTCAAACTACAGAGCTGCCTAGCGCGTCCCAGGTGGCGGATATGGGAGACTCTCTCGTTTTGGGGGGGGGGGGGGTGGGGGGCTGTCAGGGGGCCGCGGACCAAAGTGGGTAACGTGTTTGGAGAATGCCACACTCTATGCACGCTAAAGAACCTTTCTGTAGTTTTCAAAAAAGGGTAGGTTGATGATCGCTACACAAGGCTAAATTATCCGACCATTCCCGACCACCATCCTTTTACAGAGGCAGTCAAAATTGGTTCCATTGTTTGTCCCGTCCCATCCCTATTTTGATTGTTTCTCGTCCCGAAGAAGCATAATATACTTGCCATTGGACGTTAAGCAACAATCAATCTATCAATCAAAATCCTGTACATGTAAGTAGGACCACTTGCATCGGTAGAGTAAACGTCTTTTGCTTTATATTTATTCATACATGTATTTATATTTTTGCAAAGTTAAATTCCTTAATATTTGGAATCATAAGCATACACACTTGAAGTATTAAAAATATAGGAATTCGTGTACTCTTAGAACAACCAAACTTTCTTAACCGAAAATAGCCGAATCCCACCGCGTTACCATACCTGGCCTTACAGCAACATCTAAAACTTTACAAGTTCGAACCATGTATTAATTTCCAAATTACAGAGGTACTTCCACAGATTTCGTTTATTTCTGCATCTACTCAATGTACAAAAAACGGATCCATATTATTGATTTTATCAAAAAACTTCGTAGTAAAGTGTATCGAATCTAAATACCGGTAGTGGAATTTAGTAAACGATTGCATAAACAACAAAGTGGATAACAGGAAAGGTCAACAATGACTTGCCTTCCATGGCCCCTATGAATCTGACAGCAGGTCTGATATACTACACTACTGAATGGAAATTCAATTACCTTGCTAAATGGCATTTCGACAAATCAGGACATAAAAACATTTTTTTCGTAAGAAAAAGCTGCTGGATATTTTCGTCGTCAATCCAATGAATTAGTTTATGATTGTGTTTGTGGAATTTTCACTTGATAATATTTATGTTCGTTTTGGTGATGCGTTTTACAGTGATATCATCGGTATACCGATGGGCACAAATCGTGCGCCACTGATTGCTGAAATATTTTTGTATTATTATGAATCCAGCCAAAAGTGACTCATAGACCTCCTTCAATCATACTTTTAGATATTTGGGTGACATCTTAGCTTTATATAGATCATCCTGATTTTTAAAAGTATACAGACAAAAGTTATCCTGAACTTAGACTGAACATGCCTAAGCTACCATGCCCATTTTCTTAACTTAGACGTACGCATGTAATCCTTCGGGATCACTATCGACATAAATCTATTACAAAAGAGATAAATTTTTATTTCTATAGATGGTGACGCTTCATTTTCACCAATGGATGGTGTCCATAGTTCACAACTGGTCCATTATACCCGGATTTGCAGTAAATGGTGTATTTAATTGATTTAATGAAAAAACAGTTGAATAATTGAAGTAAAAAAATATACCCATAAATTAACAACCTTGATAAAATTCTTGCATTGCAACGAAATTTCGTTCGACTTGCAAATCATTTGTTACCAATGGTATTTCGCATCCTTTCTTCTGTGACGAAACAGTTTATCGCTATTTTGAGTACAAACAGAAAGGATACAGGTTTGATACAGGTTTAGGTTTCCTTGGCAAAGATATGGTTCAATTTGTCATTTTACGCTCCTGGTATTGCACAATCATTTTTTTTTTTTTTTTTTTTTTTTTGTCGCATGTTGCGACGCCACACTATTAAATCCCCAAAAGGTAGTGCGGTTGATGTTTGAATTAATAGATGCATTACTTTCAATCGGCTCATGACTGAATTTGTAATTTTTCTCTCTTTTTATTTCCTTTTTGTCACAGCTGATTAGATTAAGTGACGCCCTCTTGGAATTTGAACAAATATTTTTTGGCTTACCTAATAGCTATAGAGAAACCTGCGTCGAACGTTTTTTTTTACGCCGTTCATCGGACTTTGCAGAATGGTACTTTAATACAGTTTTAATTTATTAATTTTTAGATCGTTGGTTGGTGTCTCTGGAGTATATATTTTCTCTTCCCTACACGTATAAAGGCAATGTAATTCTTTGACATTTCTGTTTTTACCGCTTCCAATGCTTTAATATTTCTTATGTGGCGAAAAAATGATTCGAACCGAATCTCTGCCTTTAACTCGCCCTGTAAATGTTCATTGAATTTTGCAGTTCAGTTTCCTTTAACATCTTCTCTTAACAAGTACATGTACGTAACATGTTTGAAAACATACATGTACACTTTTCCTGTTTTTTATTTTCCAGATTGTTTCCTTATCCCAATTCCCTATTTTTTTTAACTCTTTCCCCCAATTCCCAAAAGAGTGTGACCTTACTCTCCTTTATCTGATTTCTTCATGACAATAACTTTAGAAAGCTGTTTGGCGAAATTTATTACAATAATTTGAATACAGGTGTCATTATCATAACCAGAAAACCAAAACCCAGGTAATACGAAATGTACAAGTGGAGCTAAAACCTTACTTTTAATACTATTGCGAATATTTACATATGATAGTTGTAGCAGAAAACAGACAAAAATTAGCCATCAATGATTTTGAAACATTCTTGTTAAATTTATGAAATGGTTTGATGCTCAAATGAATACCTTAAATTCATGAAATACTTTAGATATTACAATAAATTTGTTAATTATTCTTCGCTTTGGTTCGTATTTGTGCTCTTCTGCTATTCCTTTTATCCGGTTATCAGACAATTTCTTCTCCTAATCGTGTTGGCGTATCTCGGTTATTCAATTGCCAATTTATTGAACATGTTCCTCCCAGCAGCTATCACCCTTCGCGACAAATCACACCAAGAATAGTGCTTTGTCATAGCGTTAATATGAAAAATATGATAACGTTACCTACAACACTACACTGAGTCATTTTGGATCCATACAATGAAGTTACAGGGATTATTAATGAAAAATTATACTTTAATTGATGTTTTTGAAGGATACCTTTATATACCTGTATAGTACTTATTTCCGTCATTGAGGAATTAACTTCATCAATACACATAAAATTATTCAGTGTTACACTGTTTGACCATCCAAACTAAAATCAAATATCAGTGGGTTAAATACACATGTAGTTGTTTTTATCAATGCAGTTGGGACATTTTTCATGTCAGGTCATTCATCCATCATATAGACATTTTGGTGCAACGAAGGTAAACAATGGTATATGTAGATACAAAGTAATATGCCATGCATGTCGTAGGAACATTTTATCCTTCATCTGAGAAAATATTACGAAGACGTCTAAAGCATTTAAACAATAACTGGACATAGACTTACTACGTGTACGAGTTGACAAAGCTGCTCAAAAGAGTAAGAGCCGAAAACCAAAAAAGAAGACCCTTTGGTTTGTTTTATTGGTGTTTAACTTTTATCACCAGTGTCTCTATTACGGTCTCCAAGTGTATAATTACAGTCAGTGGACATAGTTATTCGCCATCCCGATTTTTCACGTAGTTTTTCATATAAATTTACAAATTTTCCAAAAATTATTGTGTAGTCATATACCAACCCATTTTCATGAAACTTTCACTGCCAGAAAGAGAAATATTTGAAATGTCCTTGTTTATTTGTGTATGTATTTCCGATTCCTGGTTTACATGTATGAGTGACAATGATTTAGTTAGAAATAAAATGAAGAATTCATATTTTTACCTTTATATTCACCCAATTTTTTTGCGATTAAATCATTACAATATGAATAAACAAAATAAGTCGAAACTATTTTCTTTCTCATAGTCAAAATTTCATGAAAACAAGTAGCGAATAATTATGCCCATTGACTTTAGTTGAAAAAGCCGCAGAAAACTACCGACGTTCGACCCTTGTCACTAAAGATCATCTTCTTTCACTACACCTGCAAAAAAGAATTAAAATAGAATAAAAATGGCAATGTGTGGAAGCAGTACTCAGTGGTTAAAACATAATAATATGTAAATAGAAATTTTCATTTTGTTATAAGTTAAATTATTTTATGCTATATATATTTGAATGGACAAAATTGTATAAGCTGACAATGTAATTCACTGTTCATTCTTAAAAATAAAAAAATTACAAAAAGAAATTCGTACCAGTGTGGTAATATTGGCAACAAAAGTGAATTTTGTCATGTTTGTAGCGCAAATTAAAGTATCCGTATGTCAAAATGTGTTGTAAATAGAAGGGACTGAAAATTGATGGATTCGTTGGAAAGTTGGAGAAAGAGCACGTGTATATCTGCCAGGCATAAGGGTACTGAAAAGCATGAGAAACCATCGGAAGGGATCAAATGTACAATTAAGGGATATTTTTTTTAAAAACGAATTATTACCACTAAGTATTGCTCATAACCGGTCAACAATCAAAGGTTCGTTCATAAGAGTTACGCGCGTAAGTAATATTTGTAAGGATAATGATTGTAAAAAAAATATATTTTGTAGTTGGTTTCCGAAACAAAAAAGTAATAAAACTGTGGCTTTGCTTGTACATTGTTGTACAAGTCATGAACGTTTTATGCAGCCAAACCCCTACTTTTGTGAAAAATCTGGTATAATGGTATGTATTTTAATGTGGGTGATTAAAAGTATATATTTTATCAATTCCAACTCTCTATTTGGTTGATATTTAGAGTTCTGCTATCAAATAAAATGGGCAATTATTAGGTAGCAGAAACCAAAATGACAGACAAAAAGAAAACACAAAAGCAGAGAAAACTACGTCAAAGACGAACTCCTACAGAAAACTAGATGTACTGTGAGCAAAGCTCATAAAGGATACCCCCCGCTTTGAAGTCCAATTGTCTCCCTTGTGTGATATCAGAAAGCAAAGATTTTTCTTCATGCACATCTTTGGATGATGTACTTCCTTTCTGTAAAGTTTCGTTGAATTCCATTGAACAGTCTAGGAGGAGTTGCGCTTACGAGGTTCATATATAATGTATCAGCCAAAAAAAATAGAAGTCCAATTATCTCCCTTGTGTGCTATCGGAAAGCAAAGATTTTTCTTCATGCACATCTTTGGATGATGTACTTCCTTTCTGTAAAGTTTCGTTGAAATCCATTAAGCGGTCTAGGAGGAGTTGCGCTTACGAGGTTCATATATAATGTATAAGCCAAAAAAAATAGAAGTCCAATTATCTCCCCCCGTGTGTGCTATCGGAAAGCAAAGATTTTTCTTCATGCACATCTTTGGATGGTGTACTTCCTTTCTGTAAAGTTTCGTTGAAATCCATTGAGCGGTCTAGGAGGAGTTGCGCTTACAAGATATATGGACAGACGGACAGACAGACGGACGGACAGACAGACGGACGGACAAGGTGATTCCTATATACCCCCCAAACTTTGTTTGCGGGGGTATAATTATGAATGAAGACAGGGTCTCCGGAAGGGTAAGCTGTTCTATTAAAGCGCCGTGCTATCCAACAACGGAAATCCGGTATCTTTCAGATATGACTCATACATATGGATTGAGGTCATACAAAAAATTACAATGAAGTACATACGAAACAGCAAAGTACGCAGGATGACATTGAAATAATTACATGAACAAGGATCAGAGGAAAAAAAGGGTAAAGATATCCTACTTCCCTTTCAGATATAAAAAATATTTTTGTAAAATGCAAATATAAGTAATGAAGAGAAACAAATTGATCTGAAATAAACAAAATGAATGCAGACACATTCTGCGAGAAAATGTTTAGAAATTATTATTGAACACCTTTGATATTGTAACTCGTATCAATGTATATTTATTTTATTATTTAAATAATATTTGTCTATATATTTGTAAACGAATGATAATCAATGCTTGTAGACCACACATTTGATAAGAAATGTTATCTGAAAGGAAATTAATAGATGTGAAACAATTTATAGGCTATCAAAATAATCTTTTCCTCTCTAGAAATGTCAATAAATGTACTCTTGAATTTCTTTCTGGTGTCAATCAAAACTTTTGACATTGATATTTTTTCCATTCTTGTGACTTGGCATAATTTGTAGATTACTCATAAAATAAATAATGTTAATGCGTATTTTAGAGTTAAACTTGAATTTTGTACATACATTAGTCTAGAATCGGGCAGTTGTGGAGAAATATTTCAGGCTTTATTTATTTTTAATATTCAAAATTTGTTCACCAATTCTTCTACAATTACTCGTTTTAACAGGTTTACCGTTATTTTTCATCAGTTAAAGAGATTTTGGTTTTTTAACCGGGTTTTCCTCTGGAAAAATCCGGTTATTGAATTGGTGAAATCGGGCGGTTGGGCGGGGGATGGGGGGAGGCGATCGGTCAGCTGCCAATCGTGTCCGGCCTATAACTTTATTGTTATGTGGATATGTCAACTCAAGGCGATGTGTCATGTTTCAAAAATCTTGACCTATGACCTTGACCCTTGACCTTAGGGTGAATAAATAGGTCATTTTAGATCATCTTCATGTCCGGCCTGTAACATTTTTGGCTAAAGACCTAGGCCTTGGATTTTTGGTGTGTAGGTAGGTTAACTCAAGATGATGTGTCACGTACCAGAATATTGACCTTGACCAATACAGGTCAATAAATAGGTCATTTTTGTAACTTTTTTGTCTAAAGACCTAGGTCTTGGATCTTTGGTGTGTAGGTAGGTTACCTTGAGACGATGTTTCACATTCCAAGGATATTGACCTTGACCTTTGACCTCAACGTCATAAATTGGTCATTTTTGTAACTTTTTTGCCTTATGACCTAGGCCTTGGATATTTGTTGTGTACGTAGGTTTCCTCAAGATTATGTGCCGCATATTAAGGATGTTCACCTTGAACTTTGACCTCAAGGTCAATAAATTGCTAATCATGTCCAGCATGTAACTTGTTTGTCTTAAAACCTAGATCTTAGATCTTTGATGTGTGGGTAGTGTACCTCAAAACTATCTGTCGTGTACTAAAGATGTTGACATCTGACCTTGACCCTTGTCTTCAAGATCAATAAATAGGTCTTTTTGTAATTTTTTTTGTCATAAGACCTAGGCCTCGGGTATTTGATGTGTAAGATATGTTACCTCACAATGATGTGTCAGGTATAAAGGATGTTGTCATTGACCTTTGAACTCAATTTTACTTTCAAAATAAATATATTCTAATATTTAGGCACTATGTTCATTTAGATATTGCTATAAGCAGTTTGTTGGAGAAAAGTTACTCAGTAAAAATGAAATAGAAGGTTTTCTGAACACTTGATATCACTCAGACAGCTCTCTTGTTTTTCTGTTCTTCTAACTCTTCAATTTATGACTGCTTGAGGCTGTGATTTATAACAGTTATAGTTATAATTTTGGTATCTATGGAAAGCTTAGAGTCTTGGCAGAATTTTTATATTACGGACATGAATGTACAGACTGTCAAGATGAAGGTCTTCCGTATGTCGGAATATACATTGTGTAGATCAAAATATTACCATATTGACGGATTTAAAAAAAATTATTTTAAAAAATCAGATTTTTGTATGTTATCAACTTGTAAGATAATGGCAATTGCAATAAATTGTATAAAGCAAAACAGTTGCTTGAAAATAAATATTTGAATTGGGTTTGAAATTAACTGGGCATGGAAGTAAAAATAGAAATTAACTTTTAAAAAAATTATTGTTCATTACTGAAATAAAATTACCAGAAAAATCCTCTTGCCCACACCCCAACAAAAAATATCAAATAGTCGTCTCCTATCACCTCATATCACTCCCGGTTTTTAATGGGAGTTCATATTGCTATTGTTTCAGTTTCTGTGCTCTTTTGATCTAATACTGTTTATAAAAAAAATAATTCTTATTCTATTTTAGTGTCATGTTCCATTCTCATGTTTTTGTCTCCCCTTTAGATTTTACGGACTGTTTCCCACTGTTTTGTCGCTTCCATATTCTTTTGATGATATATGTTGATTATTATGAAAATTAAAGAATTGTTTGACACAGTGTTTTATGACATAATTAGTGAACGATAAATTATGACTTCTGATGATTAAAATAATTTTAAAGGAACAATTACCACAAATTAAATGAAGCCGTAAACCAGTGCTATAGAAACTATATTAAAAAAAAAACACTAGCAGAACAGCACGTGATAGTACCTTAAGATACGATATTATTCATTTCTAGATTATTCTTCATCGGGTATGTTCGCTAAGGTAAGCCAAAATCATAAAATATTATATTACACAGAATCAATTGATTCAATTCAAAAGAAGTCAATTTTGCGCAAGTTTAAACATTACATTCAGCTTGAAATCGTACCACTGACGAATCGATAGAAATTAAAGGAAAATGTCAACTTCGGATGTTGAATCTCGAATTTCGAATCTCGTATGGTCCTTCTGGGCTTTCCTAAGACAGTGAGACAAAGGGGGTAAACCGACATATTTGAAATTTAGAAATAGTAATTATAATTTCATTATATTATGTTATTGGTGTTAACAATAAGCCAAAAACACTGCGTCGTGTATTTAACACTAAATTAGCTTGGCATTTCTTGTTTTATTAGTGCTGGGATCTGAAAGTTTTTCAAGCAGTTTTTCAACAACATAACTGTATACTCTTCTCGACGCTTTTTCAAATTTAAATTAGATTTGAACATTTTTTTCCATTTTGTATATACATGTACTTTTGACTTCTTAAATGCAAGCAAACAATAATAGAAAATTTACTATATATATAATTCTTATCCGGATTTGTTTCGTTATCTGAAATGTTTGTACATTTTGAAAACCTCCTAGATAGGGTCAGTAAATTCTAGTTAATTAAAATGGGATATAACCAGGCGTTATCTCAAATTTAGTAAGTTTGTCATCGACCTAATCCAAAAGTAAAACTTGTTAAAAATAGCAGATGGCTTTGTCGTGTATTTTGTTAATATTCCCTCTAATTAAAAGCAGTACCAAACAAATATTTCTTTTGATGTCTAGATTTTCGATATTATTGCGCTAGGTTATTATTTTTACTCCTGAATGAGGAATAGAGGTAGTTATAATGTACATGTAACACCTATTGCTTTTCTGTCTGTTCAGTTTTAGAATCTTCTAATGTTCTCTTACATAACTGATAAAGAAAACTTTAATTATTTTCACGTGTAATTTAGGGTTCTATCTAAGACATTTTCATGCGATTTATTCAAAAGTCGACTTGTATTAACAAAATGTATCCCCATAGGCCACACCAAATTGGTTTTTAGTTCTTTGAATTTTGGATGACAAAAATAGGTGCGAACGAGCGAAATTTTATTTTTAATTGTTTTTTCTTTAGGATTAGCTTTTTTGAGCGAAGATCAAAGTTATGTGCGGAACACATTTTTTTAACTAAAATATTAAAACATATGGAAAAAAATCCCAAATTTTAGAGCGGGCGAACAATTTTTATTATTAATTTCTGAAAAATGAAGAATTTGGGACGAATTTTCAGCATTTTTGCAAAATGAAGCAGCAAATAAATTTGAGCGGCCAAATCCAAAGAACTAAAGATCAATTTGGTGTTACTATTGTGATCTCAAGTAAATTTTTTGATACCAAATTTGATGCATGAGATGTATAATAAAATGACCATATCTTACAGCATCTTTGTAATTACCACAATGAAGTTGGAACTACGTGTATATATGGATACATATTCTGTAAATTTTTTCTTCATTTTTTTAAATTATTATTTTAGACGTTTACGCGTTTATATGTAAATTGTAATTATTGTTATTATTATTTAATTTTATTGCTGTTTTTCCATCTTGAACCATTTTGTGAATTGATAAAAAAAACTTTTGGTTATTTGATTTGATACATTGGACCATATTCTGTGGGTATTTTCAAACTATACATTATTTGTATTGTGCTGAAAATTTTAATTTTTAAAAATGTTTCTTCATCCTGCGCATAAATCATTCCACATTGTTTTCTATATATGGAGATCGAAGCTCCTCCTTTGAGGTCAAGAGGATATCATCAGACGTGACATCTCGACAAATCGCCATTCAGACGACAGTAAAATTCAAATTTAAAGAGGACTTGTGTTTTTCACATCGTAAGTAACATTTTTTTCTTGTTGTAATTCAATAACCAAATGTCATATTTTCAGAATATAAAATATAAATGCACTGTATTGGGTTTGTTTTATTATTTTTTTTTTCATGATCACAAACAATTTCATATTTATACTTTTATATGAATAAAATCACCATAGTATAAAATATGATATGCTAACAAAATCAAAAGTGTACAAGTGGAACCGTGCGATGTCTACGGGTGTAAAAATAATGTGTTGGGGTGGTTAGAAAACTGCTCCGGCATAAGAAACACTGTCAATACTTAAAGCCTTCTTTTTTCAAAGGTGGGTTTTTGTTCAAATTATATTCATGCCATTCAGACAGGAATCA
This sequence comes from Mytilisepta virgata, assembly GCA_028015205.1. NCBI lineage: Eukaryota > Metazoa > Mollusca > Bivalvia > Mytilida > Mytilidae > Mytilisepta > Mytilisepta virgata. The sequence goes on along the minus strand of JAPWFG010000042.1, from coordinate 529,332 downwards.
ATATTGAAACAAAAATAGCTAGAATAAATAATGCATCATTTTTATTTCTTTTAATAATGTGATAAATAAATACATTTTCATTTTTTTATCGTACTACCAAAAGTAAAAACCAAAAACCAAAAAAGTGAACGACATCCGTCTCCACGTACAAAATTTTGTATACGGGTATAATTGTGCATTTATTCAATAAATAGATATATTGTCATTACACGCACCTTCAAATAATTTATTTGGTAACAATAATTAATTAAAATAATTACTTATTTTATTCTTATAATTAATATACCGGAACAACAGTTACAGGTATTGATTGGATACGTTTTTGAAATTTATGAGTTTTTTTTTATTATTATTATTATAATTGTTGTTGTCTTCATTTTTGTGTAGGAAGCCGTCCTCTCGTTCTTTTATTCTGTCCAAAAACAATAAAACATTAAAATACTCAAACTTTCCTTAACACCAAGAAAAAAATATAATTTTATAAACGAAATCACATAATACTTGCATTTATTAATCCTCTGTCCGTTGCACTAGCTTTTTTCAGTAACAGTTTCTAGTTTGGAAAAATGTGAACTGGTAATGAGCAGTTTTTATACTTTTGAATCCAAATATTTAATAAAAACAAAATGGATAATTTTAAGAAACCCTGAGGGGTGTCTTTTATGAGATTTAATTACAATTCCTCGGAATATTCGACACTATTTATGGGTTATTTCACTGGAGATTTGGTGTTTATTAACACGTTTAATTTCTCATAAAATTTTATTTTTTTATTATTTTTCGTGTGCAAAATAAAAAACCAAACACTTTTAAAATGAAATGTTTTGTCTTTTTATTTAAGTATTCTTAATAGCTTTTCCTGTTTTTTCTTTAAATATTTCAATGCGACGTAATATCTTTTTCATTAAAGCATGTCACCGTAGTAGGTCTGGCTTTTTACAAAATATATTAAAACATATATATATATATATATATATATATTCGATACCAGCTTACTAATTTATCTGTTTATTTCTATTATTTGGTTTTATTATTACACATATACAAAAGTGTTTGACCATTTGTGTGTGTATCTCAGATCGTTCCGTTCGACGCGACTAGCGTGCTCGCGTACAGAACCGGAAATAGCCTTTATAAACCAAGACTGTAAAAATCATTCTTACTCCTTCTTCAGAACCGACCTGAAAACTTAATTGAACTGAATACAAAGAGTAAGCATGCGACACTTGTACTAAAAAAGAATTGGATATTACTGATGTGACATATACCAAAAATAGCCCAGAATCTAGTAATAGGCAGGATTCAATAAAGATAAATATTCATCCATCCATTAGTATATCAAGGGGGAAATAACAAAATAGCAAACTATATTTTATTTGAATAACCAGTTTAAGAATCTCTACGTGTAGATCTACACAGTGATAGAAGGGTAGCCTTTAGATAAAATCTGTCTTCACAACTTTTTAGCCGTATATTTCGTTTTGATTTTTGCAACTTAGTTTCATAGATTATTTTTATATTTTTGTTGACGGGAGTGGGGGTGTTTTTTAATTTTTTTTTGTTTTGTTGTCATTTATTTATTTATCTATTTTTTATTTTTTTTTTTTTTTATTCATTTCAATGAATTATTTTATTTTTTATTGACCAGACTTTTTAATTTAATTATTGAGTTATTTTATTTATATAAATTCATATTATTTGTTCCCTATTTATGTTTTCTTTATATTGATGATATATATTAACAGCTCTGTTTTAAAGGTTTTCGATAAAATTGTATACAAGGATATTCACTTCGATGAAATCAATTTGTAAAAAATCAGTTGACACTTATCTTGTGAAAATCCATCTTATATCCTCGAATTAATGCATGGTATTGAAAAGAAAGTTAATATCTACAAATTTTTATCGTAAATGTTTGTGTTATAGTCCTATTAGCATCTTCATTGTTGATAAAAGACACTTTCTAATATTATTTGACATCCCTCTCCAAGATAACTTTCTTTTAAATTTATCAGTTTAATGTCAGTCAATTTTTGACACTTTTTGTTTGAATTTTTGCTTATCATTCTTACATGATTTGAACAATTGAAATTAACCGCGAGATATACCAATATTAAAATAACTTGGGTCATCCTTGTAGGTCGACAAAGTACGTGGGAATGATAAGATTTCCAACGAATTTTACTGATTGTCCACCATGCTCTATTCAAATATTGTTAAGTCGTATTCAAGCCTGGTTTTTTTAGCTACTTTTGATTTGTTTTTTTTTTGTTTTGTTTTGTTTTGTTTGTTTTTTTTTTTTTTTTTTGTTGCAGTTTTTTCAATTCTTTCCTTTGTGTTTTTAAAGCCTGGAATTAGTAGATTTAGTCTGTCCATGATTTGGCTGTAATTCTAGGACTTCACTGGAGTCAGCCTTGCAAATGTACATTTAGCTATAGTAAAGCAAATTATTTTCTCATGTAAATAAAATAAAAACCTATTAGTCTTCAATTCATTCACAGTATATCGTCTGGTAGTATTTTCCTTTGCACCCGAAAAGCATGATATTTGTAATAGATAAGCCAGAAGTCATGGAGAAATCGGGTATCTTGTGCGGACTCTCAAATTTTCGCATATATCTGTTTAAAATATTCAGCTGAGTGCGTTTGCTAAAACTTTTGAAAGGAAAACTTATAAGTTCAATAAAGTTGAATTTAGAGTTGCAATCCATAATTTCTGAGATATACTTTTTGATGAGCTTCTTATATTTCTTGTATTTTTATTGGCTACTTTTTTACAATTATATCATTCATTCTATTAATATAAGTTGGAATTCTAGCCATAACTGCTTGACAAAATATACTAGACATAAATTGGAATAAAAAAGTATACCTTGTTTCATCACAGTCAGAGCAAAAAAGGTATTAAGGAAAATTCTTCTTTGATTATTAACCAAATGAAACAAAATATATTCTCCCATATATGTATAATATCTGCATGGTTTTATAAAAAAAATTTGCGAATAAAAAGACCATTTGGTCCATAGCAATACAGAAAAATCTTACAAATATACAGACAATTATACATATATAACACAAAAAGGGAAAATATGTATATTAACACAGTTTAAGTGTCTCCTTAACAGACTTTTTTCTACGGCCGTATAATAAAATGATTCTCAACAAGATTCCATTAAAAGATTTTCTTTTAATTTTCTAGTTAAAATTTCAGATTTATCTATTTATATTATTTTATCTGTTATTAAAAAAAAAAAACCAAAAACAGTGACAGATTTTTAAGGCGACATATACTGCTTAGTATAATCTTTATTCAGATTAAATTACCCATTAAATAAATTTAGTAATATGTGCAGCATGCTGTTTCTTTCCACCAACAAGGTTCTCAACATTTCAATCAAGTTCTGTGGAGAAATATGGAACGCCATGACTGCCTTATGTTAATAATCAGCATTATATGCAGTGGTCACAGCATTATATGCAGTGCTCACAGCATTATATGCAGTGCTCACAACATTATATGCAGTGCTCACAGCATTATATGCAGTTCTCACAACATTATATGCAGTGCTCACAGCATTATATGCAGTGTTCACAACATTATATGCAGGGTTCACAACATTATATGCAGTGTTCACAACATTATATGCAGCGGTCACAACTTTATATGCAGTGTTCAAAACATTATATGCAGTGTTCACAACATTATATGAAGTGTTCACAATATTATATGTAGTGCTCACAACATTATATGCAGTGGTCACAACATTATACGTTTTTTGTCGATGAAGGTGATGATCAGTGATGGTGATGATGATGATTGATGTTAGTGATGGTGGTGGTTCAGATTCGGTAAACATCGGAAATTTTATCGGACATTGCCGAATCCGGTCAAAAATATAAGACAAAAATTGATAATGCACCACCAAAATTTCAAATGGAACAGTTACTGAAGTCCTGTAATTTAGGCAATTTATCCGAAACGTTTATAAGAGAAAAAATTACACCGGATATTATCTGCAAATTGGACAGACATGATTTTTATAATTTAGGGGTAGTTCATTCAGATGACATGATGAAACTAAGAATTGCGTGCAGCAATTTCATAAAAAAAAATAATAAACACACCGACAAAATATAGCTTGGATCCAAGCTTGTGACTGACAGGGTTAAACACCCCCCCCCCCCCCCCTCCTCCTCAATCAGAAATTATTAAAATATGAGGTGCACAAGACAATTTTTCATCTTAAAATTCATTCAATTCCATAGACTTTTCAGACTGATAATTTCGGAAGCCGATGATAATTAATGGAGGCCTAATATCCAGCGGCAAATTAATATGCATATTGAGGACAAGAACTTAACAGCTTAAGGGCATACGATACAGTTACAGGGGAGGTAATTACGTTGCTAACGTAAATTGTTATTTTCGCGACGTCAAACTATGACTTATCGGGAAAAGATTCAGTTTTCCACTAATTTTTATCATTCAAACTTATGTAACTTCAAAACGAGTTCATTGACCCCTCTGTTTTAAGGCCATTTGGTTTGATTACGGAAGAAGATTATGTGTGCCAATTTTCATAAAAACGTAAATAGTGCATTTTTTTAAATTTGATAAATATGCAGCAAAAAATGACGGTTTTTTTTTTACTACTTTCGTGAACATTTGATAAATATGAGTTATTTGAAAAGAAATTGCACACATTTAAATGACATTTATATAAAACAGAATTTACAAATAATTTAACAACAAACAGCTTGTGTTTATCTTTTAAAACAAAAAAAGTTATGTATTTCTGTCGAAAAGAAAAATACGTCCACAAATCCAAATTATGAGTAAATATATAAAATTTGGACCCCATTTTACTAAAACAAGTAGCACATGAAGGTATATTTTTTATAAAATATTTGATTTAATCAGGCAAAAAATATCCTATATGCAAATTGTGAGCAAATTTTCAATATGGGATCAAAACTGTATCGTATGCCCTTAATGTTAAATGAATATTAACCCTGTTTTGTACTAGACCGCAGTCAGACATGTCACCTTACCCAGACACATTAAACTGACTCTGAGCGGACATTCAGTCTTAATGCCGTGTGCATGCTTAGGTGAGAAGCAAGAAATACCATTTTTTAGGTCTTCAGTTTGACCCAGCAGGGTTCGAACCCATGACTTCCAGCACTCCATGTGAACACGGTACCTGCGGTAGTTACAGAAGGAGGACGTCTATCCTCCAAAATTTATTCAAGTCAATATATATGAGTTGGATGTATTAATTTCTCATATAAAAATTACTATACACCAAGGGTATGTTTTACAGTCTTATTGCATCGTAATTGTATATGCAAATTCTATTTGGGCCCTTAATTGGTAATAAAAATATATATCTTATCTTCCAATACAACAGAAATACCAAAGTGTATTTTTTGAAATGGGAAATCTTCAAATTTATTCGGAACTTCTCGAGGTGACATTACACATTACAAAACAATCTAAGTGTATGTCTTGTCATTGAAGTGGGCCGTCACAGCATAGTATCCTCCGTGACTTTTCACGCTTTAAGCTGGATCATAAACAAAAAATTAACCAGAATAGTTAATGCGTAAAAAAGTCGGTCCCAATGACCTACTTTGTTTCAAGGTCTTTTGTTACTGTTCAATTTGCGGGTCACAGTTTACATGCAGGACACACACAACAGATAGAATCAATAGGGGAAAAGTCACTGTTCCCGAAACAAGAAAAATTAACACCTTCATCACTGAGAACGTGTATCAAATAAACTGACTATAGTGCTGCCTCCTGGCTCAAGTAACCCTACTATCTCTTTATATCTATTAAATATGAGACTTGTCATCAGTCTACTCATACCAAATTGAATTAAAATCGAGTCACGAAAAATGCACTAATCACTAATCACGGATAACAAATCCATGAAAAAAAAAACTTAACGAATCACAGACAACAAATCCATGGAAAAAAGTCATGGAAAACAAAATTCAACGATCACTAAGAAAGAAAATATCCCATCGTTCCCCTCAAAGTAGCATTCCTCTATATATATGACATACTGTACTTGCTTATAGATTCCGTATCTTAACGGACTGAGGTAATTCTGCATAAAATGTAGGTCGAGATGACCCACTTTTATTGGACCATTGTTACTACCCAAGATGTGCACATGAACAGTAACAGAACATCTTTCATCTTTAATTCAATTCGCAGTTAATTTATATATATATAGACCTTGTCGCAAAACTTGACCGTGACGGATGGACGGATGAACGAACGGACGGAGGTAATGCTACATTCATTTCAAAACTCCGATTGACGAAGAGATGATAATTAAAGGGGACGACTATAGTCTATTTGATGTCTGTGATATTCTAAGGGATTTGTTTTCGGATTGATTGTTGATTTTCCTCTGCTGCTACACATGCTTATTAATTTATGTTTTACCGCTATTGTACTGTGGTAAAATTGTTCATTTTTAAAATTCTCCTGATATTTGATGTTTGATGTAATCTATGATTACATATATCATTATTATTGATTGTTTGTTTTTTTTTACTCACTTTATTCCTTGTGTATTTCTCTGGACGAACAGTACCATACCTAATGCACGCAATTCTTAGTTTCATCATTTCATCTGAATGAACTACCCCTAAATTATAAAAATCATGTCTGTCCAATTTGCAGATAATATCCGGTGTAATTTTTTCTCTTATAAACGTTTCGGATACATTGCCTAAATTACAGGACTTCAGTAACTGTTCCATTTGAAATTTTGGTGGTGCATTATCAATTTTTGTCTTATATTTTCGACCGGATTCGGCAATGTCCGATAAAATTTCCGATGTTTACCGAATTTGAACCACCACCATCACTAACATCAATCATCATCATCACCATCACTGATCATCACCTTCATCGACAAAAAACGTATAATGTTGTGACCACTGCATATAATGTTGTGAGCACTGCATATAATATTGTGAACACTTCATATAATGTTGTGAACACTGCATATAATGTTTTGAACACTGCATATAAAGTTGTGACCGCTGCATATAATGTTGTGAACACTGCATATAATGTTGTGAACCCTGCATATAATGTTGTGAACACTGCATATAATGCTGTGAGCACTGCATATAATGTTGTGAGCACTGCATATAATGCTGTGAGCACTGCATATAATGTAGTGAGCACTGCATATAATGTAGTGAGCACTGCATATAATGCTGTGACCACTGCATATAATGCTGATTATTAACATAAGGCAGTCATGGCGTTCCATAGAGAAACTTTGTTTAAGATGTCTCTACATAAGATATGCAGTTTGGGAAAAACTAATGGTGATAAGACAACTACGCTCACGAAAGTGTAACAAAAGCTAAAAGACCTGTCTATGCAATGACCATGGAGGTAATACGGGAAGACTCACGGATTTTTTTTTTCAAATCTGAATACTGAATACATTTACAAAAAAACCAATTTCGGATTTATACTTTGCTTCACCCTTAAAAATTTAAGGAGGTTCCCTTCTCTACAATAAAGCAATACAATGTATACGAACAATAACAGAATAAAGGAAATTTATTATAACAATCAAACTATATACTGTAAAATATATTCGACAGAATTACATGCAATTGCACGGAACGTTTACTGTTTTGCCTCACAAAGGACAAAGGTTTAAATAAAAAAATTATTAAATATAACCAGAATCGCAACAGGATATTAATAATGGTGAAATTTTATTCTATTTTTAATTTTTAATTGACCTGATAAGTAAGTTCGTTGCCAAAATAATAACATAAATTATGTATATCTAATTAAAAATTAGAGAAAAATACAAATTACGAATATTTCCCTGAGTATTCGCAGGCTACAATAGGCTCTAAGATTAGAATGAAGGATATATGAAAATGATACAGTGCAGATCTACATTCGTGAAATGAATTTGCTTGTTATTAAAAAAATAATCAGAATAAATGATAAGGAAATTTAAAACTCTGGTCAAATTCAAAAAATCTAGGTTCGAGTTAACGTTCAAAAGAACTTTGTTATCCATTTCGTGTACGAGGGTGCCCAGTGAAGGATAGTCACAAAAGAAATTTGGTACCTGACCTTATTTTATCCAACACGGTGTTTTGGTTCCTAAAACACTTATTAATAAGTACATGCCAACTTTCGTGGTTTGTTAAATATCGTCAAGAGAATACCAAAGCGACAAAACAGTGGGAAAAATCAGTAAAGTCGAAATCCAAGGAAAAGACAAAGTCATGAGAATGGAATACAACAACACAAACACCACAAGAATACATGTACAAGTATAACTAAAAGAATAAAAAACATATAATAAACTATTATTTACACATTAAAGAACTCAAAAGGAACAAAAGTAACAACAGGTTCGTCCGGCACATGAAGATCGAAAATCAATTCTTAAAACATAAGAATTGGTTCGTGTTTAATAATTAATATTCAATATAGCAATAGCTAAGACACACATTCATTTAATCAAGTACGTGTGTGATAATAAAGCTTAAATATTGCAATAAAGCGAATTCTTCTAATGAAAGAAATGTTTTCAGAAGTGTGCTTGCCCGGCTGTTTTATCTGTAACAAGTTTCAATCCAGCAATATTAAAAACGTTTGAGCACTCGAAATGGTATTATCCGGGTTTTAATTCTTGATATTTTGGTCCAACAAACTCACTTTTGGAAAATAGGTATAGGAAGAAATATTGATATAATGTAAATAGGGAGCAACTGGAGCCTAAATATATTTTTCAGTTCATTTGCACGTTATTTTTTTCAAATTTAGTACTTTGGTTCTAGGCAATATTCAGTCGTGCCTTTGGTTGCCGACTCAAATGAAGTTCGTCAGCCGTGCTGAAAGCTCTTGAGATCGAAGAGTGAATAATATTTTGCAGGGAAAAAGGCTGTAAGGGTGTAAAAAGGCAGGTACCTTGCTGATAAAAACGAAAATCCTGAGATAAATATCTCTTTTACAATAAAATTTGCGAAAATTCGCCCTGGCTATAAAATTGTATTGTTAATCGACCAATCACATCTAGGATTTTTATATTAGGTGTAATTGTAAATTATATGTATATTTACATTTAATTTACTGCATGCAATGAGAATCGAATCCAATCAGTAAAATTGTAATACACAATCTGAAAATCTTCACTAACAAGTTCATTGTTCTTTTGATATTTTTCTATGCACATTAACACATCTGATACACTCTGTCATCGGGATACAAACATAAGGAGACGCTGCAATTCACAAAATAATTGCAATAGTGCAATAAACTCTACGTGTCTTTTAATAAAATATAAGGTGTAATTTTAAAGTTAAACGTCATTCTTTGTGTTGTTTGATAGATATATTTGAAATGAAGCTGCAAACGCAGTCCTTCGATTTTTTTATTCAAATATAGTTGAATCTTGATTGCTCAAATTCCACATATCTAGAAGTAATGTACAGGTCTCAAGATAATATTTTGCACTTTAGTTAACACTGATATCTCAAACTACCTGTTATATCGAATTATTTTCAATGTTTTCATTAACATTTAGATACTGTTTTAAGAAAATTTCGCGATTCTTGTCCCTGTTCCCATTTTTTGCTCGGTCATTTTGTAAATTTGTATACTTTAATCTGAAACGAAAACTTTCATATCAAAAACCTATATCTTTAAGATTAAGTTGTCAGTTTAGCTAATTTGTTCGTAACATAATTGTTGAAATCGCGATAACGTATGAAAAAGACAATAATCCGAATCTGGACGTGCAATGGGGCGGTTTTAACAACTCACAATATATGCAAATATGGCAAAAGCCGAGATATGATTTGTTGTTTTGATTAAAGTGAAACGCCTTATGTTTACAAACTAAATTTATCGTAAATCACACCGAGAGACTTTAACAGATAAGCAGGACAAAAATATGGTTTCCCGGTGAGGAATAAGTTTGTATTATCGATATACAACTCAACTCTAGATAAATCTGCTGGCTTGAATTTAAATATGGCTTCACGCAATGAACATTAGCGACTTGATCCGAAAAAAACCTGTCTTTATGGGAAATTTTGTCATTAGGATGAATTCGTTAGAGGTAGGTCGAAAGAGATATTACATTTGCTTCTATGCAGCATCAATAACTTAAAAAAATAGGTCAAATACATGTACTTCCTGTGAAATGATATGAACGTATGTAGTCGTTGTTTACGTAGCTACGCCGCTCCGATATATTTATTTCGTTCTCAAGATTTGCAATATTGATTTATTTTATCTACAAACCGTGAATTTGTTCAGTGTTGATATTTTTTAGGGTTTTAGATGTTAAATTTACGATAAGATCGAACGAAAAAATTAGCTTTACCTTGCAATAATAAGGTAAAGAACATAGGTGATCATTTGCATACACATGTTTGGAATTTATTTTCAATTTATCCACACCAAATCCATTACGTACATGATAACACTTCGTTGCAAAGACCAAAATGTGAATCAATCTCTTGATTTTACAAGGACGTAAATTTAATTTTTTGAATGAGTTCATAGACTAAAACTAAATTATTGTGCTCTAAAAAAGCAATATTTCTTCTAACATTGATTTTGATAGAAGTACACTTGTTATGTATTGTATAAAAACAGTAAATATTATGCTCTAATGTAAAAGTACATTTTAAACTTTTGGTGTAATTTTAAATGGAATGCCATTCCCTATATATAAATATTTCAACGTTATAAAAAATTATTTTAAAAATCTGGTTTTTACCTATCATAGTGAAACAAAATACATTCGACAATGTTAGTTATACATGTATGTTTGAATTGTTGTTCTTGAAACATTATGCAATTTCCATCTTTTTTCATTTTGTTTATATCCGCGTTTTACGGATCTCATTTCTCAGAAGAAATCTCTTGTATAAAATGTGTTTAAGATATGGAAACTTTTTGGCAACCTGGGTAATATTTTACCGTCAACGTGGATAAAGTACTGAATGGAAAGGGAATATTTTCTATGAGGTTTTCAAGTGTTTGTTGATTAAATTATGTGATATATTGTCGGTAAATATTTATATAATTTTCTAAAGGTATTTTAAAGGTATTACTAAATGTCCCAAAGATGAGCGGATTTAATCAGAGATAGAGTATTTCATTTTAAGTAAAAAGAAGTAAATCGTTTTAAGATATATGTGTTTTCTGTGCATATTTTGCATCATAAATCTATTTTTATCGCATGCTAGAGAGTATTTAGTCCTACATTTTTTTTCGCCAGTTTTTAAAGTCTGCGTTTTATTAATGTCTTCAAAAAAGTAAATAGTTGTTACTTTACTAAAAAATATAACTATTTGCCGGGGGATGTATTATAATTTGATATACACGTATTTCGTGTTTTGAAGTGTATACCAATTGTTTAATTTAACAATTATCCTTGCCAATGTACTTCGGTCTAAATCGCCAATTCCCATAAATTACAAAATATTTATCAGAAACCAAATTTATTTTATTTTTCCATGTTTTTCTTATACTGTCAAAGTTAATTCTGGGATCAACTCGGTATCCGTTCTATTGAGGTGTCAAAACTTCAGGAGACCATTTCAATCTAACCAATAACCAAAGAAAATTTATCAACTCTGGAAAACGCTATCATTCAAATGAAAATCATATACAACTTAAGCTTCGGCGGTGTTGAGATATAACAAAAATGTTGTTGCTATCTACTTGATTCCGTATTTTATTGAAGCAGTTTAACGCGACAATTGAGCTAGAAAGCAACGTGTCGATTTCTCAAATCCTTGTTTATTTCTCCAAAGAAGGAAATGTTATCATTGACCGTCAATAATTATTTATTCGGATTTAATAATAGATTTTTATTGGTTTTGAGACCTAGGATTGAGATAGATTTGAAAACTGGCAATAAATCACATACCAGGTGGAATACACTTTCACAGGTAGACGTTAATTGCAATTTTATTTACTTAACTGTTCAGAAAATATATTTTCATTCTCAATTGATTAATATGGAAGAAAGAGACCAAGTGAGGAACGATTTTATATTTTCGGATGGAAAGGAGTGTATCAGGAGTGTGATCTCGGGGACTTAATTTATTTTGCTTAACATCAATGAGCCCGAATTTTTATTTGTTTTCAATTTACAATGAATCCAATACCAGTATTTTTGTACTAAAGATAAAGGGCTACAAATATTCTAAATTACCAAAAAGATCAACTGTTCTCTAGATGTTGATTATAATAGTATTTGGTGGGCTAGGGTGCGGCCGTAGAGTCAATACCCAATTTGTTTTTCAGAGAGTCTTGTATAGTGGTACAGTGGTGAGAATAGAAATGATTTTCAGAGTGGATGGAACAAGACTCCGGGTGCAATGATTAATAAAGTACCCAACAGAGCTTGAAATGTTGACAAGAATATATATTGCCATGGGGTTGATATCGCAATGGGTTTCAATATTTTTTTATCAAATATTTGATCAAAGGGATTGGGCATAAATCCACGACAACAGTATTCTGGTTTGCACTCAGTAGGTTTTTTCATGTACATGCTTTAGGGGTGAGGATATGAATGGATTTTAAGATATTTAATTGTAAGTTTTCCTATAAAAAGTATGCACGAGGTAGTGTTCTCACCGTGTTCAAGATATTCAAAAGGGTATGACGTGACGCTCAGAATCAATAACTTATTTTTTAAAAAGTTTTTGACAAGTTTTGTCGTACCCAATAAGAACATATATAGATTACAGAATGTGATCTCAACAATTTTAAATATATTTTACAATGGAGGCTGTAAAGTCAATAAAATGATTAATCTCAAGTGAAATTCCAAAAATTACTGATCTTTCAAATGTGAATTTCTTAAAGATTTTCTTTAAAATTCTATCAGCTTTTTTTTTCATTAGAAGCCAGCAAAATATGCCATTTGTTCCTTCCTAGAAGCTCCCTTTTAGGCAACTTCCTCAATGAGTTTGCATGTGACCACAAGGTAAGGTGTCCATGTTGAAATTTTGGGACCCTGCAAATAAACATTTAATTTTATTTATTAATTGTAAGTTTTCCTAACTATGACATTGAATACATGACTAACGTTACAAAGAAGAACTTTGATGGATCGAACTCTATGAGACCATCGATTATACATGTAATATTCTGTTTAAATTTGGTAATAGTGAGGTATATCCATGTTCACAAATCAGAAAATTACACCCTGTCTTTGTAATTTTTAATATAAGCTTAATATAAAATGAAATTTCAATAATGATTAGAAATTCGTTTTGGTCTAAAAAAAAATAGGAGTTTCGTAGAGACATCCATAAAAAATGTATTCTGTGTCGTATCATGATATGAGGTTTTGAAATTTGACAATTTGAACTTCCCATTGTTACAACTCACTTGGAAAAAGTTACGCACTCTGAATAAATTTTTCAAATAGGTCAAATTCCGGTTCGCGTTAAGCTGGGTCGAATTTAATGCTCTTTAAAAATATTTTTTCAAAGTGGGTTGTAATAACCAATTCATGATAGAAATTCGTCCAATCATTTTCTAGAATGAGCGTATTCTAAAATCTGAATATCAAAATGAAGGTTGCTCATGTTTCTATTTGTCTTTGATTCATCACACTCATGAACAATACTTGCCATGACGATTTACGAGCGTTTCAGTATTTTACTATGTATATTTAGATACAACTAGATTACTTAAGAATACTCACAGTTATGCCTTTACGTGAGTGCTTACTGCATTTACAAAAAAAAAAGGATTAAGGAAATCGGTTATAGGGTTAGACACTCAAATAGCAGAAACTTTACATTTCGACATCTTGTTCCTAATTTTATCTTTATCAAAAGCCTTAACCTTGTACTGTAAATTGTATTAATCATATTGTGTTGAAATTCGGGTTATCATGGTATACATGCAGGGATTGCATGGTTAAGTCCACAAACGATTTTTGTTGGTTTTGATAGTGTCATGTCTTTATCTATTTAATATTTTAGACAATAGTACACCTGTTACACAGATGTTCCTTACATATGCTGTGTCATCGGATATGAGAATATCGCCATTTATCATTATTAATACGTTTTCATGCGGTGCGTCACGATACAAGTGTGATTCCAGGGATTTCGGTTCGGACCAAGGTTGAGTCGAATTATGAAGATAACGGTCAAACCTGTCAATAAAGGGCGAATAAGGGACCAATAAAAGTGCCCTTTATGAGCAGGCGCCCTTCTACAGAGGTTAATTTTACATGCTTTGTTCATGAATGGGACTTTTTCACTGTGCCCTTTATAGACAGTAATGTGCTATATAGAGGTACCCTTTAAAGCAAGTTTGACTGTATATATGTATTTCTGTGGCTTCGCTAAATCTACGAGGCTATACATAGATCGTGTAGCTCTCGAAGTATGATGCAACTTGAAATCGCTGTGAAATATTTATTTAAGACCAATTAAAAAGCGAATGACGAATTTTTAATAAACCAAACATAATCTGAATAAATGTAGCTTTTGGCCCAAAAAATGGAGTGGCGTGGGCTGGGGAATACAAAATATACAAAAAGTTATTTCAAGATTCATATATGTATCCATATTATGTGTATAGTAGTTTTGTAAGCAATTATATATATATATAGTTTGATTTTATTTCAGATATATTTTTATCCTACCATGTTGAAGATATAGGATAAACATCATTACGTCATAAATGCATATTTTCCAAACTACAAAAATGCATGATAATGAGACAATGGCCGCAATACACGGCACTCGATTGTCCCCACAGCACCAAAATGATGTTCGGAACACTATAATAAAGCGGCCTTTCGAGCCTTTAGCAAAACCAACCGCTGAATCTCTTCATGGCAGTTTCAAATATCCAAAATACGACGAAAAAATGGAGGACGATGATTTTAGTGATCACGATTCGCATTATTCAGAGGATTTCGAGGACTGTAATTTTGAATTTGAGGAAGAGCAAGAAAAAACTCCAGATATTACTCAACGTCTGCTTAATTTCGCTGATATGGTTAATCAAGATATTAAGAAATTCTTTGGAAGAAAGAAAGATGACGATTCATGTGATATTTATGAGGACAAATGGGTAACTACAAAATCTGGTAGGGAACTTTACTACGCTGATCTTCTGAGAATTGCTCATGGTGATAATGTAGAACTGAATAAAACTATAAACGATATGTCTATGCCTACTTCGCCACACAATAACAATGATAAAAAATATCGGTATACAGGGAAAATGGACACTAAAGCAGGACTTGGTCCATTAAACGAACTTTTTGATTTCGGTCTTAGAAAACTAAACAGTAAGAAAATAAAAAGGCCGAAAACTGACAAGAAAGTAGAAGATACATTACCTATGCAGCAAAGGAAATTGCCAGAATCTTTCTGGAGGGAACCAGGAACAAATAATGACTCCAGACAAAACGGAACTAATTCTCTTCAATCACGTGCACCGGACTTCAGCGATCTTCTGCAATCTTGGTCACGTGGCGAAGAGGAAGAATTTAGCTCCAGTGAAATGAGTATAGGTTCTGCCGAGTCTGCTATGGAGCAAATGTGAATGTTTATATCAACTCAAGAACAAGTCAAATTTTTGAACAGGGTACAAAGTATCTAAGTGCAATCTAATGCAGAAACATAACCATCATAATTTAACGTAGAAATAGTTCATATTCATTACCATGACAAGACATTTTGTTTAATGACAATAAATATTTTGTTGAACTTTGAACCTTCAGATTTAGACAAAACTGGCCCTATTTCGAGATCTAATGAATTTCTATGAAATTTATAGGTAGCAAGCTCCCATAATAGGGAAAATTATACAAAGCCTTCTGGTTATGGATTTATGATTGTTGAGTGGCCCTTCGGATTTTCCTCACCTTGCACTACAAAGCAAAAAAAAACAACCGAGAAACAATTAAATAACCAATAATTCCCGTTGCATTAAAGTCCAGCTTTGGTATCCTGCAACTATCAATACAAGTTCTTTTCATAGCAATATTATATGTACAAGATCAGGGTACTTTACAATCTAGTCGCGATTCAACACTCTTCTTTGGCCTATAAAAAGTCTTAAGTCCCCACATTTCGTATACACTTACGATTATCAGTCGTAGGAAGATATTTTATATATATATTTATTTATTTATTTATTTATTGGCTGTTATTCTTGTCGCTAATACAGATCTCTTCTTATCTAAATCACGAAAGTTTAAATATGTATACATGGTATAGGATCTATATCATTTGACTGGGTAAAATGAAAGAAGGAATGTATACATATACATGACAAAGTTTAAGCAAAGAAACAGTGGTTTTATTGCTGTTCTTCGTCTTAAAGTATTACGTCGAGAAAAAAATCTATCACCCCACTGCCCGCTCACTCTTTTAATTTGGTTACTCAATTTTTATTTAAATATTTAATAAAAAAATGAAACGAATATTCTTGCAAAAACCCCCCAAAAACATTTGTTAATAGAAAAAAAATTCAATGGAACCCCTTAAGCAGCTTTCTAACCATTGCAGTCCCTTCTGTTTCTAGTAGCTCAGCTATTCGATATTAATTATATTAAGGATATATTTAATAAGTTTAATTAAGATAATATACAGAACACTAAAAATAAGTTAATAAAGTAAAATACCAATATATCAATGACCTCTGTATTTTATTTTGGAAAAATGCGAAAAAACTAAGATCAAAACTGTTTTATCTAAAACGGAGCTGGTCTATACTATAATACAGCTGCGCCAACATAGAGCTGTAGCTCAGTTTTCGTCCAGAATGTATTCTGATTCCAATACCTTTTTTCATGAAAATGTTTTACTGGGGCAGCTCTAGATCTTTTTAGGACATATATTCTGGGATATAGGGAAATTATATGATCCCATAAGATTGAACATTGTATATTGCTAATGGGATTTGAAGACAATTTTGTGAAAAGTTTGAACTGGGTGAATCAGTTTACATGTAATTAACCGCTGTTTCGGTTTTAGCTCACTTGGCGCCCGTCAACCGTCGTCGTCGTCGTCGTCGTAAACTTTCCTTTAAAGATCTTCTCTGAAACCACTGGGCGCTTATTGGAACAAAACTTGGCAGCAATGATCCTTAGGTGGCCCTCTTTCAGAATTGTATTCAATGACCCGGTCCACCAACCAAGATTGCCGCCAGAGCCGAACATAGTTTAACATAGGACCCGATGGGGAATTTACTTAAAGATCTTCTTGTCTGAAACGATTTGGCCAATTGGAACAAAACTTGGCAGAAACGGTCTTTAGATGATCCTCTTTCAGTGTTATACGCGATAACCCCATCTGCCATCAAATATGGGGCAGGAGCCGAACAAATTTAACATAGGACCCTATGGGGAATTTACTTAAGAATGCAAACAACAGTTTCGTATAAAATTCCCCAAATATATTACATCATATGTTTGTAATTTCCTCTATTTATAAGTTCTAGATATTGATCTCTGATTGTATTTTGGTTTCATTATTTAAATGAGAGTCTTGGCTTTGTTTTAAGTTTCAAAAAATGCATGAAATGTAAAAAAGTAACTTTTTTCAGAGAAGTTTTTTTTTAATGGGAGACTACTCTAAAAACATCCGGAAATAGGTTTTCTTTTACATTTTTATACCAGTTCATGTAGCAATTTTGGAAGGCTGCGAATGTACCCTGAAACTACATGTGCTGAAACCAGTTGCATGTGTACTTTGGAATGCACATACATCAAGTTCTCTTATTGCGCAGGAATCCTTGCTAGGAAGCTCTGAAGTTGGACTGTTTATTTATTTTATTTTTTTTTATATTTGAAGGGGGAGGCCTATATTTTGTCAGTTATCTATCTGTAATGGTAAGAACTTGGAAAGGATTTCCTTTAAAAATATATATGTACAGTGAAAGCTTGAAGAAATATGTTTTATTTGAAATAAAGTGGGTATATGATACAGCCAATTGTCCATCTATCAATCTTTTGAGTATGTTCCTTCAATTCAGGACGTCATGAAAAGTACTAAGAAAAACTGTTGTGTGCGCCCTAAAGAACTTATTGTCTAAAACTACTTTGCAAATTTGAACAAAACTTGGCAGCAATGGTCCTTAGGTGGTCCTCTTTCAGACTTGTATCCGATGACCCCGTCCGTCATCCAAGATGTCCGACAGGGTCAAACATAGTTTAACATAGGACCATATGTAACATTTACTTAATGATCTTCTTGTCTGAAACCACTTAGCCAATTGGTACAAAAGTTGGCAGAAATTGTCCTTAGTTAGTCCTCTTTCAGAATTATATCCGATGACCCTGTCTGCTATTGAAGATGGCTGCCAGAGAGGAACTTAGTTTAACACAGGACCTAATGTGAAAGTTCACTGAAAGATCTTCTTGTTTGAAACCAGTGAGCTAATTGGAACTTGACAGAAGTGTTCCAGGCTGTCAGTCAAGATGGACATAGCCCAGGTGAGCGACACAGGTTCCTAGAAGCCTCTAGTTTATCATTGTAGTCGATATCAAAAACGCAGAAAAAATGCAGTCCCACAAGGATATTTAATTAAATCAAGCTTTAAATTGAATTTTACTGAAAAAAGTGAAATCATGTTAAAATGAAATTCTCTCATTTGACAGTATGGATCAAGTCGACCTTCAGGTCGTCGTATAACTGTACGTATAATTAAGCTAAGGCCTGAGTGCAAGTGGTCATGAATTTTTTTTTCTAGGATTCCATGATTAGACATAAAACAACTAGATAAGAAAGGGTCTCTAAATACTGAGGATCCATGCTTAAGATATGCGCATATAGAATGTGGCGGTGTGTAGATAAGTAGTTGGTATTATTTGTACGTACATGTTGTTAGACAATACACATGTATATTGTGCAGGATCCTATTTGTCCGAGTACAAAAAGTGAGAGTTTCAGTTTGGCTTTGTTATATATTGATTTATTTGTTTAAAGTGTTAGATTTCTCTGATTGCACAAATATGTTTTCACCATAAACGTTCTTTAATTGGTTTTGAATAACTCTTTTACGACAGTTTCAAGCCTCGTCATAAATAGTGGTAAAAGTTGGAAATATAAATCAGTTTAAATAAACAATATATATTGTACTGTGTGTAAATCGGAATTTACCATAGCTGCGTGTGGGGTTATTCCTTGGATATCAAACATGCTGAAAATATTAGACATGCTAATCCGTTAAGACCTGAAAATGTACAGTTAGTTGAAAATAAGAGAAGGAAAGTACTGATTATATGCGTTTTATTTTTGTAAACAAAGAAGGAAAATTGGCGAGAGAAATAACAATAGTTCAACTTTTTTCTCACAGTTCACTTTTATTTATTTATTTTTATTTTTTTTTTTTTTTTTTTTTTTGCCTGCAGTAGTCATTAAGCATCGGAGTAAAATTTAGTAGGGTGCTGAAGGAGATGTTGGTTATCTAAGTGTGTCTCCATAATTATATTCCTCACACGCTCCTCGGTTTTATTTACTTCAAGGCGACTTTATTTTTCAATTTTCTAGTTTCTGCATATTTGTTGGCGCTTTCTCGACATATTTGCAACATTGAAAAAAAAATGTAAATTCACTTCTTAACTATGTATTTTTCATGATTATTTGCAAACCCTGTAAAAGTTTCATACAACAGATAAAATTCTTTTATGATCAATATTGAATTGTGACGCCTCTAAGATTCCCCATGTATTCACCATTTTCAATAGAAAAATGTACTGCTTTGCACAACTGACATGAAAGCAATTTGAGTAAATACTTTTAGCTTTTACTGTTACACAAATGTATGAAAACTAAGGAGGATATCTCTGTCCTTAAAATGTTTTTGCTTTAGCCTTTTGGTCAAGTTGGTATTTTGCTTTAGCCTTTTGGTAATGTTGGTATTTTGCTTCAGCTTTTGGTCATGTTGGTATTATTTATTTTGGTTTTCAACATATAGGCTTTGAGCATAACTGCTGAATCGTAAATCGACGAAATGTGCACATATAGTGCATCAAAATTGCTATCAAAGAATTTTTTCTTTCCTATTCCCTCATTTTCAAAGTTCATGCAGCTTTATACATTTTGGGAGTTTGCTACATGTATCTGCAGTATGTTTGGTCAAAAATTACTGGGGACGTACATGTATTCTTTGGTATCATAGAAAAGTTTTTGACAAAGTCTTGTCAGTGTATACCCGTAAATTAGTTCCCTTTGGAAAGTTTATATATACTTTTTGATATAAAACATAATTTTTCAAAAAGCTGTCATGATGTTATTTTTCATCGTATTTTTGCGAAATTTTTCTTTGTTAAGCTCAGATATATTTAATGTCTTTCCGTGCTTTAAATTTTGGAGATATTATAATTTACACACACATAGAAATACATGCATATGCGTTTCAAAATTGAATAGGTTTAAAGGAAAAAATGTTGTTAAAATCAATACTTGTGTTAAGATTGGGTTTTTTTTTAAATAATCAAAAATAAAAATATTTTGAAATCACCAGTGGGAATTACAGATATTTCTCACTCTGTTACAAGTACAAAGCTGTCAAAGTGTATGGTATTCTACCCTGATTTTTGTTTACTTCCTGGGCCATTAAAACGTTGTGTAATGACTTTCAGAATCTATAAGGTAACAGCATGGCATGTGCCCACTTAAATAATGCCACAAAATGTTGCTTCGGAAGCCAGTTTTAACACAAATTTGCCACCTTGGTATCTTTAAGACAGTTGTTTGGCACAAAGGATACTCAGAACCAAAATCAGTTTTTTTCTGTAAGTACATACATGTTTCCATTTGATGCGACTGTAAAATAGTTTTGGTTCTGGGTGTCTTTCATGGCGACTTTTCAAATACAAAAAGCTTGGCAATTTACTAAAACCGCCTCTATTAATCATCTTTACGGGTAGAAAGCATTAAATTATTATTTATTGAAAAATTATACCCTCGCTTTAGATTACAATAGAAAAATGTAAAATGTTAACAATATTGACTGAAACAACGAAGTAGATCACAAACCACAAAAATAGAACAGATCATGCAGGATAGTAAGACAATTAATAATGATCGAAATAAATATGTTTTATGAGTTCTTAATTCCCCTTCTTATCTATCATAAAGCTTAATACAGTACAATTACAAAGAGGCCGCTAGCTAGAAATATTAAAATTTGGTGGATGGAACGATGCACGACATTTGAGCCAATTCATACGACATTTGAGCCAAAAAAAATCCACGTTTGAGCCAAAAAAAAATTCCACATTTGAGCCAAAAAATAATTGTCTTAAAAGTCAATAAAAGAAAATAGTTACTGTTTTACTACAAATAGAAAAAAAACTGTCTGTAATTCAATATATTTCCTCATAATTCTGCGATTGTAATGTTCATTAAATATTTTTTTCTCAAATAAAAGTTTCGTATTCTCATTATTTTATAAAATTATAACGGTCGTGAGTTCAATTTACAAAAAGAGTTCACATATCGCCATATTTTCTTCGTGTAAACATAAAATGGAGTTGGTTGTATCAGAGACAAACAAAGGAAAGAAAAGTTTAGTTTTTGATGGATTTACATTCCGTTTTGTATCATTGCTGAAGAATTCAGAGATATCTTGGCGATGCACAAAAAATAACTGTACTTCTAGACTGAGAACAGATTCTGACTGCTAGGTTATTGTAAAATCTGTTTAGAACATAACCATCCCAGCGATGAAAGAAAACTTGAACGACAACAAGTAAGAGTTCAACTTAAACGAAAAGCTTCAGATATTTCTGCACGTCCTTCTAAAGTCTTTCGCAGACCCATGGTTAACAGTTAACCACTTATTCATAATTATCATGCTCAGGTAAAACTTAAATTGGCTCAGATGTGGAAAATATTTTGGCTCAAATGATGAAGTGTAATTTTCAAAAATTGGCTCAAATGTCGTGCAGCCGGATGGAGCATATTTTAAACAGAAGGTCAAAATGTTCTTTCATATGTTTTTATTGCAGCCTACATTATCTATAGCATCCGTACTTTCTATGGCATAGTCAATTTTGATTTAAGTTTCATTTGTCTCATCAATATAATTCTCCTCTAATAACAAATGAAACATGCTATTATCGTTTGAATAGAATTAATTTCTCTACCGAAACATGGTCCTCATATATATTAGAGAAGAACTTTATGCCAAAACGAACAAAATTTGTCAAAAACCATGTAATTCAATAGCACAATTAACTCAAAACATCTTTACATTTTCAGATAAGAGCGAACCTAGCAGCTAACCGAATCAAGATAACATAAATAATATTTTGCCCCATTTAGGTACTCGTATAAAAAGTGTCAGGTATACATCATGCCTATTTCCGTGATTTTCTATGTCATAAGGAAAATATCCGACGTGTAGTTTCGTTACGTCAGGTTTCATTGCCAGCAAATCAAGCTTAATGACATTTAGAATACCAGGAAAGACAGGATCGAAATTTTCCTTTTTCAGGAAAAAAATAATTTCCTTAATTAATGTTCCCCTGAGAAACTACGGTATTTAGAAGATATGACTCCCAGTCAGAAGATAACATGTGTATTCCTCATTATCATTGGTTTCTAGGCAGACCAACTGTGAGAATCCCTTTGTTTATACCGGTAATGGACAACGGGTAAACACTTGTCAATTTCTGTATTTGATTGATAGTCAAATTTTTATTTTGTCATGATCTTCAAGGAAAAATTCTTCTCAAGAGCAACACGAATTAATCCATGTTGTCATCTACCCGTATGTTTTTCATCTCTAGATTTTTGTGACACTCTGATTGGCTAGACATATTTAATCGCTTATTCATATGAATATCATATTTTGTTATATTGGTTTTTTTTAAAGTTATTATAAACATTTGGCTCAAGGGGTTTCTTTTCCTCACAGTATTATATCAATAAACTATCTAAAATATTATGCAAATTTCAGAATGTTCTCGTTGTAGTGCTGAAGTCCAAAAACATGCATGGAAAGAAAGACAATAACTTAAATATTGAAAAACAGGAAACAAACGCCAATATGGAAAAAAAGATAAATCCAAAAACCATTTAAGGATAAATATTCAATGATACAAATTTTAATTATAATCAAACCAGACTTAGTAGTGTTAAACACCGAAAATAGTGACAAGTTGAAACAAAAACCCAAAAGTTAATGGTTGAGCATATACTCAGAGCCCAAATGAACAAAACGATAAAGCCAAAAACATATAAGGACAGAGTTATGCATAATGGAGATAAGTTTCCACAAAATCTTGAAATTATATAACATTAGATTTTCAAGTATGCATGAATTTTATGCATATACGGCACTAATAGCAACATTCATCCCTATACCCCTCGAAATTAATTGGAACACTTATCCAAAGTCTAAAATCTAAAACCTTATTACCCTTCTATAAATTTTATGCAATCATTTCATGAAGAAATAAAATCACTAATTCAAAAGTAAAATGGGAAAAAGCTTAAATTCGTAATTTTCGAAATACGACCCCTTTTGGCCCCAGGTTTTGCAAATCAAAAATATAAAAACAATATTTTACAACATCATATAACATATGACAATATTAAATGAAATGAAATGCATGAACTCGAAAAGTGAAAGACTAATTCCGACCACAAGCTTAAACTTACAATTTTTAAAATTCAACCATTTTGGGTCCTACGTTTTTAAAATTGATATTCTTATTCTGCATCTACATATGATGTATGACAATAAAATAATATGTATTAATTAAAAAATGAAAGAGAAGCTTAGGTCACAAGTTTAAATTAACAATTTTTGGAAGTTCGATCCCTGTAAGCTATAACTAAAAGTTTAGAAAATCAAATTCTAAAATCGTATTGCGCATCTGCGGTAGTGACGGACGAAGACACAGGTCTGCTAATCCGGGGATGATGAACAGGTGACAACCCCGGTGTCAAATATTTCTGGACAAGTCATGTCTGTGATAACGATAATCAGATGTAATGATCATAATTTAGTGTATTTTCACATTTCGACTTACTATTTCTCAGGCAAAAGGTCTAGGTTCACAAATCATTAAAGCGCCCAGAGAATAATATTTATAATTCCATCCTATTATTAGCCTGTATGGTTATTGTATTATGGTTGTTTTGAAACACGCAATGCACCAATTTTATGAAAATAGTACGTAGAAAATGTAACTAGGTGGTGCAGATGAATAAGGGTCGTACGAGAGAAAAAGACGCCGATGTAAAAATTATTCGAGATTTGAGCATGATTGATGACAAAACAAACCTGTTTCAAAAAAAAGCTATACCGTTGCACTTATCTTTTGGGTAATAATTAATATAAATTGTACATTCACACGGTGAAATCAAATAGAATGAAAGATGTAGCAAATAAGAAATTAGAATTATTATTATTATTACTATATAAATTATTTTATATTGGTATTAACGAATATTTTGCATGTTCTATGATACAAATTCAAGAAGCAACAGAAAACAGGTTATATAGTCGACCAAATAAAATATGCCAAATCATGCAAACATTGTATGCCCATTGGTTATCCATGGTTGACAGCATCATCAATGATTAATATGATTTACAAGAATATTGAAGTAAGGAAATTTTTTATATTGGCAAAATGACAGTAAGGTTAATTTTCAGCTATAGGAAGGTATGAAACATCAACAGTGGTATACATATATTTAGGTATATATCGTCCAAAACAGACTTATAGACACTAAACATAAATTAGGACTGTAGTTAGTTTTAGTTTTCAGTTTTCAGACATTTGTAACGAGATTATACTAGACTCTCACTGAATCGATATAGCCACACTGTTATATCTTTTACTACAGATTTTAGAACCTTTTTCCTACTAGAACAATTCTCATTTTAACAACTTTTTGACCAGACGGACGTTAAGCATAAATATTGCAAGTAGTAAAAAACTACAGACCATTTTTATGTCTTTTTATTTGGTACTTTTTGTTTAAGCGACCTTCTAAAAAATAAGCATAAAATTATAAAATAAGACATTTATGATTTTTTTTTCACTTTGATCCTTCAGGTGAACACAACTAGTATTAGCGAAAAGAATTTTTGTCGGTCTAATGTGGAATGCTGAATGGCGTGAAGAAGTAACAACGTTTTACATAAATATTTACATTACTTATCGAAAAGATGACCCCCTGATTAAATATGGTTGTTTATTTAATTATCAAATTCTTTTATAACCACGAATAGTCTTTGATGGATTTATGTATATCGCATGACATTAAACATATCCATTATATCAATGTTTTCTACGACTGATTAATTGAAATGTTATGTCGTCTTTGAAGATTTTAGATTACTTATGTATTTTCAAAAGAATTAAAACACATGTCAAAGACAGTTTACTGTCTCCTGGATGGGCGATAGTATTGAAAAAAAAATTAAATTAAAAAACAACAAATGATGTAATCGAATATGAAACGAAATCTTTTAATGCCTGTTGATGCGTACATTGGCGCAAGGCCATTCTTTTACAAGTTTGTTGATCATTTTTTAACAATTTTAGCGGCCAAAGAATAAGCCTGGGTTTAAATTCCACAGCTGACAGTATATCATAATAACACTATAGAAAACACGAGCACAAAGCTACCCAGGGTACTGTGTCAAACGTGAAATGAAACATAATCCGCTTTAGTGTGAGTGAAGAAATAAATCGGCAAGGAGGGGAGGATAATTTAAAATACAGATTGTCTTTTGAAACATCCATCCAAAGAAGTTCTCGATCAAAAGCTAATACCTGCATGATCTCATTTTTAGGTGTTATCACTGTTAGATTCTGGGTGTCTTATCCCTACTAACAACAAGATGCTTAATACTAGTGTATCTTTTTTCTCCATTTTTATTCGTAAAACGACGGCAAATCAGTTCTTGAAGTCTAAATTTTCATGTCATCATGTGGAATAGTGGGGGTATAAAAGATAGAGAAATCGAAAGTTTTTGTTGGTATGAAAAAAAGATCTGTTAACTCTTTTAGAGTTTTTTTAATATCCAAATTTCATTCACGCCATTTCTAGAATAAGTGTTGTCCCAATACTTTGGAAGGTCCGTCAGAATTACTCTTTTTGGTTTTTTTTTCTCTTTCCTTTATTCTAAAACCAGTTGTTGGCATGATACGGCTTTTATTCTTCTCGTATAATGTATGATGCCATGATACTAAACCCCTAACGGGAGGGATTGTGGCTGATTTTCTATATGATAAAGACACAATCTTTCGATCAGTTTAATTGAGGTCTGCAGCTGGCATGTCAGTAACTGCTAGTATTCCTTTGTTAATTTATATTTATCAATGTCATTTTGTTTAGTGTCTCCCGTTACCTACTCGGACTTCTTTTGAACAGAGTTTTACTGTGCGCATCGCTATGTGTTTGTGTATTCACATTGGCTAGAGGTATAAAGGGGGGGGGGGGGGTTGAGATCTCACAAAACATATTTAACCCCGCCGCATTTTTGCGTCAGTCCCAAGTCAGGATCCTCTACCCTTTGTTAGTCTTGTGTGATTAATTTTGGTTCATTTGTATGTTTCGGAGTTTAGTATGGCGTCCATTTCGCTGAACTAGTATGCATTATTGTTTGGGGGCCAGCCCAAGACCGCCTCCGGGTGCGGGATGTTCTCGCTGCGTTGAAGACCCATTGGTGGCCTTGGGCTGTTTTCTGCTCTGATTGTTGTCTCTTTGAAATATTCACCGTTTCCATTCTCTATTCTATCATATTATCATAAAAATGGAATATTTTGCTTGCAACAGTATATTGAAAAATAACTGTGTAATATCCAGAAATATTTCCGTATAGACGAGTTAATTTATGAATGATTATTTCACATTAAGCAAAGTCAATGTTGGATGAATTTCAGAATTTATTTGATAGGAGGTGTAAAATAAGCAAACATGACTATCAACATGTCGAAATGTAATCATTTTAAAATTCAAATATCAATTATATTATTTAGATAATAAGTATCTCAATATTAAACCAAAATCAACTTTACAGTCATAGAAAATCTATATTCCCCCAAAATGAACCAAAATTTTGATTTATCATTCTGTAAATATGTATCTGGGCTTAACAAAAACCTTTGCTATTTATCAAAATCTATAAACAATCACTTTAAAACACATATTAACAAGTACAAACTTAACAGATATGAAGGAAAAAGCCGCCCACGGTGTAAAAATCTATTACATTAGACATCAAGTTGCAATTTATCACAATGTCCTCGTGTGGCGACACATATCCAGAACTGTTGGCCCAAAGTAGAAAACATTGGTTATATTCAACTTCGGAGAAACGGTTCTTTACTGTTGCTATGACTTTTTCTGTCACAGAGCTTAGAATTTAATCATTTCAATACATATAAGATAAACTTTTGATTTTAAAAATAATTTTGTAATTTCATATGTATCTGGATTTGTAATTCACTCGAGGGTTTAAACGAGGGGTATTAATCATGAAATTTCTGTATGTTCGGTGCATAAACTCGCCATAGTGGACACTGCTCAAATCTGGTCGACTTTGGCATATTCTGAAAAAAAAGCGAGTATCCGATTGAAGTAAGACATACAATAATGTCAGTGCATTACAATATAGCATGAAATATTACCCTCCTTATCCTTAGAAGCTCACAAGATACAACTTCTAGCAGTGTTATCTGGGATTCAAAGATAGATACACTTCTAAATTTGTTGATACGATACCGTTACAATTATAAACGGTATAAAGTGAATAATAATATATTTCAAACAGTAAAAGTATATTAATATTCTAAGTTATAAGTGTCCTGGATACAGGTGGGTTATGTTTGGGTGTTTTAAACAAACATTTTATAATTTATCAATTTTTACCCGGTGATTCAGCAGTTATTTTCTTGTATGTAACTAACACAAGTGTTGCATCTAAAGTGAAACATAAGAAGGTAACCTTTCTGAATTGATAACATTTCAGAACTTATATATAGATGTTCAATTCAAGACTCCCATTGTAACAGAAATTTTAAACAAATATATTGGAAATTGGTTGGAAAACTATCTCAGTAATCAGTACAAATCGAACACTTTAATCCACAAGTTGACAAACTAGAGGCTCAGAGGGCTGAGCCTGTATCGCTCACCTGGCATGAAAGCCGTTTTTATTGATGTACTTCAGAGAAGTCACTTCTCCCTACATTATGAAGTGTGGTAAGGCTTGTAGGAACCAAAGTTTTCTTCATTGCGTGTATTTCGCATATGGTCTTATGTTAACCTAAGCCCTCTGCCGGTGGCCACCTCGAATGAAGGGTTGGCACTAGTACTAGTAACAACACTTTGTCAGCACCTTATGAGGAACATGCAGGCCATGTTTGGTTTTCAAGCAATACTGCAGTTATGTAGATTTTTGTTAGATGACATAGACACTTTCTGTCAAGTTTGGCTCTATTTGGTCAATTCTATTTGGCCAAGCAGTTTCAGAGAAAAAGAATTGCCCATGGCGGGCGTTTGTCGCCTGATCTGGACAAAATGAGGAAACGTTGTAAAAAGCCTCTCACAGCTGCTTCCTGTCAGGTTTCATTCCATTTGGCCAAGCTGTTTCAGAAAAGAAGGTTTCTTTAAATCAGCCAATCAGAAACAAGAATTGCCCATGGCAGCCATGCTTGTCGTCCAATCAGGATGACAAAAATTGATTTCGTCAAAGAATTTCTACAGATGCTAACTGCCAAGTTTGGCTTACAGTTTTGGCCGGTGAAGATTTCCAGAAAAAAAACTTTTTTAATCAATCAATGAGAAACAAGAATTGCCCATTGCCCATGGTGGCCATGTTTGTTGACGAAATGAGGAAATTTTGTAAAGAACCTCCAATGGATGTTTCCTGTCAAGTTTCGTTTTTTTTTATTAGCCAATCAGAAACAAGAACTGCCCCATGGCAGCCATATTTGTAGTCCGATCGGGAAGAAATGAGGAAAGTTTATAAAGGACCTCCCATATATGCTTCCTATCAAGTTTAGTTCCATTTGGCCAAGCGATTTCAGATTTTATTATATCAGCCAATCAGAAACAAGAATTGCCGATCGGAATGAAATGAGGAAACTTTATAAAGGGTACGGTCCCCCATATATGCTTCCTGTCAAGTTTTGTTCCATTTGGCAGAGAAGATTAAAATGTGAAAAGTTAACAGACTGACGGATGGACGACGGACGCCAAGTGATGACAAAAGCTCACATGGCCTTTGGCCAGGTGAGCTAAAATGGGAAATAGAACCCAATCCATGATATATCACCAGGGTCAGACTTGGTTTTGTTCACCCAATAAAGTTTTGTTTTAGAGAAGATAGCTAATATTAGTTGTAAAATTATTATGTTACTTGAATAACATATAGACCTACCTAAATGAAACCGTTTATATGTAGAATTTTTTCGTTTGCCCAATCAAGAATCTGCAGATTCCTCATGTTAAGAACTTTGTAGCTATACTGTCTGACCCGGATGAAATTTGCATGGTTGTCTAGATCCTGCATATTTCATTGCTTCATTTCATTAGTTTCAGGATGCATGATGAAGTCAAAATGATTGGAAACGAATTAATATCTTTATCTTACAATATTTATTTAAAGGGTCAAGATAGATGATTTAAGAAACTGTCTGAGCGACTATTCCGTTCTGTTGTGTCAAGAAAATCCGCCCTATGCTTTAGGGTCACCACAAATATTATGGCCTATTTGTTGGTTAATAGAGAATAATACACGGTAAAATCTGTATCACATACTGTATCAACCCGAGAAACCAATATCAGCCAGATATTTAAACAGAGGGCTTCAAATTCCAAATTAAAGTCTACTGCCACAAATGAAATTGATTGGGGAAAATATTTTATGAAAAAAAAAATTAAAATTAGGGGGTGGGATTTGAAAAAAAGACAATCGGGGAAAAAAATTGAACATTTGTTTTTTTTTTAATTTGACCTCCCCCCCCCCCAAAAAAAAAGTTACAAAAAAAAATTAAATTAAAAAAAAAATGAAAAAAGCTATGTGATAAAGGGTAAGCCATGCGATAAAGGGTATGCATAGATGTTAGATAAGGTCCAACATCATGGGCTTTATCGTATATTCAAAACTCCTGTATTTAGTACCAAATATATGATAAACGCGAATATAGTTAGGTTTAAAAATAATATTAACTTAAAAATGTAAAACACTATGTACAACTGGCATGGAGTGCAAATAATTCCTGGATCGACTAGATTAAAAATATTAACTCAATTGTAAGATAAAATATAAAATATTATTGGATAAACGGTAAAAAATTATTAGTGGGAGATCATTATATATTTAACTGGTTATAGTGATCAGATATGATTTTTGTTTAGCTGATTATAGTAATCAAGGTTCAGTCAAGCTTTAAAATACTTATACATATTAAAGCTACTATGTATCTAGCTTTCCTATGGTTCAGAACTGTACAGTCTATCAAAATTTGAAGAAAATAGGCTTTATTTTGGATGTATTTTCATTTCTTCCAGTTTTTCCCTGTCCAGGAGTGTAAGAAGTTCTCTCCTGTATACCGACCTACCTGATTCCGTCAGAAGGAAATGTTTGTAGTCTTCAGTTTCATCCTTACACTGGGGACATGTTGCGTCAGAGTTACTCTTATTGTATTAACTCTGTTCCTGTAGCCATTTTACTTTTAATTATTCCTTTTTGAATATCCCTACAGTTGTCCCTGGCACTGCACCAAAAAAAAATGGTTTTTTGAAGCTCTAGTTGTTTGTATTCATATAGTTCAGCGATGTTCTGGATTTAGCTTGTTCTGCCCAGTATATCCCCCCCCCAGAATTCATAGATTCCCTCATGTGTAATTTTCATCCAATTCTTGTGTCTATTTAGTAATATATCATAAGCTGAAGGTAGTTCATATTGTGCCAGAATATTTTGAACCTTAAGAAACCAGCTATTTTAATTTTCATTTTTTGTTGCCAGCTGTCTGTAGGCTAGTTTGTATTCAGCCGAGTTTGCATCATGTAGGATTCTTAGAAATAATGCGACAGTTGCCTTGTGTATAACTTGTTCTATTGTCTCTGCACCAAGTAGTATGTAGACTGCTGCATCTGATGTTCGGCTTGGGAGTGATAAAATCTGTTTCATTGTTTTCCGCTGAAATGCTTCTAATTTTTGTATATCAGTCGTCAAGAGAGAGTGTGCCATGTAGCATTCTTGGTACTACATATACTTTCCAGAGTTTATATGCCAAAAGTGGATTCAGGACATTAATTCCACGTAGTCCTGTCCCCAACAATGAGTACAGTGTGCCTCTTGCTGTAGAGATCCTCTTATTTGTATTTGGTCTCCCTAGCTTTGTCCTCTCAATTCCGAGATAATCTATTTCTTTCTTTTCCATCAACTCTTCATCGAATACAATTAATGGTTGATTAATTTTCTTGTTCTTACTGTTGATTTTAACCCTGTCTTTTGTAGCACAATTTTCAATAATTGTCAATTGTTGTTGGGCTGCCGATGTTGAGTTTGAAAAGTGCATTACATCATCTGCGCATGTTGGGCAGCCTACATATACATTTCCAATATTGAGCGACATTAAATCAGACTTTCCTTCATCACTGTTGGGATCAACTTGACCGCCCAGCCTTTCGCCAAACTAACAAATTGTTTTTCCGTTTGAATATCCAATTAAAAATCGCACTTATGAATTAATAAATACACTTATTTTACTGCAATTCAATGAAGGTCAGGACAGATAACATTATGCTAAATGATGACAAAACCCTAAAATGTACGCTTGTTAATAGTCTTTTCTTAGGACAGTACATACATGTCAGTGGCTACCAAATGATGGCAAACTACCACAAGTGCCAAACGATAGCTTTATCTTACAGCTGTTATTTGATGATATACCTACTACCCATTCTCTTTGCTCCGGTCGGAGCACGAGGTGACCACAAGATCTCGCCATTCAGCACGCTTCTTGGTCTTTGCTTCTGCCTCTCCCCAGGTCATTCCTAATTCTCTACTGTTCTACGACAATTGGTCTTTGGTCTGCCTCTGGGCCTGTTCCCCTGTGGTGTCAATCGAAGGGCCACTTTAGTGACATTTGATCCTGGCATTCTGAAGATATGTCCTAGCCATCGGATGCGTCTTGGATGATGCAGGTGGACTCATGCCTAACAGGTCTGTTTGAAATTCTACAAGGCTAGTAAATTTTGCAGATTTGTCAGAGGCAAGCATGATGGAAACTGGACAATGCTCTCATGTCAGATTTTGTGACTCGCCAACATTCACTCCCATACAACAAGACAGATTTCATGATATAACCAACTAAGAACAAAATCTTATCCGCATATCATATCATATAAAAATATCAGTACAGAAGATGGGTGACAAAATATCAAATGACCCAATTAACAGTCCTGTCTTACAGTATGAAGGCGCTGTACAGATGCTGGATGTCAACATTTCAAATATTGGTAAATTAATAAATGATGGCAAAATATCACATGTGAGCCAATAGCCATATCTATTGCAGTTCAGTTTATGTTCAGTACAGATGATTGATGTCAACATTTTATATATGTGGAAGTTCATTAAAAGTTCTGGACAGGCTATGGATGTCAAAATCTTGTATTTTGTCCATTTGATAGCTTAACTTCATTGAAGGTAAGAAATATGAAAGATGCTCTTACATTTAGCCAATTAATATCCTTAAGTGTCAGAACAGATGATATATGCCAAACAGGGCATAATACCACATGTGGACTGCAAATAACAGGGACTAATGATGGATGCTAAAATTTAATATCTATGCAAATTAATAGGGGAAAGAATGGCTGTGGAGTAAAACATCAACAAACCAATATCCTATTCCAAATTGAACTGACCAAACAATAAGACTTCTAATGGTCACCATACGATGGTAACCTATATTTGTAATGAGGTTAGGACAGGGATCCTTAATTAACTTTAAAAAGTTTGTAAATTTATTATGTTCAGCAATATTCTTTATTTTTCGAAGATAAAATCCGTCCTTAGTTTTATAATACTGTTGTCACAGAGATCTTCTTTCTGCACATGTTCACATCATATTTGTTAGAAAATTTTTTATATTGCTGCCCTGTGTAAGTGGACTTAATTCGGATCACTAATCTTCAGTGAGTATAGCGGTCTCTGATTTTTCTCAGCCCATTTTGATAATTCCTTCTGCCACAAGTGCCCTAGATAAGTTTCTTGTAAGTGCTAGTTTTAGCATGTCCAGTTTCTCTTTCTCGTGTTCAGAAAATGACTGAAATAAAAGAAAAAGTAATTACAAAATAATGAAGGTGAATTTCTCCTATTTACTAAAATAGTAATTAAAAAACAGAGAAATATTATTAAAGCAACTTTGGAAATTTCTACATCATTTTACCACTGTATTTAATAGGCTTGTTTGTAATTCTTAAAATGAATTAAACATACACAAATATTGTGAATTCAGTTTAATTCACTGACATCAATTTTCATAGACTGGGCAAAACGGACATATTCATGGGTTCTTAATTTCATGGATTTTGCAAGTTTAAAAAAAAACCAGAAAAAAATTCTAATGAAAAGCAGTTGTAACTGGCAATTAAAATCAGTTTTTTGATAGATTTCCTGTGATGTATAAACAATGATTTCATTAAGAGTTGATTAGCTTCAATTTAGAAATGACTATTTAGGGTTTAATCAGAATATGATATTGTTAGAACATTCATATTTCATGGAGTTCTTAAATTTGTTGTTTGATAAATTGAACTGGTTCTCGTCCTGAAAAAGCATGAAATATTTGCCAACAGTTTGTGAACTTTATCAGTGTACTGAAACAAATTTTTATCATGTACTTAAACCAATCTTATGTCCTTTCTTTTTAAGTTTCATCAAATTGTAAAAAAAAAAACATCAAAACTATTTTTTCAAAATATTCCTATTATTTGAATAATAATACATGTATATACATACCCTTTGTTTTCCATCTTTTTGTTTCATTTTTTCAAATTCTATGGTGAGCTCCTCAAGGCAGTGCATCAGTTCAAATGTATCTTGTCTACTGAATATTAACTGAAACAAAAATAAAATTACTACAATACAATGGCCACGAAAAAAACAATTAATAGATTCTAATTCAATTTCATTTTTAATAATGAAGCAAAAAAGTTGATTTTTCACTTTATTTTTTACATTTCTGTGATAAAAATGAATTTTTTGTCTGTTACGATCCAAAAATATGTATTTCATCTCTGAATTATTTTCACAATACCCACTACATTGCTGACGATAATTTACAATTAGGCCAATTTAATAACCCTGATCTCTTAAATTCTAATTTGCAAA
This sequence comes from Mytilisepta virgata, assembly GCA_028015205.1. NCBI lineage: Eukaryota > Metazoa > Mollusca > Bivalvia > Mytilida > Mytilidae > Mytilisepta > Mytilisepta virgata. Next base: position 494,931 of record JAPWFG010000042.1, on the reverse strand, counting down.
TTTCTTATTTTAACCAATAATAAACCAAAAACAAACAGAAAACATTAAACTGATATGCAGGAGTTAAAAGTTAAATTCTATGATTTTACCGCAAAAACTAAAATTAAAGTGCAATTAATCTGTATGTGGTTTTCAGTCACTGTCCAATTTCTATACCTTGACCCCACATGGAACTCCAAACCAAAATTCACAATTCCAAGAACACTTTGCACCATGTTGTTGGCTATATAAAGCAATCCATGTTGTGAAAATCAAGTCCACATTGATCAATTATCTATATACTTATATAATTATTGACTGTTTAGAACTATTCAAATGTGTTGTATGTTTTTTATGTACATAGCTGTAATTCATGTAATGTTTGCATTTTAACCCGTCAGGGTTTACTTTTTTCAATAAACTTATGTCTAAAGAGAGTGTGCAACAATAAGACCCAACAAGAAGTTGTCTGATCGACACCAAACAAGATTTTCACTCATCACTGTTTGTAACTGACCAATGGACTGCCAGTCCGGTGGCTGATCAGCCAATCCATCTATTAGATTTTTCCCATCGGAAAATACAGCTAAAAACCTTTCAAAAATTATAAAAAATAGGAGGAGGAATGAGGAATGGAAGTCACAATAAAGCGACACAAATTGTATTTCCATAACCTTACCTCTTTAGCTTCCAGAAGCGGTATTGCATCAATCAATAATGTTAACCAAAATCTGAAAACAAAACAACAACTAAATAATCATGAAAAAAAAAGTTTCAAAAGTTTATACTCCAAAGAATGCAGTTTATTTTTGTAAATTTCAAAGTTTTGTTCTTTAAAAGAATAAATCACATTGTAAAACAACATCTTGCTTCTTTTTCTTTTGTTTGTTAATCAACGTTAGCCAGAATTAATATGATGACTAGTACATTTAAATAGGAAATAAGAGTATTGCAAAAAGTATTACAGGGTGAAGAATGCAATAATTACAATCTGTCCTTTGATTTTGCTAGTTTTATCCTATTTTTTTTCTCTTTTTAACACAGAACAAAATGCGATAGGTTTTTTATACTTCACAGAGATATCCAGTAGGAAGATGGGCCACCGTGATAATATTGTTAACAGCTGAAGATGTGCAATAAAGTTTTATCTATTCTATAATTAGTATATAATTCGCAATAATTAATCTTGCAATATTGTCTGTTAAAATTCATTGTTTGCAAATGTTGTTGAATTTACAGTGGTGAATGATATTTGTCTAACAAAAGTCTTTTCATTTCTCAAATTGCTAATTATTTAAGTATCACTTACTCTTTTGGAGCAAGCCTTGAATCCAGTAAAGAAAGTAACAAGGAACCAGCTGCATAAAAGTCACCATCATTATATAACTTGTGGAATTCTCTGTATTTGCCTATAAAAATGTCATTAACGGTATTTACAACTGGAGGCTCAGTGGGCTGAGCCTGTATCGCTCACCTGACAAAATGCTTCTACAAACTTCCATTAATTCTTTGGTTGAATTTGCTTCAAAAGTTTCAGAGCAGATGATCAAAATATATTTTTCTCATAGGGTCCAAAGTTAAAAGTATTTCCCCTCTGGCGGCCATGTTTTTCTCAGATTTGAACATAATGAGCCAACTTTGTGAAGGACCTTCCATACATCATTCCAGTACAGTTTTATTCAATTTGCTATTATAGTATTAGAGGAGATGATCAAAATATGTTTTTTTCCATAGGCATGTATGTTAATCTATTTTCCTGCTGTCAGCCATGATGTTTGTCGCATTCGAACGAAATGAGAAATCCCTCTAAAGGACCTTCCATACATCATTCCAGAACAGTTTGGTTAAATTTGCTCAAGTACACAAACATGTAGTTTCAGAGGAGATGAACTTTAACATGTTTTCCCATAGGGTCCAATGTTAAACTATGTCCTGCGCTGGCAGAAATGTTTTACAGCGGATCGGAAAAATTTCAACAATCTCAGTATAGGACCTTCCATACATCATTCATGTAAAGTTTGGTTAAATTTGCTCAAGTAGTTTCAGAAAAGATGAACTGTAACATGTTTTCCCATAGGGTCCAATGTTAAACTATGTCCTGCGATGGTAGCCATGTTTTACGGCAGATCGAAAAAATTTTGGCAATCTTAGTAAAGGACCTTCCATACATCATTCCTGTAAAGTTTGGTTAAATTTGCTCAAGTAGTTTCAGAGGAGATGAACTTTAACATGTTTTCCCATAGGGTACAATGTTAACTATGTCCTGCTCTGGCAGCCATGTTTTTTGGAGGATCCGAAAAATTTCGGTAGTCTTAGTAAAGGACCTTCCATACATCATTCCTGTAAAGTTTGGTCAAATTTGCTCAAGTAGTTTCAGAAAAGATGAACTGTAACATGTTTTCCCATAGGGTCCAATGTTAAACTATGTCCTGCTCTGGCAGCCATGTTTTTTGGCAGATCGGAAAAATTTCAGCAATCTTAGTAAAAGACCTTCCATACATCATTCCTGTTAAGTTTGGTTAAATTTGCTCAAGTAGTCTCAGAGGAGATGAAATTTAACATGTTTTCCCATAGGCTCCAATGTTAAGGCATTCTTGATACCCTTATTTTCAAAATAAGAATAAATTTTCTCAATCTACAGACAATTACGAATAAAACGATACCTCGTTTGTCCATTTCTGACATGTGAATCAAATGTATTGAATAAATATTCAAAGGAGGGGGTTTTGATACCCTGGGGCATAACTCACAGACAATGACATAAAATGTAAATTTGACATATTTTGATGTAATATGAGCATATTTCTCTCTTATGAACTGTTTTATGCTTGTATACTTAAAGATTTGATTAATTTTAAGAAAATACATGAAAAAAACTAAATTTTATTGTTAAAAAAAGGTTCAAATGAAAAAAAATAAGAATGCCAACCATTCCTTGAAATGAATAACAGTGTAATTATGGAATAGTTTATTGACACTAACTTTTACCAGTGAAATGGAAATAAAGTTTATTTTTTCTTTTTTTTTTTCTTTCATTTTTTTCCCAATATTTATGCGAAAAAAAAATCTGCATATATTAAGTGCAATGAATCATCTAAAACTATAACCGGCTTCAAAAACTGCGAATAAATAATATGACCTCTTTACACTTGACATCAAATTATTACTGCAAATCTGTTATTTTTGGTTGCTAAGGCCAGATGGGACACAATAATGCATTAATTACCACTCTTGGCACATGAAATTCTTTCTATCTGTCTAATGTTGCATAAACAATACAATACATGAGCTTTATAACCAAAATACTGTTCAAATCTGAGCCTTATCAAAGCCTTTAAGAGTGCACACAACAGTTTTTCTTAGAACTTTTCATGACGTCATGAATTGAAGGAACATACTCAAAAGATTGATAGCTGGACAATTGGCTGTATCATATACCCATAGACAACCATATATCAAATAAAACATATTTCTTCAAGCTTTCACTGTATATAAGTATTTTTAAGGAATTCCTTTCCAAATTCTTACCATTACAGAAAGATAACTGACAAAAAATAGGCCTCCCCCCTTCAAATATTTCAAAAACGGACCAACTTCAGAGCATCCTAGCAAAGATTCCTGCGTAATTTAGAGAACTGAGTATATGTGTTTTCCAAAGTACACATTTAACTGGTTTCAGCACATGTAGTTTCAGGGTACATTCGCCGCCTTTTAAAATTGCTACATGAAGTGGTATAAAAATGTTGTGTTTTCACCTACACTATTTTTGGATGTTTTCAGAGTAGTCTCCCATTAATAAAACTTTCCTGAAAATAATTACTTTTTTACATTTCATGCATTTTTTTAAACTTAAAATAAAGCCAAGACTCTAATTTAAATAATGAAACCAAAAAACAATCAGAAATCAATATCTAGAACTTATAAATAGAGGGAATTCCATGCCTATGACATCATATATTTCGGGAAAAATCACTGGAATTTTATACGAAACTGTTGTTTGCATTCTAAACTATGTCCTGCTCTGGCAGCCATTTTTTTTGGCGGATCGGAAAAATTTTGGCAATCTTAGTAAAGGACCTTCCATACATCATTCCTGTAAAGTTTGGTTAAATTTGCTCCATTGGGTTTAGAGGAGATAATCAATAGGTGAAAGTTTACGGACGATGGACGGACGAACGACGGATGCCAAGTGATGGCAAAAGCTCACATGGCCTTTGGCCAGGTGAGCTAAAAAGGCAGAACTTCTCCTTTCAAAAGCACTTTACATTTCATGATATTTTTATGTTTTTAATTCATGTTATAGTTTAAGCAAACTGTTTAAAGAAAAGTTTTAAGACAAATATTTAGGCAGACAATTAAAATAAATATGGATTGAAATTGTTCAGTACAACCTGACAAAACCTATTGTAAAGAAGACTGGCTAGGAGAAGAAATGAGTACTCATTAACTTTAAGCTAGTTTAAACCCTGCCACAATGTTATACATGTCCCAAGTATGGAGCCTTTGTCTGTGGTTGTACATTTTGTGGTGTTGTCGATGTATTTCCCAACTTGTGAATATAAGGTGACTAAGTACTTGTTATAAATATAAGGTGACTAAGTACCTGTAATGTGGAGCCCATGTTGAAGGCGGTATTACAATAGCTTTTTATACTTTTTAGTTCTGTTTTAGGGTTTTTATTACATTGATATTTACCCTGCATCTCTTTTCATTTCCTTGGCCCAGCAATATATCATGGTAGCTCAACTAGCAGAGCTGCCTAGAGCACCCCCCCCCCCCCCACCCCTAGCAGATAAGGGAGACTCTCTTGATGGGGAGTTTTCAGGTTATAATATAAAAAGCCTGACAGCGACCCATAGTGGGTAACATGTTTGGAGAATCTCACATCCCATGCACACTAAAGACCCCTTCTGTAGTTTTTGAAAAAGAATAGGCTAAATTATCAGACCCTACCAAACCATCCACCTCTTTACAGAGGAAGTCAAAATCGGTTCCCAAATGTGTCCAATCCCACCCATATTTGAATTGTGGTTGATAAATGCTTGAACTGGCTCTCATCCCGAAGAAGCATGAAATATATTCCAATGGACTTAAGCAAACAATCAATCTTTTCATTTCAAAACATATTCTAAATTTTGATCCTTTTAAATAAAAGTCTATGATAAATATTAATTTTAAATAATTACCAACTTGTAACTTATTAAAATCTCTAAGATATTAGGAAAACAAATTACATATATAATCTAAGAAAATAACCTAGAAATGTTAATCTGTTACTTAGCAACATGGATGGACCTAGATTATCTATCAGATCTAAGTTTGTAAATGTCCCATTCTCACTGTACTCAAACAAAAACCTGAAAAGAGGGAAAAAATTATAACAATTTGCCTCACTGAATTCTACTAAAACTTTAAATTCTTTAATTTTGTTTTTAAATAACCAGATATTTTTGTTACATTTCAGTTTTTTATTTGAAATATATGAAAAATGTGTGGTTATGAAAGATACAAATAAAATTTTTAAAATTGCAATTATTTACTTCAACCTAGAGGTGACAAGACCAGAGATGAGAATCTACGAACTAATTTTATGTGGCTTTTACTTAAACACTATGTATCTCCAATTTGTTTTTAAATCATACGACTGAAATTGTTTTGTTTACTCTTTCACTCAAACTTTTTCTAATTTTTATACAGTCAAACCTGTTTTAAGAGACCACTCAAGGGAGAGCAAAAAAACTGGTCTCCAGGGTTCCCACAAAAAAAATCATCTCAAATTCAAGGACTTTTCAAGGTGTTTTCCAGTGCTTCCACATGATTTTCAAGGTCACTTTTGTGGTCAAATATCCCGCCATTTTGTCGGTTTTAAACATAAAACAAAACATGCTTACAAGATACTGTTACTTAAAACGCTCAGATTACATACAGGAGATGTAGCCGAATTCAATGCGGAATTGCCTTTTGTGTTACCCTTTATAAAGCAACAATAAGGCAATCAAATAATGATTTCTGCATGGTCACAGTAACAATGCAAAGCGGATCGAAATAATGATTAACGAGAAAAATAACAAATCCGGTAAAATCCCGGTTTTCTCCCGGATTTTGGCGATTTTTCCAAATTTCAAGGACTTTTCAAGGCCTGGAAAATTCGAAATGGAATTCCAGGTCTTTTCCCGTTTTGCAGGTCGTGTGGGAACCCTGGGTCTCACAAGACAGGTGGTCTTTTAATACTGGTTCAGTTTATATGAAATCCACTACAGAGGGGTCTAAAATAGTGGTATTATAAGACAGGTTTTAGCTTAATACAATTGGTCGCTTGAGCAGGTTTGACTGTATATGACATTGTATCTGAGGCACTAAAATTCTTGTGTATTTATTGGACTGACTCATTTATAGTGCTATATCCCAGATCAACAACATTTCAGTCAATTTAAGAGTATGGTTATGTTACCATATAACAATAGGTCTCAATTCTGTCCTATCTAGTAGAAATCTGGCTGTTTTAAGTAATACTGATATCTTTCAATACTTTTCCAGTCCTTACCTGGCCTTCAACAGTATAGATTACAAATTATAAGACAATTTCATAATGATATTGTCCAATATTTTTAATTCTTAAAATGTTAATTCTATGGTTACATATAATATTAACTAGAAGAACAATTACTGGACCTGGAAGTCTACTTCTTGTTAACAAACTACTATTTTGGCTTAATATAAAAAGAATCTGTATAACTTACTTTTCTGCAACAACTGTGGCAAATGCAACATCCTGGTAAGAAAATTACAAAAAATTTATAATCTAAATTATATAAGCATTCTGTATCAAACTGAAATATATATGTTACTATTATTTGGTTCAACAAAAACTGCCAACATAATGATGACATATCATCTCTTTTCTCAAGATTTTTGGAGGCTTTTTGTAGTTTTGTATAAAATTAATTAAACCAAAATAATTTTTTCAGTTCAATAATTCTAAATTCAGAACAACACAATCATGGCAAGGTGTTTATGTTACTATGTGGTACAAAAGGATATGGCATTACATAAAAGTACATAAATGCAAATGAAATGCACTTCAGTCAAGCATTACCATAAATAATAAAGAGATGATACACATAGGTCTCTCATCTGCCTCTAGATGGGAAATTGGGGAAAAAACACTTCATTTAAAAAGAAAGTCTGGCCACCATAAGAATAAGGAGAATACTGGAATATTTTGTGACCAGCACTTTTACAAAGATTTCTCTTAAAAAAAATATTGGTTTAGCATTTTTACCTTTGACCTCAGAAACCAAGAGAGTGCTGCTCCTAGCCGTTTATTATTCAGATGTCTCATTCCAACAACTTTACATATACTTCTGGCTGTAAATACACATCAAATGTACTTTAACTTTAGATATAAAATATGACTGTACACTGTATATTTGGAAATTATTTTAAGCATTTATCATAATAATTAATGCAATTCATGTACAATTTGTAATATAATAATATAGTTACAAATGCCTCCATTCAAAGACATTTAAAATGCAAGGCACTGTGAAAAAAGTAAGGTTGTGTTGATCAACTCGCAATGGTCAAGTTTCACATCAACTTTAAATTAGCTGAGGACAATAGTCGCTGAGAATTTTGTTACCAAACATTTTGTGACAGAAGGATAAGCAGATCAACCGACAGGAGAAATCTTTTTGTTTTCAAAAACTTCATATTCATTCTTCACACAAATTATGAAATAACTGTGGCTGAAAACTCTTAACCAAAAGCTTCAATAGTCCATTATGGTGAAAAATGGAAAATTGGTGGCATTTTTAAACAGTGCCATAGGTACTGCTGTCGCTTGATCATGCTTTGAGAAGTACCCGCCTTACAACGCATCATGGTTTAGCTTCATATCAACCATAAAATAGTTTTTGCCTATAGTTGCTGAGAATTTCTGACCAAACATTTTGTGACAGGTATTCCAAGTATACCCCCACTGACTCCTACATGCTGATCAATACCCTAAACAAAGTATGCCTCTACAAGCATTTTAATACTAAACAGAAGTAAATTAATTCTTAAGTCTGGAACAGACGGAAGACACTAAACCAAAACATCCCTAAAAACAAATTAACCAAGGGGAGATAATTGTAGTTCTGACAGCATGACAGAGGCTATGATTTATCTCCCCCTGAGTAATCTTCTTTATGGCAGTTAACTAATTTTTTATTTTGAATTTCTCACCTTGCTCCATCATATTTCTCTCCTGACAAATATTGAGTAATTTCTGTGCTTTTCTCTCTGTTTCTATGGGCATACTCTCCATAAAATGTTCCAAATATTGTCTACAAATTATAATCAAGCATATTTATTGAAGAAATTAAAATCACCTACAACATACCTTTAGGTGTTGGATATTATGTATATTTACTGTTTATCTAATTACCTCTGGATTTAGATTTAAGTAAATAAGACTTATTCATCCATTTTGCATTTTGAAGCATTTTACACTTTAATTTCCATTGTTATAACAGTGTAAATCAATATAAAGTCAAAATCAATCTATGTTTTCTGTAAGTGATCAAAATGAGGTATTGCATGTGTTCAAACTTTATACAATATAAATCAATAGCAGATTTTCAGAATTCTCAAAGCAATGTGACTTTGCATCAAGATTACATTTTCAATGATATAAATAATTATTAAACTAATTTTATTAAATTCATTAATACATGTTTTCTTTTCATGTTGGAATTTTTCTCTTTTTTTTTTCTTTTCTTAAATTTAAATTTTTATTTTTCAGTAATACTGTCATTAATTTTTAAAGAATGTCTAAACATGAAAATATATATCATATGTTTACCATTTGTTTTATAACATATGGTGATTATTATAGTTCTCAAGATCCTAAAAATAATATATTCTTAATCCTGATTGAAGTAAATTGGTATACAACTAGAGGCTCAGGGGGCTGAGCCTAGATTGCTCACCTGGCATGAAAGCCATTTTTATTGATGTACCTCAAAGAGAGGTTACTTCACCCTTATTATTATGAAATGTGGTAAGCCTTGTTGGAACCAAATTTTTCTTCATCAAGGTCCTTCTACTTACAGGTCAGCATATTCTAAAATTTGGCAGTTCTCCAGATTTTTGCATGTATTTCCCATAGGGTCTTATGTTAACCTAAGTCCTCTGCTGAAGGCCATTTTGAATTAGGGATCTGCAGCATCAGAGTAACAACACTTGGTAAGCACATTAAGAGGAACATTCAGACCATGTTTGGTTCCAAGCAATTCTGCAGTTCTGTAGATTTTTGTTATATGTCATAGACACTTTCTGTCAAGTTTGGCTCTAATTTGCCAAGCAGTTTAAGAGAAATTTTTTTTTTTTTTAAAATCAACCAATCAGAAACAAGAATTGCCAATGGCGACCATGTTTGTCGCCTGATCTGGACAAAATGAGGAACTTTGTAAAAAAACCTCTAAAAGATGCTTCCCATCAAGTCTCGTTCCCTTTGGTCAAGCGGTTTCAAATTAGAAAATTATCAACCAATGAAAGACACGACTGCCCATGACGCTCATGTTTGTTGCCTGATCAGGACGAAATGAGGAAACTTTGTATAGAACCTCCCAATTAGATGCTTTCTGTCAAGTTTCGTTCCATATTTCCAAGTGACTTTAGAGGAGACGATTTTTTTTATATTAGCCAATCAGAAACAAGAACTGCTCATGGTGGCCATATTTGTATTCCGATCGACACAAAAAGAGGAAAATTTATAAAGGACCTCCCACAAATGCTTCTTGTGAGGTTTCATTCCATTTGGGCATGCAAATTCAGGTTAAGATTCTTTTACATAACCAATCAGAAATAAGAACTGCCAGTGGTGACAATACATGTACTGCGATTGGGATGAAATATATACATTTTGTAAAGAACCTCATGAAATATATACATTTTGTAAAGAACCTCCCATAGATGCTTCCTGTCAAGTTTTGTTCCATTTGGCCAAGCAGTACCACAGAAAATTTTTTTTTAATCAACCAATGAGAAACAAGCAATGCCTATGGCGGTCATGTTTTTTTACCGATCGGGACGAAATGAGGAAAATTTGTAAAGAACCTCCCATAGATTTCTGTCAAGTTTCGTTCTATTTGGCCAGACGATTTCACAGGAGAAGATTTTTTTATATCATCCAATCAGAAACAAGAACTGCCCATGGCAGCCATATTTGTACTACGATTGGGATGAAATGAGGAAAGTTTATAAAGGACCTCCCATATATGCTTCCTGTCAAATTTTGTTCTATTTGGCCCAGCTGTTACAGACTAGAAGATTTCTGAAAACTGAGCCAATCAGAAACAACAATTGCTCATGGCGGCCATGTTTGTTGTCCGATCAGGAAGAAATGAGCAATCTTTATAAAGGACCTTACATAAATGCTTCCGGCCAAATTTAATTTGGCCCAGTGGTTTCAGAGGAGAAGATTGAAATGTGAAAAGTTAACGGCCAGGTGAGCTAAAAATGATACATTTTTATATTAAGCTCTTACCTTCCAAATTCAGGACAATGATCTAAATAACTGACACCAACAATCCATAAGCTGAAATATAAAATTAAGACTACATGATCAGTAAAAAATAACATCCAACATTCTTTTCCTACAACTATTCAATCATGAAACAAACAACATTAAATATTTACTTACAAAGATCTGAAATATCAACCATAACTTTAAACTTTCTTCTTCAGATACAATATAAAATATCTGATTGTGGTTCACCTCTTTCTGATACAAGTTTGAACCGGTATACTTTGAATGATTTTGGAGTGTGATGTTTAACTTACTTTTACAGCAGATAAATCTGATCTAACAGACTAGGTTAAACACTGCCACATTCTGTATGTGCCTTTACAATGACAAAACCATGTATTACATAGAGTGTAATGAAATACCTGGATTTCCAAGTGAAAGACAATATGATAATTAACTAGTCAGAAAAGTCGTATTTCACTCTTGCACATGTTGTAACAATAGATGTTGGGAACGACATTACTATACAAACATTGAAACTTAGTCATGTAGAAAACATAATCAATTGTATTTTCTTATTAAATCTTTTGAATTTGTCATTGTAATATACAGAATAACTAATTTTGAAATTTGAATACCAAGTATATACAACCCATGACCCAACAACACTGATGATTCACTCATGTTTGGCAAGTTTCATGAATTAAAGTTACTGGTTATAGATTTCAGGTATTCAAATTTCTAGATTAGTTGTACTTTAGTTCCTTATTGTTATATTCAAATTTCTAGATTAGTTGTACTTTAGTTCCTTATTGTTATATGTTCACATTTATACTTTCTGTAAACCTAAGATCCATGGAATGGATTTTTCAAATTTTGAGTATCTTAATCAATGTGAATAGTTTAACCACTTGGCTGATAGATGCAATTGAATTTTGGTTCAATCATGTACTGGTATTAAAGAGAAACAAAATTATTTTGCCTATGGAATTTTCTATGTAAAAGGGAGATAAATCTTAGTATGAAATTTTATTAAATTAAGTATTACATCCCCATATTGCTCGAAATATCCACAAAAAGCATTAAGAATATTTAAAATAGTGGTTTTACAAATTTTAGGATAGGTCTGATTTATTAAATTCAACTGCTTTATTTTTCAATTGGAAATTCTCCATTCAGAATAATTTTTGATGCTTAAAAATATAACCCTTTTAAACAGTTTTAATTTTTTGTTTTATTGGATGACTCAACAGCATAAAAATGTATTATAATTCTAACATTTAGACTTTAAAAATGCCTAAAATCCATTCCACAAACTGAGGTTTACAAAGAGTAGTCTTTAGCAAATTTTTCTATTACCCTGTTTACGAGGCAATTTATATTCGTTTTGTATTGTATTGTATCATTGACTTTTGTGGACTGCTTTTCAAGATCAGTTAAAATTTGCTGTTTTGACTAAATTCTATGGCTATGTGATTTTATAATAATAACATATGTGTGTAACAAACCTTTTGTGAGACATGAGACTACAGGCATAATCCAACAATAAAAACTCTCTAAGATTTGACCCATACCTAAAATATTATAATAATTATGAATAGTAAAATAATGAATTGATAGCAAATTGTTTGTGAAAAAAATGGACTTGCATAAACAGATGTACATTGTTAAATGTATAAAACTGCATCTCTGCGTTACTACCCATCATGGCATTTGTACTGTTAGCCAAAACAGTGAAACAAGGAAATGTACAGGTAAGTTCAGTTTAAGTTGAATGTTTGGAGAAACAAGAATTACTTTCCACTCTATGAAAATTATGACACTAGAAGCAACACATAAACCATAAAATATCCAAGATAAACTAAAAGCAGTCTAGCAGAAAATGTGCAATTGCAGGAAATGATCCATCGACCAACCTGTTGATATCTCCAGCATACGTTTGTGCATTTATTAATTTGACCTTGAGACATCTGGTCACCACACAGCAATGAAAAGAAAATATAAATTTACTTTTTTAAAATTCCATATTCAGCCTAAGTGTTGAAGTAGGGTGGATGGGGAATGTTTATCCTCTTTCTGATATTTGTAAAATCTACAAATATACTTACTGTAGTTTATGAGCCTCTAACTGACCACAGTGTTGTAAAAGATCTGTCACGTGGGCCACAAACCACCAGTTACTGAACATGGAACTAAGAAAGAAACAATGTGTTATAAATTATCAAAATTCAAAATTAAATCTACATAATTTAATTTTTGTAATAAATAAAGTATATATTATTTTATTTCAATGTACTCTTATCATACATTTATTAACATGTACATAATTAAATCTTCATGGGCTGAGTTTGAACTCGCATAACCTCAGTTTGGCAAGGCTAATGATCATTGTTACTAAAATTAGACAACTCAACCACCGAGACTCCAAGAGAGTGAACATATAATTATCCAAAGCAGTATAAATGAATAGTGTTTTTGCTACCCATTTCTATCTACTTATAAAAAATTTATTCTTGGAATATAATTTGCCAACTGGAACTGCCTATGTGAAATCTTATTCTTTAATATAATCAAATTCAATGAACTGGCACTCTCCTTATCTTAACCCAAGCTTTACAAAACGATATGAAATTTAATGTATGTACAAACAAGGTTGCAACAGAATATTTTAATTTGTTAATTTAATATTGCTATGGACATATTTACCTGCTATCCTTTATAACCTGGTGAATGTCAAATTCTAAAGCAACCAATAAAATGTTGTCTAATTCTCCTAGCCTATGCTGATCATTCCTGTATACATCTAAACATGTCTGAAAAATAAAACTAAACTTAAAATATACATATACAAATTTAAGCATTAATGCTTTATTTTCCACAATATCTTCTTTTTTTAAAGTAACAAAATATGCTGTTTACTCTGCATTCAACGTGTTAGTTTGAAAACTTTACCATACACATAAAAAATAAAATAAAACAACAATGGAGAACAGTTTTGCTTTGACTTGTTGAGAAATTTAGTGTTCAAGAAACTGGGGTTTTTTACATGAAAATAAAATGGTTTGAGCTATTGGTTTTGTTTGAGCAATCCAATTTTGAGATACCAAAGTTCGCTTGTAATAGATTTACAAGTTCCTTCTTCTACTAGTCCTGCCACACATTCAGTGACAAATTTGACTATTTTGGGACCACTAGAAACTGAGAAATGAACTATATGGTTTAAATAAATTAGTTGGGGTTTTACACCATTTTCAGCACATCTGGCTATTTCGTGGCAGCCAATTTTTATTGGTGGAGGAAACCACTGACATTCGGTAGGAAAATAACAAGGCCACCACTTTGTAAAAGTAATACTAATTGGTGGTATATACATTGTTAAGTCATTTTTAGGAAGATTAGGATATGAAAACTACAAAGGTTTGTTTCAAAATATGATTTATATTATTATTTGATTTCTTTTTTAAATCTATCGTTTTTTATTACCTGAACATAATATTGGAGATCAATAGCTTTGACTGTTGGATGCTGATACAACATTTTAGAAACCAGCATATGGTACCAGGTCTCACAAAGGGCCCGCAAATCTGTAAATACTGCTTCATCTCCTGATAAAATCTACAAAATGTTCATAAATGATTATGTAGTTTTTGATAATTTAATTATGGACTTTAATTTATATTCAGCCATTCAAAGCAAGTTGTTATCAATGGAGGAAGTCCAAGTGCTCTGAGAAAATCACCTCTTTAGAACAAAAGCTTGAATCCACATCAATTAAAATCAGATTTAAATACAGCTAACATGATATAATGTAATGGACAAGAAGTGTTTGGTAATGTTTGCAATAGGTCTGTTTTAACAGTTTTAGTACAGGTCATAAATTGAACATTTACTTTTATGGTAATAACCTCAATAATATTTCCTATCATCTGCTATTCCAAGGATTTAGTTAAAAAAATTTAAGTTACTCATGATCATTTGCTCTGGTCTTAAAATTAAATTATTGTAAAAAAAGTTGTAAAGGTACAGACAAGTTTACATCTCTTAAAATTATTTTTTCAAATTTATGAAGCTGGAACATGTATCTTCAAACTGAAATCAAACCCCTCTTCAAAACTTATATTTAAAAAAAAATTGCAAAATTCCATGACCATTATGAAAGTACATGTAAATTATTATTTGACTGGATATTACCCTGCACACTATTTTTAGTTGTCTATTTGTAGCAAATTCCTGTTCTTCTAAACGTCTTTGTACATCATCTTGCCAATGTCGCCACTTCATATCAAATTCTGCAACAGAATGTCCTCGAGACATTTGCTAAAACATTAAAACAGATTAAAAGATTTAACAAACAATTCTAAAAATAATATAAATGATGTACTCTTGTGACTGGATAGTTGAAACCTTAAAGATCTTGTAACATGGATTATTGGATTTTTTTTTTGTTCATTTGCTACTGTGAATTCACTATATTTCATGGCTTTTATTTTGTAAAATAAAATCATGAATTAAAATATCCATTGAAATAGACATTATAAATTTATTTCTCTTGCATTAGTGAAATATGAAGATTTGTTTACCCGAGGGAAGTCATGTTTCCCTCGAGCAAGCCCTCGTGAAACATGACTTTTCAAGGGTGAGCAAATCTTCATATCTCACTAATGCAAGGGAAATTAATGATTTATTCCACTAACTCAAGTTAAATCCTGAGCATTTTGAATAACTGGGATATGATGGTGAAACACGAATCTGAGAGGGAAACATGATGTTTTGTTCAATATCACGTGGGAGAGTCTCAACCAATAAAATACGTACATAGCTATGAATTAATATATATAGTGGAATAATACACAATGTGTTAGTTTAGGAAAAATAAAACAATTGTGATATTTCATATGCTTAAAGAAATAAATTTTCACTTAACCAAAAACACCTCAGTAAATAAAGATTAATTTACAGTGTTAGTTGCACAAAATTTGGTTAAAGCAGCTTATGAATTATATGCAGATGAGAATATTTCCTTGGTAAAAAAATGAAATATATGCTGAAAGGAAAAGATATGATAATCTTAAGTTTAAAATATTTTTTCTTATTTCATTTATCAGCAATACCTCCAAGAGAACTTTGTTTTTCCTGCTTGAAAAACCAATCCTTGATCTATTTTTCAATATATAGAATATGCTTAAACTTCACAGAAATTAACATTTAAAAACTTCGACAGTAATCCAGACTTCATTTGTAGTAAGATTATTTTGGATATGGTAAATATCTTGTTATAGCTATACATGTATGTAAAGTACTGAAGTTTCAACATTTTTGCAGCTTTAGATTTTGAAAACACATAATGGCACTGATAACTTATAATAGGTGCTAAAAAATAAAACAGATAAAATTACCCAATAAATAGTGAAAAATGCCAATTCCATATGAAGAATCCAAGATATAGCATTTTTTACATAAAATTAAGAAGTCAATTTGAAGCCCATGATTTTTTACTGAACTTACACTATATATGGGCATCCTTTTCAGAAGATCATCCATACTCTGGAAATTATCAGAATGTGCAGATGAATGTATAGATAACAGACGTCGAACTTGATCTACCTGTCCCTGTAATACTAATCTGTATACCTAAAATTAAACAAAAGTTATAAATGTTCAACCATTCACTTTTATAAACTGACTGGTTCATTACTGAGATTTGCTAAGGACTCACATTTCCCAAAAAACAGACAGAGCTAGGCTTGGTTCACAATTGTTAAATATAATAGACATTTAAGGTGTACTTTTGAAATGTAAAACTCCAAAATAATTGGAATTTTCATTGTCTACAAACATGAGAAAAATGCTCTGACTTCAAATCATGAATCATACAACAACTTATCTAAAACAAAATTGCATACTGTATCCCAGTAGAACTGGTGACTCTCTGGTCTCTCCTCTCGTAATATTTGTAGAAATGTTTCTTGGCCATCAGTAAAATGTAGTCGTAACCAATCTATTAACTGAGTAATCACTAGTCCACCTACAGAAAAATATTCAGAATGGCATACAAATAATATTTCCAGTAGTCTAATTAATCAAATTCATATAATTTGTGGAAGTAATAAATGGTGAAATGTTTATAGTCAGGTCATTATTGGTTAGACTAAGATAAAACTTATCACAAAGTATAAATCTTTCTAATGTGGTTTGTTTCAAAATGTGCTGGAAATTTTCATTGAAAAATTAGTTTAAAAATTAAGCACAAAACATTTGATGGCCTGCCAAAATGTTGTAAAATGTCTGCTGAAAAATGGAAATAAATGTATTATGTACAAAATGGTGTTTTCCACACCTTAATTATTTTCTTAGGTCGTAAGTTCTGATTTTTATTACATTGATGCAAAAGCAATTTCTCTGTCATATTTGGTTCACTCTGAATGCTAAAATTCACAAGCGACTGAGATTATCAAATTAGAAAACAATTCACTACTATGGCAATATCGCCATAAGACTGAAACAATATTTACACCAATTTAACACCAAATGATGTACCATAGTTGTAAGTCAGAGAATAAAAGAAAGCTCAAATTCTATACATCTGTATACAAACACCAAGATGAATCATATAACATGTACGCATTTTTACCTGCTGGAGTATCTAGAAACAGAATCTCACACAAGCTCCAAATCAACTCCGACATCTTTAAAAGTTGTAACTGATCCAAATAATTCTCCTTCTGGTCCTCGTCTATAGTAGCATCTACAAAAATAAATGCAACTGACCAAGAGGTGTCAAGAGATTTCAATAGCAGTTTTATTCATAGTGGCTTTTAAAAATACATACTGTTTACAGTATTGTTAATTTCTAGCAGATACATTTTTCAATAACAACGTATCAGTAAAAGAGTACACTCTACCAATCTTGTGTACGACATGTATACATTTAATTGGAGCTTTACCCTTGATCATTTAATCCTCTTATTTCAATTTTTTTAAAGTCTATATCTTTTTTATATTAATATTAATATTTTTCTATGTAAAACCTATCAATCTATTTTCTGTATAATTATACCTGCAAGTTTCTTTAATTCATCACTATAAGCTGACAAACTGGCTCTGTATTGTCGACTTGATTTAACTATTCTGTTTCAAATAAAGAATAATTCTATGTTAAGTATTAAAACCAGTAATTTTGGATATTTTTTTTGGAAACAGTTAATACGTCTCAAATTTATCCACTTAAACATTAACAACATAATAACAAGTCCTTCTTTCTTATAATTCTTATGACATTTGATACTCAAGACTTATTTTACTTTAATCTGTTAAAAAAGCATAAATCTACTTAATTTTATCACAAAAAAAATAGTTACAATTACTCATGCAGCTATTTAGCGTATTTACAATGGAGTACTGTTTGATTCAACTGCACAGCATCTCAAACTACATTTAGGCCACCTAAAATAAATTCTCTGGTTCCAAGACAATTGATTTTTTTAAAAATAGGAAGGTAGATAGAAAATTTATATTTTTAGTCTATTTCCTTTTCACAACAGGCAAGGGATTTACACTTTAGGTGTATATTTTGGCGACATAAAAATCTAGTTTAAATCCATTCACCTCTATGAAGTTTAAATATACAAATGGGTTTTTTGCTTTCAAACCTCAAATTTCCTCCATTTTTTCTGCAAAAACTCTTCTGCAGAGCTGATCTATGGTAACTGAAGAATTAATAGGCAGTATCATCCATGGAATGATTTGTTTGGAGCGAATATTCAAGGCAAACTCACTGCCATGATCGTTTATCAGCTGTTAATTTACTTTTGTCATGACTTGATCAATGTCATACGATTGAAAATTGTGTCTGGGTCAGCAGATGCTTGAAACGCACTTGGTGCGACAAATTTCTAATTTTAATTGTACTAAATTATTTTGGAACCGCGATGATTTTTCCCTGGTAATCAAACTTGTTCTGTGTGCAACTTTATAAGTGGGATGGCGGTGTCTGAGAACCAGATATTTGAGTTTAGATGACCTTAGAGACAATTTCATTCTATCCTTTAGAACCTTTCTCTAGCTGAACTGTTTTTGTTTGTCATTCTGATGTCTGAGCGACCAAGATTTTACCATGCAGATATTTGTACTTACAATGAATGAATGTTTCCTGTTGATGTGTTTTCAGCTGCCTGTTTCTGAAGCAATACAAAAATATCTGAAAAGAAAAGAAAAAAAATTCAACCTTGATATACATTAAAATACAAACTACGTTTATGTTAAAGCACTTATACTGTCATTGCTAAAATCTCAAGTAACATCCCTTTTAATTGTTCTATGCCATTGAATAAAGTTTCAAATTACATTTATGAGTACCCAATACATATAAAAATCTATCATAATCCATAATATAATGTCTTTCATCTACTATCACATTTAATTTCTCTAAAAACAATTCAATGTGAGATCCAATCACCAGTTCTACTAGCAAATATTATCACTTGGGCTCTAATCCCTTGTCTTTAAACTTTCTATGATAGGCAAGTGAAAGTTTATTTGTCATTCAACTTCTCTAAAAACTTACTGTGAGATTCATTTACAAGTTTTCTCATGACAGGCAAGTGTAAGTCTATATCCCATTTAACTTCTCTTATTTCCTGCATTCCTCTTATATGGGGCATCTGGCCATCTAAAATACATATTTCTGGTCAAACTGAATAAGTTCATTAAACTGTCAAATTAACATTCAATCTTGAGTCAGCATAATTTTTTCCAATCATGTATCACTGTGTGTTTGTTTATTCCACATTGGAACCTCTAGCCTTTGTTAGTCTTGTGTGTTTTTTTAATTTTGGTTCATTTGTATGTTTCAGAGTTAAGTGTGCCATCCATTTCAGAGAACTAGTATGCATTATTGTTTAGGGGCCAGCTAAAGCCCGCCTCCGGGTGCAGTATTATCTCGCTGCATTGAACACCAATTGGTAGCCTTGAACTGTTTTCTGCTCTTTGTTGGGTTGTTGTCTCTTTTACACATTCCCTGTTTCGATTCTCTATTCTATCTCTTGAGTAGAAATTTCTTTCAAATCATTTTCTATTCTATCTCTTGAATAGAAATTTCTTTCAAATATATCTCCTTCAAATGCTCCTCAAAATCTCTAATTTAAGTAGTAGTAACCTACATCTTAAATCTTTAAAATGATTCATCAATATCTGCAATCTATCAAGTCTATTATGAATTCATTTATTTTAAGCACATAAATTTCTGTGGCAAATTTTATACAAAGAAATTTTTAGCATTTTAGCACAACAGATAAATTTCTTTGATTTGATTAATCAAATCAAGCTATTTTTTTATCTGCAGAAAAAACCATCTATAAAAAATGTTGAAGAATTCAACTACATAGAACAGAACTTCTGTCACTCAAAATTGTATTACTGCAATATTTTGAGTCTCTGTTATTGAGTAATGGAACATAAGTATGGTATAAGCTATTCTGAAAGCAATATGATATTAAAACACCCTGATGCAATGAATGCATTACAGCTATAAAGAACAGATTGTGCTTATTGTAAAAGGATCATATGAACTAAAATTTGTAGTAAAAATTAGGATAGGCAATAAAAATTTCCTTGAAATAAATCAATTGCTTGGACTGATTTTATTTATAGTCACTCCCTTCAGGTCTTTAAGACCGAACGTCTACTGTATTTTTTAATTAACCTGGATTCAGTGTTGCCTTTCTTCCTGGAAATACAAACAACTGGTTGCCTAGTCCCCATGTAGACTGTAACCCTACTGAACATCCTGGATCTGAGATTTTCTAAAATTAAAAAAAAATATATCATTAAATTACTTCCATATAATATTTGTTACTATAATTTATAGTATAAACATGATAAAGATAAAAAGACAAAATTTTAGGATTTTATGGGATTTTAAAGTTAGGAAAATGAATTTTAGATATTTTTGGAAAGATTGGATTTTTTTATTTTGTATCAAACGTGCCAAATTTGTCCAAAATTAATTGGAATGGACATTGATGATTGGAAGTTAACTTCTTGAAATAATTTTTGCTACCAAATCTTAGCATTTTCTGTCAAAAACTAAAAAGATCACGAAGAGAACATATTTTATTAACATTTTTATTCAAATAAAGAATAAATGACCCAAAAGTAATGCTCTAAAGCATTAACAAATAAGTAGCCACTCAAGTCTGCCATCTTGTCACGGTTACTCCCTGTGGGACTCCATCGGTGAAAGGGTTAATGTAAAATAAGGAAAAAAGGGAACAGATCAGGAAATCAAAAGGAGATAATATATCTCTTGATGAAAATTAATAGAACAATACTAAGAAATTATAGCACAGTGAGTGGTAAAAGATTATAGTACACTGGTAAAAATTATAGCAGTGGTACAAAATTAAAGCACAGTGGTGCCACTGTCGTATATAAACCTGGGGAGAACACTGCTAAAAATATTTATATTTTTGTGTGTTTCTATGTCCTTATTACGTATGTATTCTGTTGCATTTTGGGAATATAATGTTTATATGAAACACTAATGACACATGTTATTGAAAGAGAAATATTTTATAATATGAATTATCATGATTATATTAATATCTTAAAATGGATTAAAGTTTCAATAGACTTGGCTGCATTTAATATGTAAATAAATAATATTTTCATCCAATCATATTTCCGGGATTCAATTAAATGGTACTAGGAAAAAGCAGTCCACAGACCACCAGGTCCTGTATTCTTCAACAAATAAATTTATGAAATTTGGTTACTTAAATGAACCAGAGCTCCAGATAAGATTTCATCAATTGGGATATTTACCCTTGTCTTTTGAATAAAATGAGTGAAAGCTTTTTCCATTTGCTTTGTGATTTCAAGTTTACTCCTCTGATATTTTTTAATGGTTTTTTTCACCCCCTCATGCAGATATCTATTGGGTGATTTAGACGGCTTTCAAATTCAAGGGTAATCATGGGAGGGTTGATATGATAAATGTTTCTAATACACAACAAAATCATTGAAAATACACATATTTGATAACGACATGAAAAATGTCGACAATATATTCCTCAGTAAACAGGCAAATTATAGGATAGCCAACATAAGTGGATACATAAAGCTGACAAAGTTGCATGGTTAGTACATATACATGATGGAGATGCTGCAGGCATAAACTACCAACCAACCAAGATAATACACATCCTGCTAGCTAGTCCAGATAATCCTGAGGCCATTTATCATTTGGACTTTTTTTAGACCATCAGAGATGTTGCATAAGATGTTGCATAAAAATTATAAATAACCTACTTGGAGGCATAATTATTTGGACCATCTCCTGGCAGAAACTGAATTTTAAAGTGTATGCTAAAGTTTGTAACTTTCTTTATAGACTAAATAAAAAATAATAAAATCTTGCATTCAAGTTGAGTGAAAATCTATTACTAGTAAGGGAAATTGAAAGGGACAGATCCAGGAATTGTGTGGGGTGTGAATATAGAAACAAGGGGTCTGGGACCAGAGGATAGAAACCCCTGGAATGTAATGGCATTTGATTTTTTACATGCTCATGACTGATCATATTTCATTTCAATTTATATTCTTCTACTTTCCCCTTACATGCCTTTTAAAATTAGAAAGAAATAGAGGGAAAAATCAGCATCAGTTAAAAAACGTGTAAGTAATGTATCGATTACAGAGCTCACCTTATTCTGCAACAAAGTTCATGTGGGGCTTTTTAGTAATTGAGAATAATGAGAGGTGACAGGGCCGTTTTCAGGACGTCGGGATTGGCCTGGGAATTTTGATTTAATATTTTAGTGGTTTAGGATCCAGGATGTTTTAAGGGAATTGGGAATTTATTAATTATTTGGACTTGAATTCAGAATTAGACCATTTTTTTAATTGCGGGAATTAGATCAGACCCCCTCCCACCCACCAACTGAAGTGGAAAACATAGGTCACAGCCAGTATCATCCTCCCAAGTCAGGGTTTTGTATCGACGTTCGTTCCTACCCTATTTTAGGGAGGATGAGCCAAGCCATTTTGTACAAAACTTTTAAACTGATACTTATACATGTATCATGTCACACTTATGACGAGACGAAAAAATTGGTTAGTGGGGAACCAGATCCAATCATATTTAAATTTAAAATTTCTCTGTATAATGGAGCACATAGTTTGAACCTTGGTAGACAAGGTCTGCCCCAAGATATTCCAAAAGTCTTATTTACTTCCGATGATTTTTAAAAATGTGTTTATTAACGCCAATTAAAGTATTTGCGTAATTGGTTAAATACAATATGTCATCAAACGCTTGACAGTAATTTTTACTGCGTTTTTTTTCAATTTTAAATTGAATATGCAGCTTACATGGAGCTCTGTGAATATTCTAAATTTTTTTTAATTATGAAATAGAAATTGAGCGAGTTCATATACACTGATAAAATTGTAATTGGACAGGCATATCTACAGGTGCTTCAGAAGGTCTTGGAACTTCTACTGGTCCAACCAGAGGTGTCTTCATTTAATCATTTATTTAAAATTAGTATTGCAATATTAGATTAACATTTGGTCTCCATTGATGTATGTGAACAATGTCAAAATAAGCATGATAAATGTAAAATGATAATCTGTCAATAATTATCCTCTTTCCTTATTGATTGGCACTTTTATTATTACAAAAACATCAACTGTATTTTCAATTAAGACATATACCTAGATTTTCACAGGTAATTTAACTTGCCGCCATTTGAATTGTTAACAAAAGTTAGTATCTCACAGAAAGCAGATATGATTGGAGTCCATCTCCTTACATGGACGCATCTGAAGTAAAATTACTATCCAAAGTAAAAAATTTGTAAAAAAAGTGTAAAGGACGTGTATAAATGTGTTAATAGTATCCCTGTCATATCATTCGTTTATAATTCTACATTGTATGGTCCAATCATGTTCAAAGTTATTGTACAACACGGTCTGAGTTGTCCTATAACCTGGTCGAAGTATAAAACCTGTCACCTACTCCTTTTCTTCATCCTTCTTCTATGGAAAGGAGAACCCCTATCCCCAGAATAGTGTAAACATTGCAAAATGGCTGACTGGTTAATAATTACAGGTTATTTACATCATTTTGAAATCAAAATTTTGAGTAACATTACTAGTGATCCAGTGCTCAAAATTAAAGGTCGCCCAGTCGCCACTGGCAACAATTTTCTCATTTGCACCACCTATTTTTAAAATAGGGTCACTGGCTAATCATGGAACACAAAATTGGAACCAATCAAATATGCTATTAGTGATGACGTTTCAATCGACCTATGTCAGGTCAACTCCTCGAGTCAACGATCTTTGACGGAAACATAGGAGATACTTTGCTTATTGTCTGGTTGCGCCCCTGATTACCTACCACCTTCTTAGGAAGAATTGACACCCCTCTACCATGAATTGTTCCAATAAATAATTAAACCTGCCATCTATCAGTTGATTACAGAATGTGTACATTATTTTTTACTTTTAACTTGTGATAGCTCACCATTTCCATATATTTTCCTCATATTAATAATCGAATTGGTTTATGGACGAAACGTCTCGAAGGCTTGTACATTATTCTTTAATTGATAATTCTGTACATGTATATAACAACCAAATGTTTACTCTAGTAACGCATATTGATTGAAGTCTATTTATCAGCAATTTATGACCTAAATTTAGGCATTCAAAATCAAAAGTACGAACATGAAGTATGAACATTCTTCTGTTTACCCGACTTAAATGCTAATTATAAAAGAGAATACTGTATTTTGTTATACTCTATGTCATATAGCAGTCTCTTTTCATGGAGTTAAGTTTATTTGCGACTTATTTTCCTGTCCCTTTTTTGCCATATAGAAAAACACACATCTTGTTTATAAATTTTATTTAAAGATAATGTCATGTATGTTATGGCTAAAAAAAATTAACCTGAGGGTAGGAACAGCCTTTCAACAACAATAACCCCTACAGACAATAAACCTTATTGGATTTCACATACATTGGAAGATTAAACATTTCAAATACTCCAAAAACCTTGCCCAGTAATGAAAATCCTATCATCCCCTGTCCATCTTGATGAATTTGTTATTGCTACCCATTGATCAGGTTGGGAATAACCCCTAATTGGGATATATATTATAACAACCAAAGTATAATGGTATTCCCCAATTGGGGTTTTTGGATGAAAACTTGCACGCATTCAAAAATGTTTTACCCACGAATGGAAATTATTTGTTAAATATAAAACCGTTTCCATATCTGTTAAAATTAGATCACTTGCACTGTAATAGATTACTGAGTGTAACTTTAATCCAATCAAAGTTAGTACCACCCTCTGTGAATGCCAAATGTTGTCCACTCTTATACATGTATTTGATTGTTAGTCATCTTAACTTGACAATAAATCAAAAGAACAAACACTATTCTTCATATTTTCTATCTTTTTATCTCGAAGAAATTTGAAATTAATTATCATTACTTTGTTTTGGTGTACTCATTTTTCAATGATTTAAAAAAAAATAAATTGGATAAGCTCTCTTTGAACAGCATAAATGGAAGGCGAGCAAACTTAATTAAATTTAAAAATTAACGAGTATAATTACTTTTGTATTTCACTTCCATTATTAAAAAACATTTTTAGAAGGTTCATTTAAGATGGATTTCAAATATTTACATTTTTAGATGTTATTTGCACAACGATTATTATTATAAATGCAAGTATCATAGTGTTTATATAACTTCTAAAATGGGCATAATAGCTTTTAAATACATGTATCGTATTTTCATTACAGTTAATTTGACCGAAAAATTTTTGAGAGAAAAAAGCTATGTGAATACACAATAAAAGAATAACAACTCTAAAGTCTCTAGATACCCCACTTGGGGTATACCACTATACTCCAATTGGGGTATTATATCCCAATTAGTGTTATTCCCAACCTGTTGATTTCTACAGAGCAAATTTTTACATTGTGTATATTGACTTTTAGTCAGTAAAATTCTATATTGGCCACCACAGTTTGAGAATTGGAAGATTTTGCTTTGTAGAGTGCTAAGTATTAATTTAGGTTTGTTTTTGGTCGGAAGAGAGCGACGTTTTATAAATATCTTTACCAAACCAAAAACCTTTTCCCGCTCCGCCATCTGGGTTACCTCCCTTTAAATTGATTTACAAAAATTAATACCTTCGTGTTCCGACATCAAATTTTTACTTCTTATTTCAGCCACTAAATTCTTCCTTTTTGCAGATAAGTAGGTATCTTTATATCCTTATTTTAAACAATAATTGCTTTTGATAAAAATAATGCTTGTTATATTTGTTTATGACAATATCAAAACCGAAATTGACGTTCTCAATTTAGCATTTGGTAGTGATATTTAGAGCAATATCAAAAGATTTTAGAAAATGGAACACGTGAAATTTATTTCTGCAACAACAGTGAAAAATGTGCTCACATATTCTAGTCTCATTTCAAAAATGGAAGATGCGCTAGCTAAATTTTCAGATCAGAAAGTTGTTCAGCCTGTGAGATCTCTTCTTTATGTGAAGGAGACAGATGGGTGGGTAGAAAAACCAACAGGACTTTTACCTGGTTCTGGGTTATAGTACAATGCTAATATAATATGAGATATCATATAAACTAAATTTGAAACAAAAATGATCGGTCTCTTACAACGTGATCAATTAATATTCAATCACAGGGGCTCCTTACATTTGACACAGTATGTCATCTGCGACTGATCCGGCCCCGATCTATGGGCTCGTTACAATGGACACAGTATGTCATCTGTGACTGATCCAGCCCTGATCTATAATACCATAACAAAAGGGAGGAATCAATTCCGAGAGCACCGTACATGTATTTCAAATCGTTAGCAATGTCAGTAAACGCCAGGTGGAGCTGTTTTGGGGAAAGTTATTTGAAAACTGGTTTTCGCTTCTTCACAGCCTTTTCCAGCCTATTTTGGGACCAGTATACTGTAAACAAACTGTGGTTTCTGCCCAGTGGCGCCCCTAGTGTTTACTGACATTGCTAAAATCATCAGAATTTTTGTCTATTCTCCATCCACTCTGCTTTTTTGCTCATTTCTGCAGTAAAATGATTATATTTTAACAAAATGCCTACCTTTTAGCCCTAATTTCCCACCAAATTGTTGTATTGGCTCATTTTAGTCCTGTTTCTGATGAAATAAGAACCCCCTGGCCGGAAGTGACAAACATTTGTCACATCCGGACAGGGGAGTTCTGATTTCATTAGGAATGGGACTGAAATGAGCCCCTGTGATCCAATCGTAGATTTTCTCTATATTCGCTGCGGAATATTACAAACATTGGCACCAATATTTCTCAACATGGCTGGGGAGGTAAGAATAGAGAGTTTGCAAAGTATCTGTTAGCATTTTCTATTGCTTCAAGAACAACATTCAACAACCTCGTTTCTCCGCACCCATTTTGTATGCATCATGTTATCTCTTTTCTGAGGTCGCAACTTACAGGGATCCTCTATTAATTCATGTATACAGGAAGTTTTTAACTTTATATCTTATTAAGTTAATGAGATATCTTATAAACTTGACTTTATGAGATATCTCATAAAATATTTAAGATATAAAGTATATCAGATATCTTGTATGATATATAAGATATATTATATTTTTTATGAGATATAAAGAAAAGTTTATAAGATATCTCATAAACTTTATAAAATATCTTTTAATATTTGCAAGACATCTAATAAAGTGTATAAGATATCTTGAATGAGGAATAAATATAAATACAGCGTGCCATAAACAATACTATTTTTATTTAGAAATGAAATTTATGAGATATTCACACTAGAAACAGCTAATGCTTAGTATCCTCGGGAAAAGCTTAAGATTAGCGGTTTTTGCTTAACTATCAAGCAAACCCTCTGGAATTACGCATAAGCCGAGGAGGTTAAGCCAACGCCGATAGAGTTAAGCCAACACCGATAGAGTTAATGGTGTTCCGTCATATTAATGAGCGACCGATATTATTAAGGAAACGACCGACAACTTTGGCCACCCGTGGTGGTTGCACGCAGCGTGACAAAATGGCCATGTTTTATCGATCTCGGAAGAATTGTATGGCAGCTATAGTACTTAATTAAGCTGGAAGGTGAAGTTTTTATCCTGTCTTGTGTGGTGCAAAAGATGTGTATTCACGATTTAAATCACTTGTCCAAAACTATATCCATAAATAGATAATAAAATAGAAAACAATTTATTTGTTTTTATTTAGGTTTATTCACATCTGATGATAATGATCGTCATAATATATATCCAAAGATTTTTTTTTAAATTTTAGTGTATTGGTAATTACTTGGAATTAAATATAATTTCAACCAAGTCATGTCTGATATTCTGTATAATAAAGATAACTTTCTCAGCGAGGTGTAGAAAATATATTCATTGAAGAATAAAAAAATATCTATTTGATCGCATCTGCTACCAGCATTATAACCTGTGTGTATTTATCTACACGTATCTGTTCGAAAGGTGAAGTTACCATCCAGTGAAGATATTAGTGTATTCACAAGTTTAATCACTTATCAAAAACTATATCCATAAATATATAATAAGATAGGTAACAATTTATATGTATTTGTGTCGGTACATTTAGATCTGATGTTACTGATCATCATAACGTATGGCGAACAATAAAATTAAAATTTAGTGTATTGGTAATTACATGGACTGAAATATAATTAATACAGACGGGCCATGTCTGTTATTCTGTAAAATACAGAACAACTTTTTCTCAGCAACGTGTAGAAAGAAATAAAAATCGTTGAATAATCAAAAGTATCACCTGATCGCGTCTGACGCCACCATTATTACCTGTGTGTGTTTTTCCACAAGGTGAATTTACCATCCTTATCGCGTAAAGCAAATATATATGTGTATTCACAAGTTTAATTATTATCAAAATCTATATTCATAAGAATGTAGGAAAAAAGTCACGGAAAAAAAAGTCACGGATAAAAAGTCACAGGAAAAAAGTCACAGGAAATAAAGTCACAGGAAAAAAAGTCACACTATATATTATTATATATGAAAATTGCAAACCATAAGCAACTTAAGGTTTTTTTTTAATAATTTTTTCTATTTTTTTTTAAATACATAAAATAACAATTTTTAGACAACTTTGCATAGTAAAATTTTAATTTATTTTGTTTGTATTTTATTTAAAAATGTTTTGTTTACTTATTTTAGAAGCCTTACTATTTGATTTTCTAACATTTTATGCCATCTGTCATTAGTAGGTGTAGAAAACCATCAATTCAAACCCTATTTGATAGCTGTCAAACACTACCTAAAGCTTATAGTGAAAGTTGTTTGTTTAAAAATTAATAAGTGGCCATTCCCAATTGTAAATATGTAACCAGATCGATAACAATTTATGTTTTTATTTAACTATATTCTCATCCGATGTTTCCCGATCATAATCGCATGGTCAATGATGCAATTTAAAAATTTAGTTTGTTGATAATTACCTGGATGGAGATAGATTTACAACCGCGTCATGTCTTCGTTTTTTTTAATCGAGTTTCTCGCCGCCTTTATTACTTGTGTGTATATTTTTCTAGATATACCTGTTCGGCAAGGGTAAAGATATATTACGGACCGCGTACGATTCCTACCACGTAGATAAAAATTTTGAATACAATGAGGAAATTCTGGGCCCAACAAATTTTGAGCGATTTTCTAATATTGTTTTCATTATAAAATCTTTACTTTTGAAAGAACCGTACACAAAAGAAGGAAATATTATAAAGAGTTCCAGTATTTAATAAATGATACACCATTAGCTCACGTTGTCGAGTATTTGAAACTAAATTAAGGTGTAGTGCAGTACTCCTATCAAATTATTTTAGATAAAAACCGCACATCAGTATTGCTTATTACAGTGGTCAATAAAAAAAGACAAACACATTTGGGAAATATAAAAAATTCAGAAGTGAAACTATGTTTACAAAGGGCTGGGGTAATAAAATTTTAAAGTCTGGTTGTTCAATTATTCTGCCTGAAATGTACACGTACTTGAATTTCTTAAGAAAGTTATGGTATTCAGTTTATTTTCAGGAAGCACAATTTTTCGAAAACCAACATTTTTCTTGAATTTGACACAACCAATAATGAATGATGGGACACCCTATTAAAAAGTCATATCCTTTAAATCTCTAACAGTGTAATTTTTCAAATTCAAATATTTTTCAATTTACAATATTTTTTACCACCCATGCATCTTTTGAATTCGACAATAATTTCACAAAAATGTGTGAGTCGTCAAAGGAAGACATGTGTCGCCTGCGGACGTCAATTTTTACAAAAGATATTAAAATGTTCTAAAATTGAAATATATATGCACACCTTTGCATTAAGGTTAATGCACATAGAAAGTTTCATCAAATTGCTTTGTGCGGTTATGGAGTAGTTGTGGATAGAAGTTTTGGCCCCCCCTTTTTTTTCAAAAATGGCAATTTTTACACACAAAAAAAAGAAAATTTTCTAAAAATGAAATATATAAGCACATCTGTGCATTAAGGTTAATGCACAGAGAAAGTTTCATCAAATTCCTTTGAGCGGTTATGGAGCAGTTGAGGATAGAAGTTTTGACCCCCACCTGTTGCAAAAATGTCAATTTTTACAAAAAAAAATTTCTAAAAATGAAATATATATGCACACCTGTGCATTAAGGTTAATACAATTGGCCCATATGGGCGTAAAATGTTTTTCAATAAAATATAAAGTTAATTATTATTATATTTTTTTATAATTAGCACGTTGAAGATTTGTTGCAAGGTAAGGTTAGAAAATGAATCTGAGAAAAGAAGAAAGTAAGATTGAAAAGAAAATAACTGATTGAAAATTATTAATTTTGGCAAAAGTAACGGGAATCAAGACAAAACCAACCTCCAATAAAACTAAATGTACAACGGTAACACAGGTTAATGTGTCAAAAATTAAATTCGAACATATCCATACCCCTGTAATAAAGTAACTAAGATGAAAGAATGTTTATTGGAGTATACCTCAATGGTGCCATATACTTTTTAATTGGTAGTACCTTATCTCAGCATGATATCTGAAGCCGTGAGAATTTTTTACAGGTGACGAAAGTGTCCTATCCAACCAAATGTCAGGTATCCGAACGCACTTGATTTTATTTAGTAACAAAGCGGTCTATAATTAAAACGACTATTAATTGACAGGGTCATTACCGCATATAGTTAAACCGTTCCAAATTTATTATAACATGGAATTACCTAGTGACTTTCCGCTACGTGACTATTTGTTTCCAAGTTTACATTAGTACGAATAACCTCAGAGAAGTTACAACTCACCATTGACTACTCAGACTCCCATCTAATTTTTGGTAATGGTTACAATTTTTCTATGCGAGAAAATAATTCATCACCAGCCATGTTGCAGAGATTATTTCCTTTTCCAGTTAATAATCTCCAGAAATCTTCGGAAGGTAAGTTACATTTGTATGCATAGGGATTCGATGGTGGAAATATGAATCAAATTTTGGAATAAGTTGTGAAAATAATATCGTTTTCTTTGTGTTAAATATGAAATGTATATATAAAAGTTCATGGGGATTTCAGCCAATTATAAATATAAGACATTCATTCAAGGTTCAAAAAGTCAATTATTGAGTTTCGTTAATGTGAACAGATAAGAACTTATACTAATTTGAGAGTGGATAGTGTGCGTCAGTAATAATACGTGTTTTATTATTCTTCTGATCGATTATATTGTTTTTTTTCTATTTATATAACCACTTTCCAAGGTTTTAAATTATTAAAATGTGCCCAGAGTTTTAAAATCAGAAATAAATTTCGATAGAATTTGAAGAAATAAAATCAATTATTTCATTTTGCTATATTAGGGACGAGATCAAAAGTTCAATGTAGGATAAAAAACTTAATTCACATATTTTTTTCACTGACCCCCCATTGAAACGGTCCTACTAAAAGAAGCCTGCCAAGGTAAATGAAGCCTGCAGGTTAATGGCTATAGGTAAGTTGAATATTTTTACATATTATGATAGATGACAGTATATTATTTGAAAATATCGAGAAAAAAATTTATTTTGATAAGTTTTTCGACTCTTAATCGAGGATTTTCTATTGTCGTATTTGAAGCCTGCAAGAAAGCGACGCCATCTTGTTTTACCTTAGATTCGAGTTGACATGTATAGTTAATTAGCCAGTGTATATTGTAGAATAAACAATTTTAAGTAAATAATCACATATTAACATTTTCATATAATTATTAAAAGAAATAACTATACTTATATAAACTAAAAATAACTTGAAATATTCTCACTTAAATAAACAATTTAATTAATATAATTTAATACTGAATTGACAACTTTCTAAATCACTTCACTTTTTTCACTTCATTTGCACACAACGTGATATTTGATTTAAAAAATAATAGTAGCTAATTTATAATAGAAGCTTTTTTTGTTTCAAATTATTATTATTTGTTACATATTTTCAAAATAGTAGCAATTTGATATTTGATTTAAAGAATTGTGAAAATCTCACAAACACTAATTTTTCATTTTTGAGAAAATCTTCACTTTCATTCATTTGTTCAGGCTGCTGTTTAGATAGCTTTGGAAATTTTGATTTTTCAGCAGGTTTAAAGAGGTTAAACAACAACGGGTATTCCGTTGAAGCTGCCAAATTGGAGCTTATTCTATCCAGATTTTTGTCAAAAACACTGTCTCCACAATCTTTAGAGGTAAATAGATCTTTGGCTATAGATTCAGTAGGAACTTCATATTTGGGCAAGAATTCGACATGTTGGGCAGTGGAGACGACTGGGGATGGGAATTGTCTTTTTAATGCCATCTCCATCGGAATTCAAAATTCAGAAATTCTTTCTGTAGAAATTAGATATAGGACATGTATTGAAATGATTCAGTACAAATCTTTTTATACGGACGAACACAGACGATGGACTAAATTATAGAATATTTTTTATTCAATTATGGTTTTTCTTCTTCCGCTTTAGGTTAACGTTTTTCTATTTCTTCTTCCTCTGCTCTCACAGTTTTAGCTGAAAAGATTTTTTTTCAAAATTGTAATTTTGTATATAGTTTCTCATTATGAAAAAGGTAAAAGTAAATTAAAAAAAAAAAAAATGGACCCAGAAATAGAACCACGTCCTCGTCATTGGGTTTGATAACATTCATTTATGAATATGGCAGAGAGTTCTACATTTTTATTACATTCAATTAACATTAAACTCAATAAAAATGTTTATTTTACAATATACACTGGCTAATTAACTATACATGTCAACTCGAATCTCAGGTAAAACAAGATGGCGTCGCATTCTTGCAGGCTTCAAATACGACAATAGAAAATCATTGATTGAGAGTCGAAAAACTTATCAAAATCATTTTTTTTCGATATTTTCAAATAAAATACTTTCATCTACCATAATATGTAAAAATATTCCACGTACATATAGCCATTAACCTGCAGGCTTTTGCAGGCTTCTGCAGGCTTCATTTACCTTGGCAGGCTTCTTTTAGTAGTACCCCATTGAAAAATTATTGACCTATATGGGCATATGCTTTGAAAGTATACTTTTTGTATCATGGGTCCTGTTTTTCCTCAACAATGTATGTTTGTTCTGTATATTGACTTGGACATCCGTATTTTTCAATCCGAAAATCGATGTCGGATAACAAAACTTGCAGCGATTATAACCCCCCCCCCCCCCCCCCCCCCACCCCAAACTATTTGAATTAAGTTTTTTTATCTTTTATCCTACATTGAACTTTTGATCTCGTCCCTATATTGTGTTTTGAGAATAAATTACCCGGTTTATGATCACGTCTATAATGCATATACTTAATATTTTATAATAATATTTTACTCGTTGCATGAATTTTAATTAATGGTATTTTTTAAAATAAATAAGGAACGAATATGATATCTTTTGACAAAATTTGAGAAACGAATTTTAAAGAATAATATTATATTATAATCCGGTTCCTTTAAAATCTTATAATCTTTATGTTTGACGTATGCCAATGTACATATGCAAAATATCTGGATAATGAAATGTTTGACCTATCAAAATGACTCTATTATATTTATATTTTATATTTTCCTTTTTTCTAACTGAAATGAAAAAAATAATAACATTACTAGGTGTGCGCTCCTTTACAGGAAGCTACCGTGAAGAGAAGTAAAATAATTAGTTGCGCGTATTTTGTTTTTCTGTTAAATGTTTTCTATTATTTCTTTCATTGAAGGTGAATGAAACTTGAAGAATAATATTTGTTAATACATTCGCTTCTTGGATTTCTTCATTAAAATTCATGAAATTTTGTTTTCAGATTTATAACTTATCCACATTAAAATTAGTGAGACCGCTTAGGTGTGACGTAGGGGGTATTTATTAACATAATTTTATAATTTCAGATCGATGAGATGGATCCAGAAATATGTGTATCATTTTCAAAAAATACAGGAAAGAAACAGGTAAAGTCTTGTCCACAGAAACCTGACACCGGCTGGCTGGATTTGAGTGAAATAGTGAGAAAGGTTTCAGCTCCAGAATATGACAAAAGAAGGCGTCTTGTTTTCAAAGACTGATTTTAGCAATTTTAGCTTCATAAGGATATATGTTATTATTTGATAAATTAATTAATTGATAAATCACTTACACTTGTCGTTGCTTGTGTCTGTTTAAAATAATTCTCCAACCAAAAATAGTTGTCACAAACAGATTAGAAAGTCTCCTCTCATTGCATTGAGTTTTATTTTCATCTTTGATATTTTTCTAAAAGCGCCAAAATTAAACACATTAATATATTGTAACACGTCGTATTTTAAACAAAAACCGTTAAATATCCCTACACTCCCTACGCCGAAATATCCAAATTTACGACACGTCATTAGTATTAATAATTAATTAATTAACATTTTCATAAAGAATGCTATTAACAAAAGCTATTTAACAAATCAACAAGAAAACTACCTTTATTCCAAACTGTCATGTAAACCCAAAAAGTATGTGGGGAAACGTATTATATATAGTTCGCAAAATATTTAGTTTTTTTTATACGCTCGTCAAAATTTTGACGGGACATATTATGATATACAAATGTCAAGCGCCAGTCTGTCCGTCTATCCGTCGTAAACATGTCGCGCCGTAACTTGAGAACGACTCATCCAAATTTCACGAAACTTAACATAGTTGTTTCTTATGATGGTCAAACGATCTGTATACTTTTTGGTGAAAATAAGATTAAAACTTTTTGAGTTACGGGACTTTGTAACTAAAACAGAAGTGTGTTTTTTTCACATGTCGCGCTGTATCTTAAAAACGATTTATGATTATTGCTTAAAACTTTACACACTTCTTAGTCATATTAACCTAAAGATCTGTATACTTTTTGGTGATGATTCAAAATTTGATTTTAGAGTTGTTGAGTTTTTTGTAAAAAAAAGGGGGGGGGGTTTCACATGTCGCGCCGTATCTCAAAAACAATTTATGATTATTGCTTAAAACTTTATACACTTCTTAGTTATATTAATCTAAAGATCTGCATACTTTTTGGTGATGATTCAAAATTTTATTTTAGAGTTTTTGAGTTTTTTGTAAAAAAAGGGGGGGGGTGGGTTTCACATGTCGCTCCGTATCTCAAAAACGATCTATGATTATTGCATAAAACTTTACACACTTCTTAGTTATATTAATCTAAAGATCTGTATACTTTTTGGTGATGATTCAAAATTTTATTTTAGAGTTATTGAGTTTTTTGTAAAAAGGGGGGGGGGGGGGTTTCACATGTCGCGCCGTATCTCAAAAACAATTTATGATTATTGCTTAAAACTTTATACACTTCTTAGTTATATTAATCTGAAGATCTGTATACTTTTACGTGATGATTCTATTTTATTTTTGAGTTATTGAATTTTTATTGAGCTTTTTGGTAAAAAAGGTAGTCTTTTTTGGTCACATTTCGCGCCGTATCTCTATTGCTTAAAAGTTTACACACTTATGTTTTGCCGGGTTTCCATACACATTCCATCAGCAGCTCCACTAAATAAAGGGGGATTCCAAAAACATTTATTATGTTTTTTTCACAAGATGACGGGCGTATCATGCGCTCGTGGCGCAGCTGTTTATTTAAACATAGTGTGGCTTAACTGTGCTATAAAATACGTACCTGTCCATAATGTAAATTCTTGAAAAATACCCATTCCAGTCTTAAGTTAATTTAATATTTATTTTTAAAAGAAATATTAACGAGGATTAAAACCGGCGAATATATAGATCTTGTAGATATACATCTTATTTTATTAAAAAATAATAATCTACGAAATAAGAATCGTATGCGGTCCATAACCCATCTTTTAACCTTATAGAACAGGTACATGTAATAATTGCGGCAAATAACACGTTAAAATTTAAAATATTTCGATTCTTAAACGAATCTTCATTTCCTTCAACACTCTTGAGAAATCAGAGTAACAGGCGTAACGCGGATGTATTTTTATTTTAATGCAGTAATTACCAATACTCTAAAATTTACATTTTATCGTTGACCATATATTATGACGATCAGTAACATCAGATGTGAATATACCTAAAAAAAAGCATAAAAATTGTTATATATTTATGGATATAATTTTCGATAAGTGATTATACTCGTGAATACACTAAAATTTGCACCGGATAGTAACTTCACCTTTCGAACAGGTACGTGTAGATAAATACACACAGGTTATAATGCTGGTAGCAGATGCGATCAAATAGATATTTTTTATTCTTCAATGAATATATTTTCTACACCTCACTGAGAAAGTTATCTTTATTATACAGAATATCAGACATGACTTGGTTGAAATTATATTTAATTCCAAGTAATTACCAATACACTAAAATTAAAAAAAAAATCTTTGGATATATATTATGACGATCATTATCATCAGATGTGAATAAACCTAAATAAAAACAAATAAATTGTTTTCTATTTTATTATCTATTTATGGATATAGTTTTGGACAAGTGATTTAAATCGTGAATACACATCTTTTGCACCACACAAGACAGGATAAAAACTTCACCTTCCAGCTTAATTAAGTACTATAGCTGCCATACAATTCTTCCGAGATCGATAAAACATGGCCATTTTGTCACGCTGCGTGCAACCACCACGGGTGGCCAAAGTTATCGGTCGTTTCCTTAATAATATCGGTCGCTCATTAATATGACGGAACACAATTAACTCTATCGGTGTTGGCTTAACTCTATCGGCGTTGGCTTAACGTCCTCGGCTTATGCGTAATTTCAGAGGGTTTGCTTGATAGTTAAGCAAAAACCGCTAATCTTAAGCTTTTCCCGAGGATACTAAGCATTAACTGTTTCTAGTGTCAAGAAAAACCAGGTGCAGTTTTTTTTATCTTTTAAATTAAATATTAACCAATTTATTGAAAATTGATAAGTAAAAGAAAGGTCTTATTCTTTGATGACATCCTCCATATTGATTTAAAATAAATAATCTCATCTTGAAAGAAATATGAATTTATTGCATTACTATGATTGAAAACATTATAATATTTTAGAAACAATGTTATTTAAGACCGTTTTGCATTTTTTTTTTTTTTTGTGGATTTCCGTATTTTGTAAAGAGATTTCAGTATATATATCATACATCTGAATTTTGTTAATGGGGTCATGAATAAAGAGATAGTTTCTGTGTCCTAAACTTATTATTCATGAACTAGTGTGATAGGAA
The DNA here is from genome assembly GCA_028015205.1 of Mytilisepta virgata. Classification (NCBI taxonomy): domain Eukaryota; kingdom Metazoa; phylum Mollusca; class Bivalvia; order Mytilida; family Mytilidae; genus Mytilisepta; species Mytilisepta virgata. The sequence continues at coordinate 457,603 of JAPWFG010000042.1, read as the reverse complement.
AATATAGTACACAAAATATCTTGTCAATGCCCTTTACTCATCAATTCATGATCATGACCCCTTTCCAGTTCAATATTCATGATGTCCTCAGATTTCTAACTACAGACATGGCTCTATTGTTGTATAATGGGACTTATAAATTGTATGCATGTGCATAACCTACACTGTAAACAACATGACACCCCATGGCCAGGTAATTAGTAATCTCATGCATCAGAACATTTAAACCTGTTGATTGCAGTGATAAACTACATGTTTTGAGCTTATTGTAACATTTATAAAGCTTATATACATGTAGATGAACATCATAGTTAGAAATAAAAGAAAGCAGTAAATGTAGCCTGATTTTTTTTATATTTTTTAAAGTTATGATTTCGAGTTATTTTAAACGTACATTTCCAGATAACAAAAGGAAAACACATTTTTTTTTATAAATTTCCTGTTGTTTCAGCATGATTTTTGTGATAGTATTAGTTACAAAAATAAACTCTGTTTTACTAGCTCAGTATGGATAAACATCTACATATTAGAATTATTTGGCATTAATTGTTAAACACTGTCAAATGTGTAGTTATTTACATTTTGGCTCCTTCTTCAGGTTTTTGGGCCTCATGCCATCACTGTGTTCACAAGATAATGTTCTGGCAACAAAGCTGGTGACATTTTATCCAAATAATAAGGATGCACCAACACACAATGCCATCATTGCTATGTTTAATGCTTCCAATGGAATACCTGAAGTAGTAGGTATAAAATAAATTCAAACTTGTACAAATGATGAGTTGTAAATTTATTAAATGTGCACATCTTGTGGAATCTATTTGAAATTAGATCTCCACTCTTGCTCCTTGTTTTCATTCTGTTGTTTTCATGATCTAACAACTTTTAATTGAAGGGAATTGTGTTATGCATTCATGCAGACCCTTGACAATACTTTCATTGGGATGTTTTTTGTCCTCCCACACATGACTTGAAAACAAGGAGCAATTATGATATATACATTGTAAATAAAAAAGAATATAAATGCCAGTTTTAAAAATTGCAGCTTTATTTACTATACCATTTTACATGTACGTTTGAAAGTTATTTCATAAAATTGTGATGCAATTTATTGGTCCTTGTATTAATCAGAAATAATGTCTCTATTCTTATTCCTTCAATACTGTTGACTGTCATTTCTTTTATTTTTTTTTTCAAATGAAAATAAAGCAATTAAAACATTTTAAGGGACTTGTGATGTTCATTTCAAATATTAGCAATAATTAATAAATATAATGATGCAATATTAATTTTCTTCCAAAAAAAATAGAAATTCTAGAATTCTTGCATCAGAGATACAAGATTATTTAAAAATGATTTAATTTGTTATTGATATAAACTTGGGCAAGGGTCTTTTCGCATAAACTCTTTTTTGTTAATTTTATCCAGATTCGAAACAACTATAAATACTAGAGTCACATTAAAGAGAAAAGGATTTAGAGAGAATACACATAAGGTATTAACCAATGTAATACTGTAATAATAAATCAAGTGAGCTGTACTGTAATTCCTGTTTTTTTTTTTAAATCTTGCGTCTTACAGGCATCTTAACTAACAAACACTGTGAGATAAATACCTATCATTTCAAGATCGTCCAAAACATATATGTGTTAACAAACACTGATTATTTCAAGACTACCCTTGATCTGAGAGACATAATTATAATATCATCACTGCATTTCTTTCAGAAGGAATTTTTATGTATTATAGATTTTAGATGGTGAAGTAATTACAACCATGAGAACAGCAGCTGTATCAGCAGTCGCCACAAAGGTATGTGTAAGGAGTGCTCTATGGGATTCATACAATTAGTGATTAGGAAAGGAATAGCATGTGAGGAAAGTTCAAGGAAAGGAATAGCATTATTATTGTTGTTCCTTATCTTAGAGTTTCATCAAGACCTTCAAGAGGGAGAAATATTAGTCTGAGTGCAATTATTTACTAAGTTTTGATCATTTGACATATGTGCAGTTGAAGCTTACAGAGATGTAAGATAATGTCAACAAATTGCACACAATAACAGACAAAGGAACCTAACAATACTGTTGTAATAAGTCTCGCAGTTTTTACACTGAAATTTCAAATGCAACAATATCTATAAATAACCACAAGGCACATTATACTGGTAACAAATGTACATTAAGAAAAGATGAAACTTCATTTATGGGAAACCAGTCTTTATTAATTCAGCTAATCATTATAGCTTTCAGCTGGTCAGCTTCACAATATGTTTAAAAATCATATATATCAGGTTCTTTTTTTAATGCTGACTCTGTCTTTTTTCATGGGTTAAAACTTATTTAATTGAAAGCTGTCTATATACCATATTAATATTATAATATTATATAATATTTGCTTGGTAAAGTATTTTTACTTTCAGTATCTCTGCAACAAAGAACCACAGAAACTAGCTATTTTAGGAAGTGGAGTTCAAGCCAGGTCACATTTTCAAGCTCTATCCACTTTGTTTACATTTAAAGAGGTAAATTCATCGATTTCTTTATAATATCTGAGAACAAATTCTGTTTTGTTTACAGAGGTTTTGCACAAATTTTAACACAGCAGGCCATATTTCTCCAGTTTAAATCATTGAAGTCCTAGTCAATCACATAGGTTTACAGGTGAGTGATCAGTAAAGGTTGCAACAAACTACCTGTACTTCTTGGCTACTCTCCATGTAATTTTGTGATTTGCCTATTTTATTTATTTAATTCCTGTCTTGTTTAAATGCTATTTACCAATATTATATTTTTCACTTACTGATAAGGCATTGGTAATTATCTTTTATATTTAATAATTAGATCTTACAATTTCCTTACATCTTTCAATCATTCAAACTTGCATTACTAATTTATTTTTATAAGTACATGTAGTTGTAATTGCTGTTGTAGACAAAGGTATGGAGTAGAACAATGGAAAATGCTGAACGTCTTGCCAGTGAAATAAATGGGACAGCCTGTTCAACAGCAGAAGATGCAGTCAAAGGAGCAGATGTTATTGTCACAGTGACATCATCTAGTAAACCAGTGCTAAATCTTAACTGGGTGAAAAAAGGAGCCCATATAAATGGTAATAACCTATCTATAGGGTTGGGCTGATTGAGTTCCTGAAGTGGCCTGGACACTTCTGGAAACATAGATATGAAAAATGTTAGATTTTTATTCATAATTTTGTGATATGTGTAGTACATTAAAATAGTCTTGTTTCAAAATTTTTGGATTGCAATCCAATTAAAACTAGAGATACTTTGATTAAAGCTCACAAAATGATACCCCCGCCACTTGCAATGTCTACCATAAATGATTTAGACCAATAAACAAAATAGGAGGTGTACAATGGCATTATATGGTTAAGAATCTGAGAAAGTTTCATTAAATTATGATAAGTTGTTAAGGAGGAGTTGTGGATACAAAATGAATACCCCCCTCTTTCCAAAGGTAAAACAGTTCCCAATAAAATGCTCCGCTGAGCGCAGCTTGATACGACCGCAGAGGTCGAACCCTGAACAGTTGGGGCAAGTATGGACACAACATTCAAGCTTGATACAGCACTGAATTTGGATTGTGAATAAATATTTGACGCAGCATAGGTTTCTGACCAGGGCCTAATCTAGGATTTTGAAGAGGGAGAAGTGACTTCTCCTTCCAGGATGGATTAGGGAGAAGTGGTCATTTTTCTGGAGAAGTGGACTTTAATTCACCATATCGGTTGCGCTTTTTCTGTGTGTCTGTTTTCAATGGCATATATATAAATAAAAGTAGATTCAAATCATATATTCACAGTGCCAAAGACCTTTTGGGTCTTCCTTATACCAATCAAAGCAATCTTGGCTCTTAACTTTACAAAACTTCTTTGGCTTAACATTTTGATCAGTCTCATCTGTATTTTTTCTTTTTAAGTTTGATTTTGGTGATTGAGACTGATTTGGTTTTGGAGATTGAACCCCTTACCAGTTAGCCAAAGACATAATATTGCCAAAAGCAGTTTAATTTAATTATGTTATCAGTGTTAACAGAATTTTGAATTTGATAAACTATAAAAAAAATTAGGACAGTTATGTACAGTTTGATTTTTTTTTGATCTACTTATTTTGAGTACTTGAGTAATTTAATTTTCACAGCTTACCAATATATTTTATTATCAAAGGATAAGTTGTCAAAACATTGTGTCATTGTAACTCGAGATTCTCATACCCAAGCCAACTTTCAATCACATAATTAACCTATTAACGGCTAATTATCTTTCATCATAGGTGTTTCCTTGTAATCCTAACTGTAGTGTAGAACAAAACAACAATCAGCTGATCATATAAAAATATAAAATTAGTTGACTTTGTGATTACGCAACATTGTCCTGATGCCATGCATCTTCAATTCATAACAAACGAATGAAATGATATTTCGATTTCCCTTAAATAGTTTTGAATATAAAATTCAAATAGGTTTAAAGTCGCCGTTGTATTTATTTCAATCAAACATTGACAATATAAGTCATGGGCCACTTCAAAATTTCGATTCTTGATGGTCGCCATTTTGTTTCAAAAATTTACCTGTGCTAAAAATTTCACGAGTAATCTCCCATTTACTAATATTTCGATAGCGACTTCACTTCGCCAAGAAATGAATAGGCCGGCGAGATTTAGCGATTTTGAAAATTCTATGGCGACTTAAATCGTCATTTCGCCGGCAAGATTAGGCCCTGGGTTTCTGACACAGAATTAATGTGGTCTAAGAACTTAAAAATTTTGAATATACCTATTCAAACCATATCAGTATTATTTGCTTTTATATATAAATCAGAAATAACCAATTTAAAATGGAAAATTTTAAAGAAGTTTAATTTTGGACCCTTTGGACCTTAATTTGAAAACGGGACCAAAAATTAAGAATCTAAATACACGGTTAGATTCGGCATATCAAAGAACCCCAATAGTTCAATTTTTGATGATTCAATTTTTGATGAAATCAAATAAAGTTCAATTTTGGACCCTTTAAACCGCAATGTGGACCAATTTGATAACCGGGCCCAAATATCAATTTCTTGCTATTGCGCAATACTGTGCAATTGAAGATTTCTTGCTATTGCACAATACTGTGCAATTGAAGATTTCTTGCTATTGTGCAATTGAAAATTTCTTGCTATTGCACAATACTTATTATAATAATTTACACATCCTGTTTGGTGTGTATATCTTGCCTAATCATTATTTGCTTTTATATATAAATCAGAAATTTAATAATAAAGTTTTTGGCAAATTTCCAATATACATAATTTAAAAGCAGTTTAGATGAGATAAACAAAAAAGCTTCAACAGCAACATTTTATATTGGCAAATTTCCAATGAAGTTCATTAAACTAAAGTTATTGGCAAATTTCCAATGGAATTTATTAATAATAAAGTTTTTGACAAATTTCCAATATAAATAATTTAAAAGCAGTTTAGGTGAGATATTCAAATGAGTTTCAATTACCAACCTTACACTGCCTTTTAAATTATGTTTTGTACTTAAGTAATAGTCCATTAACCTGGAAACCCTTTCCCCCCTTTTTTGCACCTTATTCCTTAACGGTTTGAGCCATAACTACCAAAGACAATTCTTACCATCCCTTTGTGGTATTCCAATATCTAAAATCTAAATACATGGTTAGATTCAACATATTAAAGAACTCCAAGAATTCAATTTTTGATGAAATCAAATAAAGTTCAATTTTGGACCCTCTAAACCTCAATGTGGACCAATTTGATACCCAGGCCCAAATATCAAAAATCTAAATACATGGTTAGATTCAGCATATCGAAGAACCCCATATATTCAATTTTTGTTGAAATCAAACAAAGTTTAATTTTGGACCCCGATTTGGACCAACTTGAAAACTGGGCTGGGCCCATAATAAAAAAAAACTAAGTACATGTTAAGATTCAGCATATCAAAGAACCCCAAGAATTCAATTTTTGTTAAAATCAAACTAAGTTTAATTTTGGACCCTTTGGACCTTAGTGTAGACCAATTTGAAAAAGGGACCAAAAATTAAGAATCTAAATACACGGTTAGATTCGGCATATCAAAGAACCCCAATAGTTCAATTTTCGATGAAATCAAACAAAGTTTAATTTTGGACCCTTTTGGCCCCTAATTCCTAAACTGTGCGAAAACCAAATGACTTCGGACGACGACGACGACAACGTCATACCAATATACGACCGCAAAAATTATAATAAGTGGTTTAGGTGGAGTTGTGGATACAAAATGGAAACCCCCTAGATAAGGCAATGGGAAACTCCTTGTTTTGGGAAAAGAAACCCTAAAAATGATTTTTACCAAATAAAAAATAGGAGTTGCACAAGGGCATTATATGATAAAGAAACTGAGATGTTTCATTAAATTAAAACAAAAGGTTTAGGTGGAGTTGTGGATATAAAATGGATACCCCCTATATAAGGCAATGGCAAACTCGATGTTTTGGGAAAAGAAACCCCAAAAATGATTTTTACCAAATAAAAAATAGGTGCACAATGGCATTAAATGTATATGATAAAGAAACTGAGAATGTTTCATTAAATTATGATAAGTGGTTCAGGAGGAGTTGCAGATACAAAAGTGGAACATATTGTTACGGGACGAACAGACGTATGACAGACGAACAGATGGACTCCCCCAATGCTATATACCTCAGCTTTACAAAGCGGATTAGATCTCTGCACTTGCTCCTTGTTTTCAATTACTTTTTTTCACATTGTGATCTAACAACCCATTGAAAGTGGCTTCAGGGGTCAAAATGAATGCATTACACGTATTACAAAAACTATCAGCAGCCTTTCTACAAAATCTTTCTGCAAGGTAAGTCAATTTTCTGGGGAGAACATTGCTTGTTTTCTGTACATGATTTGTTGATTTTTGCATAAAATATGATGCCCCTCCAAATAATAAATTAATCATTGGACCAGTGTAATTTTTGTGCAAAAAAGTTTGAACCATTTGAAACGTACAGAATTTTAGTTGAGAAATAAAGTTATTTTATTAAGAATCAACATCTGATATGTATTTATTATTATTATAATATTGTATAATTCAAAAGCTGTCATTTGTCAAAATAGATCACATTGTCAACCTGTAAAAAACTTGTAAAATAGGTGTTTCCATAAATAAAATTAAAAATGTCGAAAGACAAAGAGTTTCTAAAAATAATTTAGTTGAAAGACCCCCTTATTCCAAAATAGAATTTAGAAGAACAAATTTATAAAGCGATATTTTGATTGGCTGTTGGATTAGTCTAAGGACCAATCAGAATCGATCTTTCATTCTTACTTCAGAAGTTCATTAAGGCCTAGTTCGATCATTAACCAAAGTTACTAAAGTTTAACTAAAAGGTTTTTCTGCGCATGTGTGGTCATTTAATTTTGTTTTGCTGCGCATGTCTGGTCAACTAAACATCTACCCACGATTTAAAATGGTAGAACTATGGTAGAATTGTGACGTCACCAAGTTTTCTCTTGATGGAGTTGATTGGTTAATCCTTATTCCGACCAAATCTTTGTTCAAGTAGTCCAAAACCTACCAAACTATAGTAGACAGATCGAACTAGGCCTAAATATGTGATATCTACATGTTGTTTTGTTAATATTAAATTGTTAAAGTTTATCATTTTCAATTCAATATCAACATAATGAAAAGGATATAGGGAAAATGTCACAGATTCAAAACCGTAAAGCACAGGTTAGTTCGTTGGTTATTGAAATAGAACATGATTGATATTTTGTGAATTTGAATATTATAATAAAACAATTATAGCCTTTAAAATGTCGGTTGATACATGTTTTATCGACCTGATGAAATTATATCGACCTCGGACTTCGTCCTCAGTCGATATAATTTCATCAGGTTGATAAAACCTGTATCAACCTCCTTTAAAGGCTATAATTGTATATTATCTTTCAGCTGTGGGTGCTTGCAGATCAGACTGGCATGAGATTGACCCAGAATTAATGAGGTCAGCTAGTGTATTTGTAGATAGCCGAGATGCTGCAGTGAAAGAAAGTGGTGATATTATTTTATCCAAGGCATGTTTTTATGGGTTTTAGGTAGACACAGATAAAAATTGCCAATTTTTAGAAATTGTAGCATAAATATGAAATACATAGGTATGTAATTTTTTATTGAACTCCAGAGTGGTCATATTTGGCATTGTAAGAGTTTAAAATTTTAGAATTTGATATTTTTTTAGTGTATTTTTTTTAGTATTTTCCTCTTTCATGCAAGATTTGTAAAACGTTAACTTTGGCAATTAGTCTTGCAAACATCTCTTACAAATTTTCACAATGAATTCTCAAAATGTTCAAAATTCTTTGAAAAAACTTTAAAAGGCCTCATTTTTAAAGTAGGAGACTGAAAATTGTTTTTATTACCTTTTCCTAGGCTGAGATAAAAGCAGAAGTTGGTGAAGTTATTCTTGGGAAGAATGTAGGGAGAAAGGATGTGTCGGAAATTACATTATTTAAGTCATTAGGTAATTCACATATAAAAAAATTATGCATTTCACTCCAAATTATTACAGTTATACATGTATAAAGATTTCAGCATTTTAAAAGCTAGAAAACTTGAAAATCAGAAGTAAGCTTTCTATATTTAGGAAAGAAAATGCCAAAAGAAAACTTTTCCTAGCTTCTCATTATATTATGAAAAGTGACAAGATTGTATAGTTAGTTTCTCTCGGAAAAAGATATTGAATCCAAATATAAATTATTATGAAAACTATATATTTTTTCTGTCCATCAAAAAATGTTGAAAAATATTTTGACTCTGTATAAATATATGATTCTGCTCAAAGGTAAATTTGAAACTGAGCAAATACTAAAAAGACCTAGAAATAATTGTTAGTTATATCTCGTGGCACGAAAGTCGAGAGCAACATTCTGAATTTCAGAATTATCATTATCAAAATGTGCATGGAGTTGGATGTACTAAATCTGAACTTTTTTACTTTGCCAAATGAGCAACACTTTTCTGTATTTAGTTATCAATCTCACTGTTTGTCAAAAATTTACTGCAAACAGATTTTTTTTTTTTTTCTAAGCAAATTTTTTTTGGTTTTTTATAGGACTTGCAATAGAAGATGCCTTGTCAGCCAAGCTGGTTTGTGGCTTGCTAAGTTCTTCAGAAGCAGTTTGAAATATTATTGTTTCGTCAAAGATAATCAGAGAATGCATTGGATATGAGACAACTCAATAAAAACAGAATTATGATAAGAAAAAAATTACATTAATGAGATGATTTAGAAGAATAATAGTCAGACATTTTCCATTAAGTTATGCAATAAGAATACAAAAAAAAATCCTTGTATTTAAGGCCCGTATTTAACATATATTTATTTATAACACAATTTTATACTTATTTCTAAGTTGCCTCATTCAGAACATTTGAAAAAAATAGTAGATATGAAAAGATTAATATTTATTTCCTGAAAATATTAGATTTAAAAGTACATTATTTCCTTTTCTATTACAATTGCAATGGTTATTTTTTTTTCTTACCAGATTAATCAGACAATGAGATATTTTGAAAAAGAGATTTATTATATGAATAAAAACTTTGCGATGACAATTTAGCTTACACAATTTATTTTTCTGAGTTATGGCCCCTAATAATGCAGAGATAATTGACTTTTCTAATGAATAACTTTTGGTGTAACTGTATAATTTGAAATTTTGAATTGATGAGCATAAAAAACTAATGTTTGACTTTATAAATTTAACATATATTGTTGTGAATTTTAAATATTTTAAGTTAATCATAAATACATGTAAATGTGTAAATGATGTTTTATAAAGGTTAGAATATCATATTTATTATGCTGTCTTTTTGGAAATTTAGTTATTGACCAGTAATCAAACGTGTATTCAAATTCCATATATGTTGTATTGGAGCTAATGTGTTTCGTATCGTCATAACACATTTTTCACTCATTACTTATAATCCATGATACAAATTCCTTGATACTCCTGGATCCTCTAATGTATCACTAATGTAATTTTAATCATGAAAGTGGAAGTAATTGTAATTAAACCAATTACTTTCCAATGTAACCAACCACATGTCTGCTAATGTTAGTTAAAAATTACATAACAGAGATTATGTTTGGACACATTCTCATTTTGATGTTAAAACTCTCAAAAATACCACATTTTGGGGTTTGGTTTCACAATTGAATGTACACCATAGGATTCATCTGTGTCCTAATGAGATATTATGCCTTCATTAATATGTTTTACTAGCAGAAAATACTGATTATTAGTCTGGTGGAGTACTGCAAGCAGTCAGGCTTGACGGACACTCAAAACATTGGTTTGCTGCCACTCAGATGGCTTCTTTGTTTTTAATGCTTACATGTATGTAATTATCCTTTTTTATAATTGCTTTATTTCCACAAGTGTATTATTTTGACTACTCTTACAATGAAGTCATGTTAGAAAATACAAGTTACATGGAAGATTTATAGTGCTTTTAAAGTATATTTTTTAGACTTGTTATTAATTGATTTATTGCACAATGTTATACGGATTTTATTGAATAATGTTTGGTTTACTTTTATGGTAAAAAATTTGATTTCATACTAATTAAATAAAATATATGCAAGATGGAACATTATACTTGGACATTATATTGAACAAATTCTCTTGTATATGAGAAAGGGAAATAGATTGGTGCACTTTAAATTGTCTCTGTTAATGATCTTCAATGAGGTATGGAAAAGCAATTCTAAGGTCTTGAATTGTAATGGAATTTGATGGATGGATGTATGAATTATTGTTTAGCGTCCAGTGGCAACCAGGTACATATCATAAGATAAAGGTAAATGTAAAATTTATTTAGGAATAGATACCAACTATGCACAAGTGTATTTAAAAATTTGAGTTTATAAAAGTATAAATTAAAACACATATTACAAGGATTAAAAGCACTAACAAGTTGATATCATTCCAAGGATGACCCATGAAAGCAATTCCACTTATTTCCTGTGGGGTTCTTTTAGTGTATATCACTTTACATTACATTTAGACCGGGAGGAAGCATGGCATAATTTCAATTGATATGGATATTTAGTTTCCTAATTTTTCAGATGTTTTGATGCGGTTTTAAAACCATCATGGTCTTTTATTGATTTTATGCTATTTGGAAGCGCATCACAATCTTTAATGCACTAAAGAAAAAAGATGAAGAGTCCACTCCTTTAATTTTAGGAACAGTAAAATTCTCAATTGGCTTGATCTTGTATTATATCCATGGTGTTTGTTAATTTTTATAAAATTATCTTTTAAATATGCTGGACATTGTTGTAGATTTTATGTACGTATCAGGACGAGAACATGTTGATATAATAATGATTATGATCCCTGCTTTGTACTAGACTGACACGCTGAGCAGGATTTTTAATGTGCTAGCTCACGAGGTAACTGTCCTCAGGAAGACATATCACCCCCCTCGGACACATTATAATTACTCAAAGCCAACCAGTCGATCTTTGCTCTTACTCCTGGATGCTGCATGTTTGGTGGAGAAGCAGCAAATACCAATTTTAATGTCTTTGGTTTCACCCGGCCGGGGATCGAACTCGCAACCTTCTGCACTTGAGGCAAACATGCTATCACGAGACCACCTTTGGTGGGGTCATGGAATTTTAAATTTAAGAGACTGTATGAACCATGTGAATTTGAAGGTAAGTTTTTTCTTGTTACACTTTCTTGGGACATTAAATAGGATCATGTAATCTGATGAATTTAAGGACAGGAGGCAAAAGTTCAAGAGTGGTCACTGTGACCTAGGTATTTTGCTCCACTTAACTTTGGTTAAAGTTGATATCCTAGCTTAAATCGCAAGTATATGAGGAGGTAGGATCATGTAATTTTGTATGCAGATGTATATGAGAGAAGAGGCAAAGATCAGACAAGCATTAGGTCATTGTGACCTAGATTTCATGCTCCACCAATTATGTTTTTACTTTTTGTCCAGGCTAAAAACCTCTATTACTATAATAGTTTTGGTCATGTTATCTTGTAATCACAGACGTATCTGGTGGAGAAGGTAAGCATTAAACAAGAGTTTGTTCACCCAGGCGTAGGTCTTTATAGACAAAAAGTTACAGACAGGACACGAAGATGATCTAAAATTACCTATTTATTCACCCTAAGGTCAAGGGTCAAAGTCATAGGTCAACATTTTTGAAACAGGACACATCGTCTTGAGGTGACAAATCCACATACACCATAGATCTAAGGGTAGGTCTTAAGACAAGAAAGTTATAGACCGGATTCCATTGTATGCAATATTTAAGTTAAAAAAAAATATCTGTTCTAGTAAATTTAATGTTCGCCTGAAAAAAAAATAGTCTTCAAGTCGCTCGTACCTATTTGCCATAATAAATGCAAAGGACAAAAAATCAATATCGTGTGGCCTAAACTGATGGTTGTTTGATAGCGTTTTTAAACTATATTATACATTATAAAATAGACTTTGCAGTAATTACCATGACCTACCATACTTGGTATATAGATAGTTCTTGGTGGCTACATGCCAGTCTGACAGTCTCCAGTCCTTGACCTCAATTTTATGCTCGAGTGACTTGTGTCACATTTTCGTGATTATATCCATTTCTCAGCAACTGTAATACTCAGAACAACCATTGATGGGTACATGCCAGTCTGACACTATCTCCGATCATTGTCCTTAATTTCATACTTGAGCGACTTGCGTCCATTTCTCAGCAACTGTAATACCTAATTAAGTCCACCATATATAGTCAATAGTTTTTCAGTAGGTATATGCCAGTTTGACACACATCAACCGACCTTGACTTCAAATTTATGATGAATAATTTGTTGCATTTTCGAAAATAAGTACATTTCTCAGCAACTAAAAGATAGTTCGTGTTTGTTACATTCAGGTCTGACACCTGTCACCACAACTTGACCTGAATTTCATGCTTGAGTTACTTTATCTTTTTTTCTCTATTTCTCAGTATTTGTTATATATATAGACCCATCGTATTAATCTATAGATAGTTCTTATGGGGTGCATGCCAGTCTGACAACTGTCACACAACCTTGACCTGAAATTCATGCTTAAGTGACTTGCAATATATTTTCGCGATTAGATCTTTTTCTCAGGAACTGTACTAACTAGATGCAGATTATTTGGTCGATAGTTCTTAATGGGTATATACCAGTCTGACACCAGATCTTTGACCTCATTTTCAGGCTTTACTGACTTGTGTCACATTTTTGCAATTAAGTCCATTTCTCAGCAACGGCAATACATAGACCAACCATATTTTGTCTATAGATAGCTCTTGTTGGGTACATGCCTGTGTGAGACCTTGACCTGAATTTTACACTTGAAAGACTTTTGTGACATTTTCCATGATTTAGTCCATTTCTCTGTAGCTATAATACCTGTATCCATCATATATGGTCTGTAGATACTAGTTGGCAAATAGGTGTCAAATCTGACACCCGACCATCACCTAAATTTCATGCCTGAGCGACTCACTTTTTTCTCAAATAAGTCTATTTCTCAACAAGTGTTATTGTAGACCGACCATTTTTGGTCTATAGATACTTTTGGTGGGTACATACCATTCTAAGACCGGTCAGCTGACCTTGGACACAATTTAGGCTTGGGAGTGAGATGCATCAGATTTTTTCAGACCAGACGAATGTTACCCAACCATAACTATTTCTTTCAATGCATTTTCCTTCGGGTTACAATTCTCCAATACATTGAAGCACATTTTTAACCTCAAATGTTAAAATTTTCTAAGTAACTTTGTATTTATTTAAAATGTTCTGCCACAATGCAAAATACTGTTTGCCTTCTGTTATCAACTGGATAAGGTAACTATATAATTAACACAGGTCTGGCGGACGAGATCAAGGATAAAAATATTAAAACATACTTACATAATTTAATTTATATTCAATATGAAATGATATCACTCTTCTGTAAATAATATTTATGTATACATATATAGCACCATGAATTTGAATTTGTAACCCATATTTCCATTGGACAAGAACATTTTCATGACAACATGACATTGACATTATATTAACCAATCACAGTCTTGCTTCTTAGTATTTCTTGACAACTATATAATTTATTTCCCATTTTAATAACAAACAATGTATTTTATAAGAACTTTTCTAAAATAATTTATTCTTGGCAAGATAAGTAAAGGTTAAAAAAAATTTGTTATGTCTTGAGTCCAAGACCAAAGTTCACATTTGCATTGTAAAAAAATTAAACCAATATTTAGGATGTTGTTTGCTGTCTTCATGTACTGTGAAACTAGAAATAATTTTTGCAATACATTTGCACCTTTATTAGCATTGATCAAATTTTCATCCTCACACTCAAATACTACTTGAAGCAGTAATACTATGAATTTTAGCCCTAAAAAGTTTTTAAAAAAATTCGAGTTTTATTTTCAAAGTGTAAAATGACTGTGGTCTTGGACAATATTTAATACAAAAACAATGAAATTTTAAAAAAAAAAAAAAAAAAAAAAATCTCAATTGAGTATTTTTTTATTTGTATTTAATAAAACAATTTGAGTATCAGATTGAACAACCATATTTACCGGTACTTTAAAAAGTTTATGAGAAACATCAGTAAGCTATCTACTCAGGGGAGATAATAAAATAACTCCCTTCGGTGTAACATTACAGTTATCTCCCCTGGTAAGTTGCTCTACTGACTAATATTTCTCATTATCTATATGTTTATATAACCATTCTAAAATTTTGTGTAAATTTGTTGACAAATGAAATCTTGAAATGAAATTTTTGGACACTATCCTCTCAAACACAATTTCAGGCACTCTGAAAAAGAGCATTAAGAGAAAAATTTGACTAGAAACGTTTAAAAGGCAAATTTTGATACAATTAACTAATTTGAAAGTTTATAAGCTAACAGTGCATGTAAAACTACAAAAAAGATTACTAAAAATGTTTAAGATAGCAAACATTGTATATAAGAATTTAAAATAAAGCTTAACTAACAACAAAGAAAAAATATAAACTCAACAGCACTAAACCATCATTACTATTTCAAAGAAATGCAGAAAGAGTTTTTTTGCAAAACACTTTCTTCGAAAGTTGTGTTCAGCCATAACACATAAAACAATACACTAAAAGAATTCAATTGCTGACTTCAAAGATCACAGGTTACCTGTTTAAAAAGCAAATCCATATGGTTTCTGAAATATGAAAATTGAGTAATGCTGAGATCTGATCTCAATTTTTCTTTTTCTATAAAAAGAATAACTTTAACTGAATCTTAGGTTTAAAAAGTGCCAATAATTTAGTATTTCAAATAAATTTCTATAAATTCACCACTTGTTTTGAGGTTCCAATTTACCGGTATTCTGAATGTTATAGACAGAGTCAGAAATGCATTAATTTCATGATAACTAACTCCATTATTGGAATGGAAAATTCCTAGTAAAGAGATAAACTTGTCAAGATGTTGGTATCTTCTTAGTTGCAGAACTTTCTTAGAGACAGGTCAACACCTGAAAAATACAAAAAGAAATGATATTCAAAATAAAGCAATTTGAATACAATGAATAAAGATTAACGAGGGTCTGGATGCGGGGGTCTGTTATTCTGTAAACATTTAATTTTCACCCCTTTTTTCTCTAATCTTCAAAAAATTAGTCTATTCTTCAAAAGTGATTTTTTTACGCATTATTCTCTAATTTTTCCCCCAGTTTTCTTTAATCTTCAAAAAAAAAGTAAAAAACATTCTTTTAAATGAATGAGAACGGTGATTTCCAAACAACAGCAAGGTTTTCATTTGTTTCTCAACAATGACGTGTTGATGTGTATTGTTCTGCACGATTTAAGTGCTAGTTCCTTGAAGTAACAAGTCCAAGTTCTCATCAGTTCTTTCCAATGATTTTGACTACATATCAAAAAGAAGATGTGGTGTAATTGTAAAAGCTAAACACACATGGAACAACAGAATTTTCATCAAATTCGTCTACTATGACCTCTGACATCTTTAAAGATAGATGATAACATTAGAAATAACCCAAGTAGAAGTATGAACCGAAAAGATCCGAAATCCGAGTAGAAGTATCGGAAACCAGTTCACATTGACTGAATCCTATAGTCTGTTATCACGAAACCAAAAAGGTTTACCAAGTTTGTTTTCACTTTTATATTTTTACAATGATAATTTTGATAATTTTCTTTAAATTTTAAGAAGGGAAAATTCTGTAAACACTTAATTTTTAGCATTTTCTTTTATTAATTATTCAATATTCATTATATTTTTAGACCACGCATTTCTCTAATCTTCATTTTTTTTGCCCGTTATTCTCTAATCTTCATTTTTTAAGGGCATTATTCTTTAATCATTTAACCCCATCCAAACCCTCATTAACACTCAGTCACCCTAAATACTAAAGTTATAAAATGATTTCGAGGTTTGATTCTTTACAACAAAATAAATTAAACTGGTAAATTTTCTGTAAAGCTCACAGTTATACCCTTGTCTCCTCATATTCATTTTATTGTACAAAGTATGACAATGTTTAACATTCATATGCTGACAAAAGTTTGTTTGCAAGTTTCATTTCTTTTATTTCTTTAAAATGATACTGAATGAAAATGTTTAATCAGTTCAGCAGCCAAAAACTTCAATCAAACTTTTTGTAAATATATATGTATGATTGAATATGGAATATGGAAGGGTATACCATGCCTTTTGGTTTTTGGTAACAATCTTACCAAGTATAATTTAATTCCTTCAAGGCATTAATAAGTTAAGACCTGGGCTTCATATGATTTTGTTCACTTGGATATGGGGTATGTAGAGTTAAACTAAGTTTTTGAACTTAACCACAGGTAATGATTTAATTCCTTCAAGGCATTAATAATTTAAGTGCTGGACACAACTTTGTATGACTGTCGACACAGGGTATTGTGAGGTTCAACTGCTTTTGCCCTTGAACTTGAAGGTAGACTATCAAATCTTTTTGGTGACACACCCTCTGGTTTATGTCAACAATGATATCAATGATCATACATCTAGGCATTAAAAAGTTGTGAGCAGGACCTGCACAGACAGACCATCACTGCAGACAAAGTGGTTTCTATTCACATCCTCATCACCCCTGAACTTTGTTCCTAACGGGTATACATATTGCATCTCATGAGAAAGTGCAAGCAAATGAAAAACTTACAAACTGAAAAAAGCACCAAAATCAGGGATAGAAATTGGATTTTCCATGGAACGTGGTCATTCAAGGGCCATAACTCAAACCAGACAAGAAACTGAAGACCATGTACAAAAAGACCATTTAAAGAAAATTTGGTTCAATATCACAAATGCATATAAATCAGACAAAACATTACCACAAAGATTCATTTTTAGAGAATATCATGCAAGGATCATTAAATCCAAATATGGTGCAAAATGGGCAATTGTTGTGTGGAATATAATATTGTTTTCAGATGGATAGAAAGGAGTACTCTTCATCTGAAGTCCAAGTAAAAAATACAGTCAAATCTGTCTATAAGGGGCACCCATGGGACCAGATAAAAGTGCCCTCCATACAGATTAATTTTATATGCTTTGTTCATGAATGAGACTTTTTTCACTGTGCCCTTTATAGATACTGATTTGATATATAGAGGTGCCTTTTAAAGCTGATTTGATTGCAAATTTCACAGAAGAGGTAGTACTAGCAGTATGGTATAAAATGAAAATGTTAGTGATATTTGAAAGATCAAGGTTATTTCCCTAACTTAATTACAATACCATGCTCTATCAAGTGTATGTATTTTCTAACATTCAGGTTAGTAAGAATTTATGAGTATCCAACAATCACAAAGGAAAACAAAATTTTTATTTTTCCAAATTCTAGACTCCATTCAGGGTAAATCAACAAGCAAATTAAACTTTGAAGTACACCGTAATTAATATTGGTATATGAATTGCCAAACAACAAAATTATTCACTACTTTGTTTAATTAAATTTTATCTTATTAAATAATGCATAACACATTAGAGTTGCATGCATGTACAAATGTATATGAATTAATCAAACACTTTTTTTTAATGACAACTAGAACATCAATTAAAAAGTTTCCTTTGCATCACTTGCATGTGACTTTGGACATGAAAAAAATATCCTAGATTCATCTTCATTTAGATACCAGCAAAAAGGTATATATCTATGTACCATAGTGCACTGACTTTTTCTTTGATCTTTTATGAAGTTATCTACACATAACCTACGGCAGGAGCTGTGATGGTTATCTGCTATACAATTGTTCCTTTATCTTGACCATTCAAATTGTAGATAACCATCCACAGTTACCTCCATAGGTCATGTTATATATAACTCCATATGAGCAGATAAGACCAAAGAAAATTTCTGGCGTTTTCACAATTTTGTTTAATTCGCTAAAAAAATATATAAAAATTGATTCAAGAAACTTCTTCTAGCATCATTATTCAGGACCATCATGTTTGTCACATGGTAACTATAATCTATTTCATTGAAATGAAAAGAAACATTTGCTGCTGCCACGTGAAAATAAGATGACAACAAATTCCATTAATGGAAGGTTGTTAAAGGCTGGGGTGAGAATCCAGGATTTTTATCTGACTTTGAACTACATGTAACAAAGAACAAAGCAGACACCTTCATTCTAAAAAAAAATTACAAATATGACTTTATAACTTCAAAGAATAGTACATTTTAATTATTTTGATGAGTTTTCTATTTATATTCATTGAATGTTGATGCACAGTTTTGAAAAAAAGACTCCCAAAAAACCATTTCATGATGGTGGGACCAACCAGGCCTACTGGTTCAATAAAAATAAGTTTGAGAACATATTTTTTTTAAACGAAATTTCTAGTGTATCATTTCCATCATAGGTTGTGCTGAATTAGCCATCAAAAGACCATGAAATTTTTTGTCATAATGACAATTTTCAGACACCTTTTTATTTTCTATGTTCATAGTCTGGATCACTACACACAATTTTGAAAAAGGACCACTCAATGACCACTTATCAGAAGTTTGTTCCAAACTGTCTGGTCTATCATTTCAAAAAATAAGATCTTATTTAAATGTAAATTGGCAAAGAATTGAAAGTGCTATTTATACTGGAGTGAAATAAATGTATCCTGTTTAATACTGAAACATCATTGGTTAGCTTGACAGAGAAACTGATATGGAAGTTTGTATAAAAAAAATTCATAAAATAGCTTCATATGATAGATTACAATAAAATAAACATTTGTTCAGGGAATCACAAGTCCATATCCCCTCTGGAGAACATGAAAAGAATATAATATGAAATGATTCTTACTTAACAACAAGAGGCTCTCAAGAGCCTGAATCGCTCACCTGGCAAACAATGCACTATAAACTAAATTAATATATTAAGGTATCCGGACCATAAATGACCACGTGATTATTCGAAAGTTCCCGGATGTTCCATACAACGCAATTGAAATGACCTTGGTAATTATCGGCAAACTTCGGAAATGTCAATATAACTAACTTATTTTTACAGACTGCATATAAGCAACAGAAAGTGTTTCAACTTGAGAAAAATATATATACAAAATTCCAGCTTTAAATTTTTTGGTTCAGCCATTCACAGTCAAAAAGAGATACACTTTTCGTTCATGATCTATTATGGTCTGGATACCTTAATGTTTGTTGTAAATTAAACTGAGTATGCTGAAAATACCTTTAAAAGCCTTTCAAGAACCTCTGGAAAGAAATGGGCATGAGTTCTCCCTACGCTTGATTAAGATACAGTCATGGTCAATCTGATGATTCACAATACAAAATACAAGCTTTAATTCATCTTCAAATACAAGTATAAATCTTTTGGTCTATATGTTGTCTTCGTTTTTAAAATGTTTGAAAGAAGTTATGTAAAATTGTGGGTTAAGGCTTTTTATTGTACTTGAAAAGGAAATATTGCAGGAACAATAATGCTAAGTTTCATCCAAATCCTCCTAGTAGTTTCAGAGTAGATGTTTGAAAATTTGTTAACAACGATGATGACGGACACCAAGTGATGGCAATAAAAAGCTCACATATTATGAAGTTTAATCATTGTTATACAACATTCTCATCATCACCATTCACTAAGAATGTTTACTTTAAAAACCACATATTGCTGAAATCTGAGCAAGTGTAAAAAATGGCGGGAAAATGGCAGCCATTTTAAAAATGGCCGTCCAAAACAAACTTTCATCATCACCATTAAACTCGGGATACCATGTTTGCCATCAAAGTAGCTTTCATCTTCATTTTCTTTCTATAATTCAGGAAAAAATAGCAAAAAACAGCATTTTGACCCTTATGTTCTATTTTTAGTAAGGGCAGACATGTTTTTCGACCAATCAAAAATTCAAGCATTAACTTTTTGCAGGATACCCTAAGGGACAATCTTACCAAGTTTCATTTGATTTTGAATAGTAGTTTAGGAGAAGAAGATTTTTAAAATAATAACATAAAAAAAAGCCAAAAATGTCAAAAAAGGGCAATAACTCTAACATCAGTCGACAGATTTTCACGAAAATCAGCACATGGGTAGCTCTCATCATGCTAAACACACTCAACCTGCCAGAATTTGCCGTAACCTAATGATTTTTGAGATATTTGCGAAAAATTGTTGTTTGACCCCTATGTTCTATTTTTAGTAACAGTGGCCATGTTTTTCGACGGATCAAAAATCGAAGCAAAAAGTTTGTGCAGGATACCCTAAGGAACAATCATGCTAAGTTTTATCCAAATCCATTCAGTAGTTTCAGAGGAGAAGATTTTTGAAATAATAACATAAAAAAAGCCAAAAATGTCAAAAAAGGGCAATAACTCTAACATCAGTCGACAGATTTTCACGAAAATCAGCACACAGGTAGCTCTCATCATGCTGAACACTTTTAATCTGCCAGAATTTGTCGTAACCTAATGATTATTGAGATATTTGCGAAAAACTGTTGTTTGACCCCTATGTTCTATTTCCTTTCTACCCTAAGGAACAATCATGCAAATCCATTCAGTCGTTTCAGAGGAGAAGATGTTTGAAAAATTGTTAACGACGATGACAGACGACGACAGACAACGACGGACGCCAAGTGATGAGAAAAGCTCACATGGCCTTTTAGGCCAGGTGAGCTAATAATGCATTAGATGGGTAAATTCTAGGTTAAATCACACAAACATTATCATACTTATTTTTTTCAATGTTAAATCATCAAAGACATCAATTTACAATCATGCAATAAATATGCAAGATTTTTTACCGGTGAAGCAAGCTGTAACAGTTTTTACCTACAATTATACATAAATAACATTAACCTGTGCTTTGATTCATTTTTTCTGCATATATGCTATGTAAGGTCACACCAAATTGAACTGTAGTTCTTTGGATTTTGCAGCTCCAATTTTTGGACTATGTAAATTTTAAGAAAATTTTTTTGCTGAAAAAATGATGAAAATTTGCCCCAGAATTCTTCATTTTTCAAGAAATTTAAAAATAAAACTTTTTCTCTCACTCCTAAATTTTTTTAAAAATTGGGATTTTTTCCCATTTTTTACAATATTTGAGTCCAAAAAATGTGTGCCACATGTAAATTTTATCTTTGTCCGAAAAAAACAGTCCTCAAGAAAAATTAAAAGTAAAATTGAACTCGCTTGCACCTATTTTTGCCATCCAAAAATCCAAAGAACTTAAAATGAATTTGGCGTGGCATTATTAATTTGATCCCTGATTTTGAGTGATTTCTTCACTTTGTACTTTTTAAAAAAAAGTTATTTCTAAAGAGAAAATTGGAGTATAAACCTTTGCTGTGTGATTCTCCTTTTTCCTGGAAAAAAGATATGGAAAAGAAAACTCATAATTGTAATAAGTTTTTATTGGAACAGGAAGTCGATAACCATTCATTTAAGTGTATCAGTGATACTCAATGGAGGGGGTGATACAGACAAGGCCTTGAACAAAGACTGTTTTTCAACCTTGGTACACTTTGACCCTGCAAGGCATTTAATGTTAAACACAATTATTGCTTTCAGTTTTCAAATAGTTTTGTTAATGTTTTGTGCTCTTTTATATTATTTTTGTCTAGGGTTCTGTCTGTTAGGTAGCTTTGATTGATTGGTATGTCATTGTTAACCATTCCTGTTATCCATTTTATTGTTTATCTGAATGTCAAAAAAATTTTCCTAATTTTAACATTCAATTATCTCAAACTTACCATCCAATTTTCTATTGTTTACTTCTTATTCACGGATTCAGTCTTACTCTGGGTTTCATATAGTCAACATCTTTTTTTTCTAGCTGCACGAGAAAAAATGCCATATTGGCTGAAACATTCGGACATTTTAATTTTTTAACTTTTTTATTGTTTGTATTTAGTTTTACTCACTTTCATGTTTACCTCTAACCTTTGATGGCTCACCACTTCCATCTGTATTTCTTTGATTGTATTGTTTTATGAGCAGTTTTCCCAACATACATTATTTTAAATGCTAAAGATCTATTTTTCCACCTGAAATTTTCCAGTAATCAATCATGCTTGGAAATACCTCCAAATTGATATAATTATATAAATTATTCAGTAAATTCAATTACTAGATATGGGGTATACATCAATAAGACAATTTTAAATTCTCCTGAACATGGAAAAGATTCTAGGAGTGTTCTAATTGTGTGATTGATGTATATCCAACATCCTTTCATTTGTGGTTATATGATACTTACTTCGAAACTTTAAAGAATTTTTTTGGCTTATGAAACCAATGTGATTCAAAAAATTTGGATTTTGACTTTCGTTTCTCTTCAGATGATGATGATGGTTCGCCTTCTGACTCTGAGGATAAAGGTCGGGGACTTTTTCCTGAATATCCTGAGTCTGCCTCACTATCTTTCCTATACTGGATTTGTTCTGAAGCTTGTAAGGACAAACCAAGGTCAAATGATAACATAGATTGCTGACAAAGTGCTCCAATTGTTTCCTTTTTCACCTTTCCAGGTTTATGTCCTAAAGAAAGTTTTATTTCAGAATGTTTTGAGCTTGATGGTTGATGTGATGAAGTTTGTTCCAAATGAGAAATTTCTGCTGAACGACTTTTTACTTGTTGCCATGGAGTTATAGTCACAAGAATTTCTTGTTTTTCACTTTGGCTTTTGACCCCCTGATCTGCTGCAGAATCACAGGTTGTTGTAGTTGCTGCCCTTTCCCTGTACATTTGCTGCAGATCAGTAGGTTCCTCCTCTTTGACAGTTAGAAGAGGCATTGATGAGTAGTTTATTGGAGCACTTGTAGAAGTTTCGGGATGATATGTTATTTCCGTAACACCAGTGACACTAGTTAATGTTGATGTAGATGAAGATGAATCATATGTTACACTTTGTGAAGTTCGATCTTTGGATTTTGAAGTCATGATGAAAGGTCTATGAGACGAAGATTCAGAATCAGATAAAGCACGTTCTGGAGTATTCCTTGCACTTCCACTATCAAAAACTTCAGTGAGTTTTTTTACTTTTTTAGGAATACCGTTTGTAACATCCTTTAATGGAGATGATTGTGATCTGGTTTGGTCGACGGGTGAAGACAACTTCTTAACTATTTGTTGAACAAATTCTGATCGTCCTTGTGGCGAGTCTGAACGATAGGAGACGAAATGTTTTGGTGTTGAATCACCAGTAATGTCAGGTGTACCCTCTCTTGACAACCTTTTCACAATTGCCTGAACATAACCTTCAGCTATATTTTCTTTATCATGACTTTTCTGTCGTTCAATAAGAAATTTTCTAGATTCATCGGTTTTATATTTTTGAAGAATTCTACTCATATAAGCGGAATGACCTTTTCGATATCGTTTACTTTCCTCTAATAGTTCATCTGCTGGCTTTATGCGATGAGCAGTGTATGATACATGTCTGACTTTGGGCCAATTAAATGTTTTATCTGTAATGGGGGCTGTGTACCTTGGGGATGTTGGAGAAGTTGGTGTTTTAATTAAAGATTTTTTAAACAGCTTGGGCGAAATAGTAATGGTTTCCCTATGAGTTTCTTGCTGTGGAACTGAATGAGATGAAATTTCACTGTTAGAAAGTTTAGTTACACGAACAGGAATTAACTTTCTTTTCTGTTCTGATGGCAGATTTTCCACAAAAACTGAATCACTACCCGCAGAAATATCACTTTCCCGTTTTACTTGAGCTTCATTTTTCGAAATTAAGGTTAAATCTTTCCGTGACTCAATTTGAAGTTCAAGATCTGACAGCTCCATACTGCTTTCTTTTTCAAGTTTGCCTTTCAATGACTTACCAGGAATGTGAAGTTCTGAAATTTGAGCTTCACTTTTATGAATTTTAGATTCAGTTATTTCTTTATCATCTTTTTCTGTCGATCTAGAACTTCTTGGTACATTTAATTCCTGCTGTGAAATATCACGAGGTAGATTAATGTTAGCAGTAGGCAATTTTATTGTCAATGATATTTCAACTCCTTTTTCGCCCCTTATAACTTGTCCCTCATGAGAATCATGAAGAAGACGAACAGAATCTTCCTGCTCTTGATCAACAAAAGGAATTTCTAAAGACATTTCCTTAGTAAAATGTGATCTATGTGGATCAGTCTGTTTCCTCATTGGAAAATAAATACAACTTTTATGTTGGATTTCTACAGGTGAAGTTGGAGGTTCAACAGATTTAATAACTAAATCATCTGTACCAGCCTCATCTGAAAATAATGAAAATGATTATTTAAACTTTTATCTAACTCCAAAACCTTTCTTGAGAGATTGAATTAACCTCTTTCCTAAGTCTTTTCAAAAGTGTCACTATATATGATAAACCTCTTTTGTAAGAAACTGTCTTTACAGATGACTTCTTGATAACGGAAAGAGTCTCAAGACAGGTTTCAATGCACCAATTTTATTTCTGATATAAAAATATTTTGTTTGGCAAAAAATTCAAATTTTTTGTTAAAGTTAACAAAATGAAAAGTTATCTTGCATTCTTGTTTTTAAAGTTCTTTTATAATATTTTTCTTATTAAATTGAATTGTAAAGATTTAATTCAACTTAAAATAACAGATCCAGAATGACTGTATCCATATTCAAGGCCTCAATAAAGATGAACTGTACAATAAAAGTACTTGGTCATTTACTTTTTTTCACATGTGTCAAGAATTTATCCAGCGTATCCTCACTTATCCATTACATGTACCAGAATATTGCATACTATCATAAATCTAATATTGGATGTAAAGTGTCATTTGATTGGCCAATTTTTTTCGTCTATCATATCATAGATTACAAAGTTCGCCTCGTTCCCCCACTAATTTTGGTGTATGGTTGTGTATCAAGTAATATGACTGTAGGTCCCTTGGTATTGGAGAACTGAAATTGGATGTATAACAAAACCTGTCAATGAAGCATGATAAGTAGGTCAGAGTGACCTAATTTTGGTGGGAGCTGTGTTCCTCCCCGAGATGCATCCTCACACCAAGTTATACGACTGTAGGTCCCTTGGTATTGGAGAACTGAACTCGGCCGTAAAACTTAACCTACGTCAATATAGATATATAAGTAGGTCAGAGTGACCTAATTTTGGTGGGAGTGTGTGTTACATCCTGAGATGCATCCTCACACCAAGTATTATGATTGTACGTCGCTTGGTATCTGAGAACTGAACTCAGACGTAAAACTTAACCTAAGTCAATGAAGTCCGATAAGAAGGTCAGAGTGACCTAATTTTGGTGTTACTCCCTGAGATGCACACTCACATCAAGTAATATGCTTGTAGGTCACTTTGTATATGAAAACTGATTTTTGACATAAATTTTAAAAGCCAATCAACTGTGTAACATGGGTCATATGACCTCCATCTTATGTCACATGGTCAGTCTCTTCATCATGCACCTGCACACAAAAATATATGACCCTATGTCAACTAGTAACTTAGTCCCCCTCAACTTCATTGAGGCAAACTAACTATCTTCTTGACTATGACGTCATTAAAGGGAATTCCAATGTTTTAGAAATCAAAACAATAGTTAGAATAAAATTATAACGATTGACTGTAATTTTGTTTTCAGTATATTTGAAATAACCTCAATGCATATGGTGCACACTTTTAAATAACCCATTACATAGTTTTCTAAGTTTCTTTTCTTTACCTGATTGACTAGGTTCTTATGTTTCCATTTTTCATCTGATTGGCTAAGGCCAGAATGTATCTGTTTTCTAAAGAGCTTACCCTAACATTTTACAAAACCAAATAAAAATACAATGAGGCTTTCAAACTTTTACTTTTATGGAACTTGTCAAAGAATTGCATAAAGAATACTCTGCCTTTCATAAAAGCACAAAAATGGCATCATACATGTAAATTTCATTAAAAAAAATTCTGGAACAGGTTTTTTTGGACCACCTTATTTTTTTTTTAATTTGGACCCCTCCATCCTAGATTTTTTCAAAATTTTCATGTTAAAATTCTGGCCTTAGTTTAAAATTTTTAGCTGATTGACTTGTTTCTTATGTTCAATTTTTTACTTGATTGACTTGTTTCTTATGTTTGAATTTTTTACTTCATTGACTTGTTTCCTATCTTTCCATTTTTTACCAAATTGACTAACAGTAGGTTTTTGTGTTTCCATCTTTTACTTGATTAACTAGCTTCCTATGTTTCCATTTTTTGCCTAATTAACTAGGTTCTTGTGCTTTCATTTTACCTGACAGACTAGATTCTTATGTTTCCATTTTTTACCTGATTGAATATGTTCTTGTGTTTCCATCTCCTCTGTCTCTATGGCTGGCTGGATGGGTTCTTTCCTGCTCTGGGCGAATCTTTTGTAAGGTGGAATACATTCAGTTTCTTGGCCTTCGACCTGTAAAATGACAACAAAATGATTTTTTATCCTTGTTAACAGAAAACAATTTCAATAGCCAGCATCTTAAGATTACAGACTCTGTTCACCCAATTGGACATTTTGCACTGGACAGTAGTTGATTTATTGTGTCAATAAGTATTTTTTTGTAAGTTTTTTAGCTTTAAAATATTGGTTCATATTAATTTGATCATAAACAGAGTAACCACAAATGACAAAATATTTCATTGTCTGTTTTTACTTAGGTTTATAAGATTTGAATTGATATTAGAATAACACAAAATTTAATTTAAAACCTGAATCGAAATGGCCTCATTTTTCAATACATATTTTATTTTCCAAGATGTATGTGCTCACAATATATTGTTTTTCTATAACTTATAGTTGCAACGACCTTGACTTCAAAAACTTAACCTTGGATAAAATAAGTTCACTGAAATCTCATATCTGTATATACACAAAATATTAGACTTTACGATTTCACTTTCTGATATTGGATGCTGTATCTGGATTGCTGTCTGGTCAACATTATCCAATATCTTCAGTCATACTCTTTATCTTAACGTGGAAGATTTGACAAGCTTTTGCTGAGACAGACAAACCAAAAGGAAAATCAAAGATTCAAAGAAATAATTTTAACTTAATTTCTGAATGTACTCACATGAAATTTGAAAATGTGGTTTTCTCCTTTGGCAGCATTAATAAGATACATATAATATATAAAATACTCAGCATATTCAAAAATTTGTTGTTCCCTTTATAAATTAAATGAATTGTGCTAAATTTCTGTATTTGCAACCAGTGCTCTAGTTACTGTAAATATTGATTCTATGAGAATTATCTCCCTTTAAAACACTGAATTCTGTTTAATTCAGTTACACTACAGCTGAAATTATTATTTCTACCGTCTTTTATGGCATTTTTATTATCTTACAATCTTAATAATACATTATAACCTAATGAATACATAAGATGTTAGACTTTATTTTCTTTGTTTTAGACAATTTTAATCAGACAACAAGTGACATGTGCATGAAAATGAAAAAGAAAAACCTACTGTAGTGAACTGTATTGAGAACCTCAATACTCTAAATTACTGTCCATAAACCTTAGTTCGCAGAATGGATTTTTTGCATTTTGAAAGTAAAAATGTTAGAATCTTAGGATAATTTTTTGTAGGTCAATTAATCTCAATGAGTCATCCAAGAAAACATATAAACATTTTTGAATTGTTTAGAAATGTTATATTTTGAGCTGTAAATTCTTCTTTGAATGGAGAAATTTCAATGAAAAAATTATTGCACTCAAAAAAGATGAAAAAATTTGAAATTTGAAATGACTAACTCAGACCTGTCTTAAAATTTGCAAAACTATTATTTCTAATATTTTTCATGCACTTTGTGTATATTTAGTGCAACACGGGGATGAAATACTTAATTTAATAAAATCTCACAGGAAGAGTTATCTCCCTTTTACATTGAAAATTCCATATGCGAAATATTTTTGAACAAAGTCAGGTAAGTTGAGTAGTTTTAGTTACAACTAAGACTTACGGAGAATTAAAAAAAAGGAAATGCATTATAAATCACTGTAAAAGGGCAATAACTCGAATATTCATAAAATTCTTATCTTGTGAGAAATTTTTTGAAAAAGTCTGTTATTTCTTTGAAATACTTTACTTCTATATTGCTGTCATTTTATATAAATATCTTAGTAGATTTTTATCTATAATATTTGACATATTTATCAAAATGACAGGTTTTACATGATCTTTATGTAAAATTTGATAATGAATATTTTAAAGGCATCACAGATGAGATTTACCTCTACAGTAAAATATAAAATGGTTAATCCATCATTGTTTCTTTCTTCGAATGCTTTTGAAGCTTTGAAACCACAGTACTCTAATTTAGTCTGTCTTATCATTGTTAAAATGTTCCTTTCAAAATTTTCTTGGGTTTAAAATATCATGTTTGCCAAAATAAGAAATATCATATAAAATCATATCTGTTCTATTCTTACCACTCTGCCTTCCATGCCTCCATATGTATTCCATCGTTTGATTGGCATGCCTCGTCTAGCATGCTGTTTGTGCCAGTGAAGTTCTGTCTCTCGTCTTGCAATATCTGCCTGTAACAGGAGATTGTTAGCTTCCTGCAGTAACAACTGTCGCTTCATGGATACAATTTCTTTATTCCTCTCTAACTGACTCAAACGAAGGTTTGTTAACTGTGTAGAAAAAAATTTACAATCAGTCTTTTTTTAAATCTAATATGTGGTTAATGAGTACAAAAAAAATCATGAAATGCACCTAACTGTAACTTCAAATTTTTTCTGTTTTGGAGACTTTTTACTTTTTTCTTTATGAAGTGTCAAAAAAAAAAAGACAAAACTTGCCATTTACCTTAATATGTTTTCAAGTGATTGGGATAAGGAACCAGTCCTCCTTTCTAATTTGGTTAGAAACAGCCACATTTTTATTAACAATTGTTTGAATTCCAAAATCTAAGCTTACATTAATCTTCAACTAGTACTTTTCTCTATTTTTTTTCAAACCTTCTGTATTGATTCACGTCAAAATTATGAGATCAGATTAACCATGTTAAATTTATATTAAACAAAATCATGTCCATATTTTTTCTACCTCATTTATTACCTTCAATTAAACAACTGATATTTGTCAGTCTATTCATTTGAGCTACTTAATTAAACGATTTTAATAGAAACGTGTAAACTAGTCCTTTGATTTAATTTCATAAATATGTTTTCCTCTAGTCCTATGGTGATTGATGACTTTATTGTAATTAATTTACAAAGTCATTAAAGCAATACAATAAAAGATTGGTAATAAAACAATATAAAATCACTAGATATTGATTTATTTTTTGTAGATCTCAGTAAAAACTACTTTTTTCATTTATTTTTATTTTTATAGCACATAAGATGGGAAATTAACCTACTGATAAATAATTCATATAAAGTGAGATATAAACTAGAGGCTCTCAAGAGCCTGTATTGCTCGCCTGGATTTAACTTGTCCACCTTCAGTGGGACTGATAATTTAAGTTTAGCAGTTATCTTGGCTACTTTTCCCATAGGTTCAATGTTAAACGAAGTTAGGGTGTGGTGGCTATCTTAGCTGTCATTCAAGGTTATCAAACACAATTATGAAAGAGGACCATTGCTGGTATTATGTTTAGTTCCAAATGGCCAAGTTTATGGTATGATGATCTGCAAATTAAATTTTCCCATAGGGTCCTATGTTAAACTAAGTTCAGCTGTGATGGCCATCTATGTTGACATTCCAGGTCATTGGACATACTTCTGAAAGAGGACCACCTCAGGACCATTTCTGCCAAGTTTGGTTCCAATTGGCTTAGTGGTTTCAGACAAGCATTTTTTTAGGAATTTTCCCATAGGGTCCTTTGTTTAACTAAGTTAGGCTGTGGAGGTCATCTTGGTTTACATTCTGTGTCATCGGGCATAATTCTGACAGAGGACCATTTAAGAACCATTTCTGCCAAGTTTGGTTCCAACTGGCTCTGTAGTTTCAGACATCTTGGATTTCATATTGGCATGAATAACATAAACTTGGTAGAGGACCATGTAAGGATCATTCCTGCAATGTAATTATTCAATTGCTTTTGTAGTTTCAGAGAAGAAAATTTTCGAAATTTCAGCCAATCAGACTGCATAATTGACCCATGTTTTTAAATTTCGGATCGGCACCAAAAACATTGATTTCGTTAAGGAACATTATGTGATCTTTCAGGCATAATATTACTTCCATCTGTAAGGCCAGGTGAGCAAATAAATGGAATATTACTGAATAAAACTTAAAAATAAAAAATGTCTCTTTTTAAAACCTACAAAATGTTTTGTTTATTTCGCCAGTTGGAAAATGCTGAACAACAATATTTATTTTTGCTTACTTCTTAATTTTATATTTTGAGCATGGCTACCTGAACTTTCAACTAAGACAGTGAGTAGTGATATCTGTATTGTACTATTTTTTTATAATGTAAAAAATCTTTACAAAATAAATTTCAAGCTTTACATGAATAATTTGAAGCACTGGGTTATCCGCCTTCTTTATGAACCAATACTAAACAATTTGTACAAAATTTTTCAACTGTGTACTCTTCCTGGCTTACATGGATCAGATAATCTACTTAGTTCTTGTGATAAAGCTATTAATGTGACAAAGGAGACAGGATAATCATTATATTAATTAAACAGTGCATTCCTATTTTTTGCACATTATATTCTACTAAAATTATGGAATTCAATCATCTTTTCTTGAATTTTTGTTGAGTGTTAAAGAATTGCACTTATAAACTTTCCAACTGATAGCATGGAGGTATTCATATTCAATCAAATTATAGAAAATAAAAGATAAAAACTGAACTGATTACGCAGGATTCCCTAGAAAACTTAGAGATTACATACCTGAACTTGCAGTTGCATGGCCTGGCTGTACAATTTTTCAAAAGTATAAAGTGCTGAGGATTTCTGTGATAACTCTTCTACAAAATCAAGATGAATTTAATCTAATTGGTTTTTTTCTGATTTAAAAAATTTACTCATATTAGTCATCTGCATTGTTAGTTAATATGCCGTTAGATCATCCAAGGATTCCAGGTATATAAATTGTTAGGTAAGTTGCACATTTGTGTTATTAATCCTTACATTTTCACATGGATATAGTATTGAACTGTCATTGAATTCCTGTAAAATATCATAACTTTCTATAATGTAAAATCTCCATTTTTACATTGGGGTCACATGACTAATGTTTGTTTGTTTAGTTGGGGTTTAACGCCGTTTTCAGCACATTTTGGCCATTTCGTGGTGGCCAGTTTTTATTGGTGGAGGAAGCTGGAGTACTTGGAGAGAACCCCTGACCTTCGGTAGGAAAATTAGCAATCCTTGTCAATTAAGATCGGAGTCAAACACACCCCGCCACAGGTGAAATTCGAACTCACAACCCCAGCATTGACAGGCTAGTGATCAGAAGTAGTCATGACGAACTACCTAGACCACTCGGCCACCGAGGCCCCCCACATGACTAATGATATACTGGCTTTAAATGTAGCCAATAGCCCATGAACATAGCTTATGATTCCACAATAAAAAAAAACATTATCTATCAATATTTTGACATGAATTGTTGTCTCACTGATGCATACACTATTTCATTTCATTTTCATATCATTTACACTGTAAACATCTCACCAGTATGTGAAGCTTTGTATAACATTAATCTCATTTTTTCTAATAACTCTACCAAACGAGTGGTTACACTCTCTTCTCCTTCAATGCTCTGCCATTTACACATCTAAACAGAAAAAAAAAATTCTATATGTCCCAATCCTGTCACAAAGAGATTACCAACTTACTTTGCAAATTCAATTATATATTACATATGTATGTATTCCACTTTGATTTTTCTGATTTCACAAGAGTTATCTCCCATCCAAAAAAATTTGACTAAGAAATTCATTTTTTACAGCAACTATCAAAATTCATTAATCAGCTTTACATTTCAAATTAAAATACATGAATATGCATTATCATAATTGCTCACTGACTTCTTTGTTGTAGCTTTAAGAATTAAAAGTGACCGCATTTTAACTGAATTGAATTTACTTCTGATATGAAATAAATTAAAATAATAACTGAGCACATTTGACATACAGATTTTGATATTCATATCAACTTTAAAAACACATACATGTAAATTGAAGTCCTTTTAAGTGAAGCATGCAAGAACAAATCAATTACTTCACAACCAACATTTTGATCTATTAGAAGTAAATTTATTTCACAACAGTCTTGTTACAGAATGTTTCATTGTGTTTTATACGATCATGCAATATTTTATATTCTTGGTTTTAAGTTTATCAGTCATTAACATGAATGTTAAAATATTGCTCACTGAGAGTTATTTTTAAAGTGATTCATAAAATTGAATCAAACAATGCCCCAGAAGATTTTTTATACCCAAGCTGACCATCTGCCATTGCTAAGATTCATACGAATTCCTGAAGTTTTTGACATCACAAAATAAAATTTTAATGTCACATTAAAAAGTCATTGTTCTACGACATAATTAGGTCAAAATGGAGGAGGAGTTCTAATGTCAATATCTATATTTTCAGCACATGCATTGGTTCAAAAGTTACTGGTTTCAATGAAATATAGAGTACATGTATAAGTGTTTTTTTTAGCAGGCGGCAATTTTCGATATATGCCATAAAAACAGGGTGATTTTATTTTAGCAAGATGTAATTTTAGCGATAAATGATTGGGGGAAAAATAATTGTACCCAGAGAGAACCACGACCTTCGGTAGGAAAATTGGCAATCCTTGTCAATTAAGATCGGAGTCGAACACACCTCGCCACAGGTGAGATTCGAACTCACAACCCCAGCCTTGACGGGCTAGTGATCAGTAGTAGTCATGACGAACTTTCTAGACCACTCGGCCACCGAGGCCATGTCTTGACAATGAACAGATTAACTGTAAATATTGATTGAAATTGACACAAGCGATATATATAGATTCTACAATGATGACCAGCTGATTATGAAATTTATCAACCTGAGATAATTAAATTTTCATTTTTAAGATGTGAGGCTTGTCAAAGTAGGTTAAAAAAATGAAAATTTAATAATAAAGAGTGGATAAATTTCATAATTATAAACATGTTAAGAGAATAGTTTTCTCTAATGACAATGTAAAACTCAGAGAGGTCTCCCGAACGTTTTTTGGTGGGAAACTTCACAAGCATTTAAGCAATATGTGGTGATATTAGAATTTATCAAACAGGTCATGAGATGAATAAATGTGCACAGAATTAGAGAAACTAACTTAAAATTTTCAATTGGTAACCAAAATTCATTATGTGAGAACTATTTATTGACTGGGGAATATGAAATATAAATATAAAATGTGCTTTTCGGCAAACTTAAAGAGAGTGAATTCAAATTTACTCTTTTGGTGTGTAATAAAATGCATAATACAATTGGTTTCAAATTTAGTTGTGAACAAAGCGAAAATTAAATACCCGCGAAAAAAACACTTAATATAAGGTACACAATAAATTACTTCTGTAGAGAGCATTATTGTGATAGACAGACTGCCCTTGGAAGGGAAGTGTTGACTTCACAATTCATATATCCTTGGCTCCAGCTTGTTTTGGTCAATCTTGCTCTCGGTTGGGGGTGTATATTTCATGATAATGTCCTCTGCGTATGTAATTGTTATGTAAATATAAGAGTTACTGTTGACGATCCAAGAATCATATATCTGAGTTATACATGTATTCAAACTAAATACATTGAAGATAATAAGAGTTTACTACACTATGATTTGACATCAATAAAACTTACTGCAGCACTTTCCATTTTCTGTGCCAAATTGTCACCAAAGCTCTGCAGTTCTTGAATTTTTGTTTCAAGTTCGCTGAGCTTGCTGCTCATTTCCTGTGTTAATTTTGGTATCTGGACACTGACTCCACCTGAAATTATTTCCTTCTTATATTGGTCTGTAGAAAAACATTAGGAGAAAATATTAGTATGTTAGTAAAGCAGTGCACAGAATATAAAAAAAAAGAAGAGAATAATTACCAAACTGTGATAAAGTCAGGGGTTTAAGTCATTAGAACCTGTATTATCAGTCAACTCACATTGATTTTCAGAGACTAGCTGGTTTTATATCAATTCAAATCATGTCAATATATTTCTTCCTCATTTATTATGACCAAAATATTTATTTACTTTCAAAATAACCCAGATTCTATATTCTTTCATATGAAAAGTACAAAAATTATTGCCTTACAGAAAAAGTCTTTTCTGTGAAACATTATTATCAAAGAATAAATATTTACCATTTAAAATAGTTAAAAAATATAAGAATTTGCTTCAGGTCGTTTGAAATTTATTATCAGAAGTAGGTTACTGCTGATTTGAAGAGACTGTTCAAGCATGTTTGACTTTATTTATCTGAATAATTTTGTAATAAAGATGCATAGAAAGTTCTTTGGCTTTATACACACATTAAAGGTTTATTGTGGGAGAAATGAATTGGCTGAAATAAATCATTTTCCATGTACTGCTATAGTTTTCCTTTGTTTAGTTTGTTTAGTAGGGGTTTTACGCCGTTTTCAGCACATTTGGCCATTTCGCAGCGGCCAGTTTTTATTGGTGGGGGAAGCCGGAGTACCCAGAGAGAACCACTGACCTTCGGTAGGAAAATTGGCAATCCTTGTCAATTACCGTTAAGATCGGAGTCGAACACACCCCGCAACAGGTGAGATTCGAACTCGCAACCTCAGCGTTGACAGGCTAGTGATCATTAGTAGTCATGACGAACTACCTAGACCACTCGGCCACCAAGGCCCCTATAGTTTTCCTAATCTTTTAGAATAAATTAAAAAGTGAGATAGATACCAGAATCTAAGTTTCAAATATATATCATAGCTTAATCGTCTCCTTTTGTCTCATTAAATAAAATTCAGAAATAGATTAAATGTTTTTATGAATGTGAAAAATGGATCATATTAAACATTACAATTAATTAAAAGGAACAATTTAATTTTTGTCAGTAATGTAATGTTAAACATGTCAAGCATTAATTAATCTCAAATTATTGTAAAGTGTCAAAGATTTGTAGCCATAAATGGGCACATTAATTTCCTGATTAACAGTACATGATTGCAAGTTTGGTGTTCTTTATATAAATGCAAGTGTTAGTGTTTTAGTTAAGATACTTGTTATACAATCATTCAGCTCAAAATTCTGCAGAACAAATTTCCCTTCATATCTCTATACATACCTAAATTGTTCTTCAATCAGTGAGAAACGGAATTTATTAAGCATCTTGAACTAAATTATCAAAGGTTATTCAAAATTCTTCCAGTTTGCCCAAAGGATTAACAATACATGCCTACTAAAAGCAAAGCATGTTTCCTTCATCATTGTTTGGAGCCCAACAACTTTTTTTATTTTCTATTTGAAAACATTTCAGAAGTAAGTTTTTATTTTGAAGTTAACATTGATAAAGTCTGTAAGGATTGCGGTACAGACAGGAGCTTGGACAAATAAACTAACCTATTTCTTTGGAATGTTGAGTTCTAGCACTAGTGACTTTTTCACTAAGATCCCTGACTTCCTCTTGTAGAGCCTCATATTCCAGTTCTTTGGCATGGAGTTCCTCTACCAATGAAGCATTAGCACTTTCTAGACTAAACAAAATAATACAAGAGTATATATATTTTAGTTGAAATATTTAGAATATTTTACAATGTCATAAAAAAAAAAATTTTAATAAAGTTTTAGTAACACTTCTGGAATTTTTTTCTTTAGAAGAAGATCCTAAAAGAGTATATTTATTACATGTTTTAATGAAACAATTTTGTTTTTCCTTTTTTCTCATTTGCTAATAAAAGATTTAAGTATTCTATCAATGCCAGATATATTTTGAAATATCAAATATACATGTAGATTTTTGTTGGTTAAGAAAGTCTACAGAACAATGTATGAGAAAAAATAATTTACTAGCAAATTAGAATAATAAATTTCATGAATATTTGATTATGGTATAAAGGATCAATTCAATATTTTTTTACATTCATTTGTCAAACATCAACATTTTGTAAATTCATAGATGACCAGTTCTAGGGATCAGGGGTCAGACTTGACTGACTTTTACTTCTTGAATGTTTAATGGCTGGTATTATATGGTTTAAAAGATTATCTTGCCATTCTCTAAAGTACCAGAGCACTACAATTTGTGATGAATCAGTAAATGTAGTGGATTAATACGTTTCTCATGTATATTTACCTTAGGCTTATTTCACTCTACAGATAATAAAAAAAATGCATTACCTTTTGATATTGTTTTCTGTCATACTTTCCATTGTTATGGAGGTATTATCATCAAAACTACCGTCTGATGACCTGCCACCTGGTGAGGTCTCCTCTGGGGAATCAAAACATGGCTGTAAGGCCAACGGTGGTGGCTTTTCACCTTTGACCTTTTTAGAGTCATTCCATGCCATATCATCATCACTATCCTTCTGCCCAAGATAATCGGATTGCTGCAATTGTTCTGCTTGCCTTAACTGAGATTCATAATATGTTGCCATAGAAACTGAAGAAATTCCTTTACGCATTTCCCATTCATGTAATTTTCTAGCAAAGTCTGTAGTCACTTTGTATTCAGCCAAAGGAGCTAAAATAGGACTTTTAAATTTTGAATCCATTTCAGGCTGACTTAACCGTCCTTTCATTTTTTGGATTCTAGCCTCTCTTTCAAGAGCTCTCAGTCTCTCTTTTTCAATTCTTATTTTGTCTTTTTCTAATTTCTGTTGCTCTCTTTCAACCCGCTGCATATCTCTTTCCCTCTGTCTCTTTTCAAGTTTTTCTTTATCTTTTTCAACCTTGGATTTCCGTAACTTTTGTCTATCATCTTTCTTGATCAACTTCCCTGTGCTATCTTTCCGATCCAACGTTGGACTTGTGCTGTCCTTTCTATATTTCTGTCTTTCCCATTCCTCCATTTTCCTAGAAAAACTGTCTGACAACTTTTTCTGCATATCTTCAACATTGATAGAATGAATTGATATTTCTAGTGGTGTTGATGTACCATCAGGTGATCCCTCTCTGCTTCCTGGAAGTTCAGAATCCTTTTTTTCTTCTAGCATCTTCTGGGATGATGTAGCTGCATGAGAAATAATTCACATTTGTGTCACTGATATCAGGTACCTGTATTAAAGTGACCATTTGAAATTACCTCATGTTCTCCGTGTTAAACTTTGATTTTTATGTTTAATAAACTTCTAAATGACTCGGTACTGAAGCTATGACTCCTAATTGCATTCCCTTTTTGTCAGAATAAATTATGCAATTAACAAGAGTATGCAAATGAGTGAAATTCCATATTTTCACATAAAAACACAATATGTGTCATTTCTGTTGTCACTAATTGTGATAATAATTATAAAAAACATGCATATTATGAACTTTATAAACAGTTTTGTTAATTATTTAAATCTAATAATCAATTTTTGTAAGATATTTTTAGTCCATGTATTCTTACTTTTGTATTAAATTTTGGCGGACATTAATGATTCACAAAAAAACATTATGTGTTTAAGAGGAGTTTCTTAACAGTTCAGTATGCAACTATCAGTAATAATTAACATAGACTATATGGTAAATGGTTTGGTGTTTCAAAATCTTATGCTAATAGGAGGAATATTTTATTATCAGATATCCAATTAAGTGGAGTTGAATGTACTAGACCAATGGCAATTAATGTTTTGCAATAGACTGATTATTTTTTTAAAATATAAAAGTTTCCAAAGAGAAACTAAGTTTACCAAATATGGCAAAAGAACATGCATTCTTCATTTGCATATGAATAAAATGATTCAATTACAAAAAATCTGAATTATCTCCCCTAAAATTTGACATCTCTACTGAAAAGAAATGAAATTTCAAACTGAATTAATAAGGCATCAAATTTGTTTAAACAAGCTAGAACCAAAGAAAAAAAGAAAGAAGAATGTGTCTGAGGACAGAAATGCCCCCACTCAAGCTGGCCTATACTTGAAAATACTGCAATTTTCCAAGTTATAAAGGGACTCTAGAGTGGTAAATGACTAACTGCCCAAATTTGAACTCTGTCTGCATGTTGTGGTTCTTGGCATTGTGTATGAGTTTCAAATAATTTGGATCAGGCAAACTTAAGTTAGACTGCAGAAATGAAAAACTTTGTAATTTTCTAAGTTATTAAGGGGCATTACTCTAGAACTGTAAATGATGCACTGCCCAAATTCGAACTCTGTGTGTTATGGTTCTTAGCATTGTCTATTTGAATAAGGAAATATTTCACTATTTCATTTACTTTATTTTTGGTTAAATTTTATACCCATAATATTAAAGTATTGATTGAATACTTTTTAACGCCGAGCTGGCAGTGTTGCAGCCAATATCACAGCAAAATTTTAAAGTAACACCATTGGTAAATGAATTCGGCTACCATATGTGTTTTTGCTATTAGTAAATGCTAGCAACAATGATTTTTTTTCAAATTTTGATATTATAAGAAGTACATCAAAAATATTTTTAAATATATGAAGGTATATTTTTTTTTTTTAAATGTGAATAAAATGCACAATAAAAACAAATGTATCAATACTGCATAAACTGTTGCCATCCTCTATATTTACTTCAGACAGTATCTGAACTTTGTTAACACAACTTGAAATCCTGTTATATTTAATTTGTCAAGAAAGGATGTAAAACTATATCTATCATCACTTACATTTTATGCTTTTGGATCTTTCCCAATCATCCATTTTCTTTTGAAATTCTGGTGAAACAGTTCCAAAGCTGTCCGATGAAAATACTCCATCACTAACATCACTTGAATCTGTTAAGAAAGACATACCATAAATGACATAAACTTTACAGTTGTTTTCTTGGAAAACCTAAAAACCATTGATAAAACTCACATATTTCTTGTATGCAGAAAAATAAGAAAGGTCAATATTGGGTCAAATATGCATTTAATTCTACAAAAAGAAAAACAAAGTTCTCTCCAAATTCCACTTGCCGATAAAAATTATGGAGCATGTGTACTTAGGAAAAGTAAAACCCAGTGATAATACTTTCTACGTCTGGAGTTGACTATTCTTTTATGCTAAAGAATAATAAAAACCACTGAGAAAAGGTCAATATTAGGTCAAAAATGCTTTTAATTTTACTGATGTAAAGAAATACAATATTCTCTCCAAATTACTCTCCAATAAACATTTTCTGCAAAAGGAGGATATTTCTCAATATAGGGGTTAACTTATTTGTACCATATTTATTAAAACAGGTAAAAAAAATTAAGTAGATGTGCATTTATAAGAAAAATGAAACTACAATGAACTGTTAAACTGACAATAACAAAATTTTAAACATAAATGTTTGGTGATATTGCTTTAACATAATTGTTTGGTGATATTGCCCAACACACAAATCTTGCATTGGAAATACAATTAATTTTTCCACTTATACAGAAACTTAAAGTAAATCTTAAAAATTTAAGTTAGACTTTCTGTGAAGCTTAATTGAAATACCTGTTCGAATTAAGAGAACCACAGGTGTCATGACTCAACCTTCAATGGTGAGACTTACTATTTTTTGTACAAAGATTGACTTGATTTTTCATTAAATTTCGGAATCTCACTCCTCCCAAAAAACATTTCTTAGTGATTCAATTATTTGCATGGAAAAGAAAGCATGCAAAATTTCATTTTGACCAAATTTTTGTTTAAAGTGTATAGTTTAAAAACTGGGTGCAATGTCAAAATAAAGTATTTTCACAAAGTAGTAAATTTTATTCAAAACCAATGTTTTATTTCAAAGCGGTTGTATAAATATAATGTAGTTTTGTTTGACACAGTAAATGCAATCAGGCACTTAAACTTAACACAATCAATATAGGAATTACTATATGTAGCATATTAAACCATTTTAAGAAAACATTCTTTTTAGAAAATGGAATATGACATAATATTTGTCATATTCCCTTTATTACAATTTTGCAACTTGAAACAGATTTCTGACTTTTCCATAATGTCCAATATAATGAATACAAAGCATTAAACATTTATACAAATGCAGCTACTATATATATTGATATTCCAGGGCCATATAGCATACTTATTTTGGTGTGAGAAAAAATAAGATTTCATTTATATCTTTTGGATATTTTCTACCACAAGTGACAAAAAATAATTAGCACATTTCAAAAATTATCTGTCTATTTTATGTATTTGGTTAATATTTTAACTCCATACATTCCTATTAGGTCTAGGAAGTTTGTTACTAAACTTTACCTTCAACTTTTGAACATCTTCATAAAGTTAACTTAAAAATTCCATTATTGCATATGCATTTGAATGTGTTTGTCAAACAAACACAAAATTATAATATCTTCTGCTATTAAACTTTCACAATATGTCCTAACCTCCCTTTGTTAAATATCTTCATCTTGTTTCTTCAAGAGTAGGTATTTACACACTAATCATGATGGTACAATTACTCTGATCACAGCATACTCTTATTTACAGAAATTCTACCTACATGTATAGTCATAATATGCAAGACCTTCGAGCCAAAAACCAACATTTTTTTAATGCTGCCTAAACAATGTTTTAAAATATAAAACAAAGTGTATGTTTATTGTTTTTTAAGTGTAATAAGAACATTTTGTTGAAACGATAACATTTTTTTGACTTAAGTGATAATGTAAATGTTATAAATTTACTTTTAATTTAGTAACTTATTTGTTGACCGATTCTCGTCATCTTGTGTTTTCATATTTTGTGGATTTTTGTTCATTCAAAGTGATCACAGTTTTCTGTGACTCCATCCAAGGTTTTTTTTACTGGTTTTCTAGTTACCTTTAAAAACTCCTGATGAACGTTTTGACTTCAGTTCTTCCCACTGCTGCATTTTCTTGGAAAATTCATCTGACATT
The DNA here is from genome assembly GCA_028015205.1 of Mytilisepta virgata. Classification (NCBI taxonomy): domain Eukaryota; kingdom Metazoa; phylum Mollusca; class Bivalvia; order Mytilida; family Mytilidae; genus Mytilisepta; species Mytilisepta virgata. The sequence continues at coordinate 416,090 of JAPWFG010000042.1, read as the reverse complement.
CCACCTACGATATAAATATGCATATTCAAAGATTCAATAATTTCAACAAACCATTACTGGCAAAGGAGGAAATACCAGTTTTTGTCAGTGACATCTGTGAAAGAGATACACACTTCCATATACCAGATGATCATTCTATCATGTCATTCAAGTAAATTTGCTGGGATGACAAGAACTAGTCGCTAGCCAGTATGTCTCACTTGAGACATGGGTTTACATCAGCATAGTGGTTAGAGATTAAGACAAGGAACAGGCAAGGGTATGAGCTGGAAGAAAAAAAAAGTATTGAAATACAGCTAGTGGATCCCCAATTAAAAATTAGATGTGTAAATGAACACTTTTGAAAGACTTATGCTAAAATGATAATTATGAGGACCTGTTTTCCAATTTTTTTTTTATGAAAAGTACCTCAGTAACAGATTATTTTTATGCTCAGATAAGTCAATTGTAAAGGAGTTAATTCTCTTAATGCCAGACACCCATGTACTCTGCATTGAATTAGAAAAATTGTGGTTGACAACACCTGCTAACAAGTTTTATTCAAAATGGAAATATTAAATTCTCTTATTTAGACAGGGGCAGGTCTCATCCAAAAGAAGAAAACATCACATGAACAAGATTGCTATACGTAGCCATATGTTCCCGCCGCAGAGAAAAGTCGAACCCCCTACAAGAAATACAAAATGTGTATTATTGAAATGGCGGCATAGGATCAAGTACATGTGGTGACTAACAATTCTACAAAATTTGAACAAAATCCGATCAGCGGTCTCAGAGGAGTTGTATCCACAAAGTGTTCCTATAGTGTCACATGCACAAAACGTTAAAGTCCCATAACTCCCGTAAAATTTGTCAAATCAAAATTGTGGTTCCATAGGCTCAAGAACGTGTGCTGACTAACAATCCTACAAAATTTGAACGAAATCTGATTGGCGGTCTCAGGAGTTGCATCCACAAAGTTTTCCTATAGTGTCACATGCAAAAAAACCTTAAAGTCCCACAACCCCCGTAAAATTTGTCGAATCAAAATGGCAGTACGATAGGATCAAGTACATATCGTGACTAACAGTCATAAAAAAAATTTAACAAAATCTGATCAGCGGTCTCGGAGGAGATGCATCCACAAATAACTGTGACAGATGGACGAACAGACAGACATACGCAAACCATTATTAAATCCCTCCGTCGCATTGCGTCGGGACAAAAATACTGAAAGGCAATCCATATAGCATCTAATTTCTGGTAAACAATAACTTATTCTCATATTTATATTTATGAATCAGTACTTCTCAATATAACCATTCTTTATATAAATACTTCTACAAAACAGTAACCTTCTGTAAGGAAACCATAAATCTCCTTGGCATACAGAATAATTCAATAAATTAACCCAATTCATTTTCATTCAAGCATTATTTATCAAATTTATATTAGCCTTAGAACATTTGCATCAAAAGAGAATGGCCTTTAACTAATTTATTAACAAAATTTCCAAAGATGGATGCATGTCGGAGCTAATTTGTACATTTTCTTTGTTATCAGTATTATTTTCATGTCATCTGACAATTAGCAGAATAGTTGCACACACAAGATTGTAATAATTGCAATAAATTGCATTATGAGTTATCTGTTTATGTCATATTGTTTGCTGCAGTTAACTGCATTATGACTTATTTGTTTTTTATTTAATAATTTTCAAACATTTAAATAACTCCTGTCAAAATGACTAAATTCAAATTGGATATATGAAATACTTGTCTCAAACAAAAAATTAAAACATCACGTTTGAATTAGACATAAGCATACCTACTTATTTAAATGAAAATGTAAGGATATGGAGTAAACATTTATGAGACACCATCCATATTATTGAACAAATGGAAAAAATGATTACATCCGGGAGTCTTCATGTGACCTTCAACAAGGAATAACAACTCCAACCATAAGACAGGAACTAAATTGCCATGGAAACAGATGATGGCAAACATTCAACAAAAGCAATCAGAAATACAGTACTTGATGATAGAAAAGATACAGCCTCTGCAAATGTAGGGTCGTGTAAATATACAATGTGACAAAATAGTTTGAAATAAAATTGACAGGAAATGTCAAACTGAGGCTACTTTTTGTGAGGTAATTCATAATTTTAATGTTACGTGAAATTTTTTTGTTTTGAGGATATCACATTTAGTGGCACAATATGAAATATACATTTCACACACAAATTTTGTGTTTCAATACATCCATTAAAATCGCAAAAACAATTTTTTTTTGTTTTTTGTTTTTTTTTGCTTTCCAAGAACTGGAAATTGTTTCCAATAATTATTGGAGAATGAAAATGCAATTTTTCAGCAAATAAAGGGCAACAACTCTGGAAAATGAAAATGTGAAATTGATGATGCATACTATTCCATGAAATTTTATAAAACCCAATAATTGGAAACTTTTCATGATATAAAGGACTGAATACAATTCTGGAATTATTTATCAAACTTGAAATGTTGTCAGAAGATATTCATCATAAACAATAGTCTTGCACCAAATTATTGACAAATTTCTTAAAATGGATGAGTGACAGAGCTAATTTGTACATTTCTCTGATGCCTGTTCATTTTCCTGCCAACTGACAATAAGCAGAACTTTTCCACATAAGATTGCATAATCCATTGGTGCACGTAACTGCACTTTAATTTTTTTTTATCTCTGTGACTTTTCATTCTAAGACTTAGTTTTTAAATTATGAACTAAATGTCCATGACAAGAAATGTGAAATTGAACCTTATAGTTCATCAAATGAGCCCATTGTTACTAATCATAGACTATAGTTATAGAAATAAAAGCAGGTATGGGGAAGATGCGGATTATAAGTCAACCAAGAAAAAAGAATCCAAAAAGTACAAGACACCTTTCAATAAAGGGCACATGTCCACACTTCATAACAATCTCTTAATGGCTTCATTTAGTAACATTGCAATGCAATTCAATAAAAACCATGAAATTTCTAGTGTTTAAGATCCAGAGCAGATTATAATTTTTTTTATAAATTTAGCAAACTGGTAACAAGCATCCTGCAAAATAATACTTCCTAGCTTGAAAATTCTGACATGAGTTAGCTGGACAACCCATCTAATCCCAATGGTAATTTTACATTATAATTTTTCACTTCAAAAACTGTCAAAAAAAGATTATTATTATATGCTTTAATATGTTTACAATCATCCAGCAAAACAAAAACTTTCAGCTTGAAAACTGTAGGAGGGGTTATCTTAGAACTGTATAATAATCTGTAACGTATAAGGGCAAAACTTAACACTAAAATTGTTAAAACAAACACAAAAGTAGTTCCATAAAAATTTTAGTTTGGTTTAGAATGAATTAATATCTGGCTGATACTTGTAATATTTAGCAAATGAAGTTATTTTTTCTTAATACCAAACTTGCCTAATTTCAAAAAGCTTACCGGTAAAATTGCTTAAATTGTTGAGAAATATTGGTTTTAGAAATTGAGCCAGCACACAGAAGTTAAATAGGTAAAGGTTAATTTCTAAGATAAAAAGGAATTGAGATTTATGAAAACATTATGGTATTATAACCTTCATTTAAAAAGGAAACTGATAGTCTTCATAGTTCTTAGCAATAAAAATTCAGTTAAGTGTGACAAGGACTTTCCCACTGACAAAATATAAAATAATATTTCTCTATTATCAGGAAGAAAAAAAGAGATATGATTTTCCAGTTAATAATAATTTTTTTAAAATGAAAATTTTAGAAATATCCGTATTCATATTTTGTTTTTTGAATCCCTTCTAACATAATGAAACAGTTAACTCCTTCAATTTAATGGATGCACAGAATTTAAATATTAGAACTGCAAAAAGAAATGCTCACTGCAAAGACGTTTTTTTTCTGTTGTTAATTATAAAATAATTTATTAACTAAAGTGTTGAAATACAGTAAAAACTGTCCAGTTAATACAAAACTGGAACTGATCATTAATACAGGTCTAATACAGGATTTTCTGTATTAGACCAGTATTAATGACCAGTTCCGTTTTTTTTCTGTATAAAACCAGTATTAAATTGAGTTTTATGAAAAAATTATGGTATTATAACCTTAATTTAAAAAGGAAACTGGTGGTCTTCATAATTCTTAGCCAAAAAATTCAGTTAAGTGTGACAAGGACTTCCCAACTGACAAAATAAAAAAAAATATTTCTCTATTATCAGGAAGAAAAAAAGAGATATGATTTTCCAGTTAATAATAAATTTTTTTATGATACACATGGGATTGTATCAAATAGACAATTTATAATGTATTTTTTAGTCATTGGTTAATAAAAGTACTGTAATTTTAAGTTATTAGTTAATAAAGGTGTCATAAAATGGGTATTTTTATATAAAGCCTGTATCGTGTCCTAGTACAGCTGTATTGGGTCTCGATTAGCATTGCCTCAGACCTATATAGTTGACCTTGACCCAATACGACCGACTCGGACATAATACAGGCTTTATATGAAAATACTATAATACTCCCCTAATTCCTACAATGAAGCATTCTACATTTTTGTTGTAATTCTGGCACCAAAGCAACATTAATGATCCACGATCAAACATGGAAATAAACGTTATATTACCTTAAATCATCATACTTAACACCTGCATTACAATTCATTGCATAACTATTATTCATATTTTGTCATAATATGGATGTATAACATTATCTCTGTAGAGTACAATACATACATTAATATCAACCTGCATGTATTACATGATTTTCAATGAGTTATGGCTTCCTCACATGTTGGTCTCCAACACAAATTAGGCAAAATGAAGAATTGGATTCAGTTTTGGTTATCTAATCAAAGGTCAAGTTAACTTATATGTGACATAAAAATATTTAGACCCGTTGGAACAATTTTAAAGTAGTTTGAGAGTATTCCGTCTTTTTAATTAAAAAGTTACTCAAATGTAAATCCAGTATTCCCCATTTTTTTGGTACATTTACGAACCTATCTGCTGTTTGGAGGTGTCTTCCATAGAAATCAAAGGAAAAATTGTCATTTTTCTGCATATTATTTCTTCTTCCTAACAATGTCCTCCATACACATTAATATGTTTTTGGATATATTTTGCCCCGTTTTTCAATGTCTGATAATAGCCTTCCATAATTCATGTTTTATAAAAAAAAAAAAAAATAAGAGGGTAATTTTTGACCTGTTTGTTGAAAGCAAGACACTTTCTGTCAGGAAAGATAACTCATACATATGCGAGACAAGTCCTATATCTGCAAGTACGGAATACTTTATACATAGACTGATTTTATCTTTGTTGAATTTTTCTTAAATTTAAAATTTTGGGATCAAATTTTAATAATTAAAGGGATGGATTATTGTTTTATGTCTTGTGCAATTATCACAAGCATATCAGTATATGAGAACATGTTGATCTGATATGAATATGAACCCTGCTTTGGAATAGACTGACACGCTGAGTTTAATTTTGAACATACTAGTTCATGAGGTAATAAACCACAGGAAGACATGTCATCCAAATTGAACACATTATTAAACTCTAAGCCCAACGGATCTTTGATCTCACTTCTAAATGCTGTGTACTTTGCAGAGAAACAGCCAATACTAATTAAAGTCTTCAGTTTGACCCGCCCAGGCATGAATACTACCTTGAGACCACCAATGCCATCACAAGTAAAGGGAGGTAATCACATAAGGGGATGCACAGGGGTTATATGTTCACAGAAAAAGAGGCTCCCAGGAGCCTGAATCGCTCACCTGGTCCTTAAGCTTTAAGGGAGTCTTTCATGAGCTATTACCCCTATAATGGATCATCTGACAACTTCGACCCAATTCAGACTTTTGTAGAGCTCAATGAGATGATTGTTTAAGCAAACAACAGCTTTTCTCTATCGACAATAGTTTTCATTCTATAGGGCAAAAACAAGAGAAAACGCTATTTTTGACATTTAAAGGGTCATCTATAAGGCATCAACAGTTATTTTGACATTTAAGGGACAAAACTTTAACTCCTAAAGGGCTCATTTAAACATTTTGCAAACTAAGGGAAATGCTGTGAAAATGGTCAATTTTGATGTTCTAAGGGGAATAACTCCTAAAAGGAATGATCATACAACTTAAGTACAAATTTTAAAAAAAAATCAAGAAAAAGGGCAATAACTCCTACATGGGTGGTTACATCTTCTTCAAAATTTCAAAGCAGGTAGATCTTGAGGTGTTGAACACTTTAGCTTCCCATCAGAATTTTGATATCTGTCACCATTTTTGAGTTATTTGCAAAAAACTGCAATTTACCCCTATGTTCTATTTTTAGCCATGGCAGCCATGTTTTTTTACAAATCAAAAATCCAAACGATAGTTTAGTAGCACTCATGCCAAGGAACAACTACACTAAGTTTGGATGCAATTAAACTTATGGTGTAAGAGGAGTTAACGATTTTATTACAATGAATAAAGACTGCAAAAATGGTCAATTTTGACGATCTAAGGGGAATAACTCCTAAAAGGAACGAACCTACAACTTCGATCCTGTTACAAATTTTGTAGATCTTTGTGTGCCTAACAATATGAAATTTAAATTTTTCAAATTTCCTTTATAGTATCCAAGATATTGAGCTTAATAAGTGCAAAATTTGAAAAAAATGCAGAAAAAGGGCAATAACTCCTACATGGGTCGTTGGATCTTCTTCAAAATTTCAGGGCAGGTAGATCTTGAGGTGCTGAACACTTTTACCCTTTGCCAGAATTTTGATATCTGTTATGGTTTTTGAGTTATTTGCAAAAAACTGCAATTTACCCCTATGTTCTATTTTTAGCCATGGCGGCCATGTTTTTTTACGAATCAAAAATCCAAACGATAGTTTTGTAGCACATATACCAATAAACAACTGTACGAAGTTTGGTTGCAATTGGACTTATGGTGTCGGACGAGTTAACGTTTGAAAAATTGTTAACAGACGACGACAGACGACGACGACGACGGACGCCAAGTGATGGTAAAAGCTCACATGGACCTTTGGTCCAGGTGAGCTAAAAATAGGAAATAAAAATGTTTGCCAATACATTACAAACTTGCTTTGATTTGCTTAAATTTTTTAAAATTTGAATTACTAAAACAAATGCAATTCTTCAGAAGTTTAAAATTTAAATGGTCCATTATAGCCCCTAAAATAAATTTTAATAGGTCATTTAAGAAAAAACAACAATCTTATGGATGTTTACTTATTTTTATGAGCCATAAAATATTGATTAATTTGCCTATGGCCCCAAATTTTTGATGACATCCTATCTTATCAAATGAAATCAAAATTTCCTTAAAATTTTTTATTCAAGTCTAAAAATTGGCTTTTTTTTTAAACACTGTCATAAAATATACTGACAAACAAATAAAATATGAATGATTAAAAAACTGTAAATTTTCCTGTCACATAATTTATATAAAACAAATAAATTAAGGTTAATGAAAAAAAATTAAGAACACAAAATTACATAATTTTTATGATTTAATAAAACCTCTTTTCAAAGACATATATTCCTCTCTATTGACCCTAAGTTTAAGCACAGATAATTATAGTGGAAAATCTTAGCCTTTTTTTTTCCTTAGCAAAGGTGATAAAGGTGTGAAATCTTACTATTTTGATTAGCAAAGAGGTGTGAAATCTTACCCCTTTTGGATCTGCATCTGCATGCAGGCCAACACATCGAACTGAAAATCCCATGCATTTTGTTCCTTTGAATAAATTTCCAAAGCTTTGACTGCAAAGCTCTAAATGCCGATATAAAACATATTCCATTAGTTTTTACAACTTTGGCAAATAAAATGCATTCATTTTAAGTTCAGGGGCCAATCAATTTAACAAATCGATATGATTTGCATTACAAAATTGTAATCCTGAAACAATTCCGATAAGTTAATGAAGATGATAAAACAGTATATACGAAAATTGTCTCCTTATGATCAATACTTGATTTGGTAATCTATTTCAAATCTGACACAAGCTGCTTTATGGTCCAAACAATTATAGACGATGATCATATTTCGTCTATTCCTAGTTTAATAATTTCCCTATCAAACAACTCCAGAAAATCCAATTATCGTAAAGTAGCTTTTTATGACAAATCTTTTCCAGTAACTTTGACAACTTATAAAGTCATCAACTGTAATTTTCAAAAAGATGAACTATGTTATTAAAGGATAAACAAAACAATTCTTTCACAACTCTTAGTACTGAAAATCAACAAAGTATTTTAGAAATGAACAAGTGTTGATTTAAGTAAAATTGATGAAAAAGAGCCTGCGTACTGTCCTGTACAAGATCCAAAATGATCCAATTCATACAAGTCGCAAAAGGTGAGATATAGGTATTACTTTCACGCAGCAGCTTAAACTTTTTAAAACCTTAATAACTTTGCACACATAATATCTACACTTAAGATCTTTGGTCCACAGATACATTATCATATAAAATTTGTCACAGTATACTTGTCTTGTGACCCTGACCTCCTTTTCATGGTTCATTGACTTCATAACCATTCTTAAGATCTTCATCCAAGTTTAGTGATTAAGTCGATTTCTCAGAAACTAAAACCTTTGCCCATCATATTTGATCTCCAGACCTTGACCTCATTTTCATGCTAGAGTGAGTTGTATTACATTTTCAAGATCAAGTACATTTCTTGGCAAACTATAATACCTAGGCCCATTATTATTGGTATAGATAGTTGTTGTTGGGTACAATCCAGTCTGACACATGTCTCCAGACCTTGACCTCAATTTCATGCTTGAGCGACTTTCGTTACTTTTGTGATTAAATCCATTTCACAGCAACTAAAATACTTAAGACCACCATATTTGGTCAATAGACAGGTCTTAGTGGGTACATGCCTGACACCCAACCTTGGCCTTAATTTCATGCTTGATTGACTTGCATTACATATCCTAATTAAGTCCATTTCTCAGCAACTGTAATACATAGACCCATCATATTTAGTCTATAGAAAGTTCTTATTGGATACATGCCAGTCCAACACCTATCACCCAACCTTGACCTGAATTTTATACCAGAGTGACTTGCAATGCATTTTCGCAATTAAGTCTATTTCTCACCAACTGACCTAACTAGACCCACAGTATTTGAAGTTAGAAGTTCTTAGTTGGTATATATCAGTCTGACACCTGTCAGCTGACCTTGAACACAATTTTAGGCTTGAAGGACATGCATAAAATTTTTCTGACAAATGTCACCTGACCATTACTGCATTACTGCATTTTCCTTTGAGCTACAGACAATCTTAATTCTGTGTCCATGTGTATAATGAGACATTTAGTGTGTCCACTCTTCTTATGATGAAAGCATACAGAAGCAACAAAATTAAACAAATCTTGTTTAATAAGGATTCCTTTTTAGTTCGCTTTAACGAAGTTGAGGGGGACTAATGGAGTCACCCTGGCGTCCACAGCCATTTCTCAGTTACTAGTTGACATAGGGTCATCTATTTTTATGTGCAGGTGCACACTGAAGAGACTGACCATGTGACATAAGATGTGACATTAAGTTTTATGTCAAAAATCAGTTTTAACATAGTGACCTACAATGATTTTACTTGGTGTGATGGTGCATCTCGGGGAGTAACACAGCCTCCCACCAAAATTAGGTCACTCTGATCTACTTATCACGCTTCATTGACTTAGGTTAAGTTTTACGTGTGAGTTCAATATTCTGATACCAAGGGACCTAGTCATGTAACTATATGTAATGGTGCATCTTGGGGAGTAAAACAGCCTCGAACCAAAATTAGGTCACTTTAAACTATTTATTGCACTTCATTAACTTAGGTTAAGTTTTAAGTTCAGTTCTCTGATACCAAGCAATCATTTAATCATTTAACTTGGTGTCAGGGTGCACTTGGGGAGTAAAACAGCCTCCCACCAAAATTAGGACACCCTGACCTACTTATTGCACTTCATTGCCTTAGGTTAAGTTTTACGTCAGAGTTCAGTTCTCCTATACCATTTAACATTTAGTAGACTATAAAGAATATCTTCAATACTGTTAAGTACAATGTACTTACATATGTGCACAGTCAAAGAGATACATATGTTATTCTTAGTACATTGACACATTATCTTATACTGATGTAGCACATGTCCAAAATATAAATCTTATACTGATGTAGCACATGCCCAAAATAAAAATCTAATATAATATAATAAGATGAAAATTTCTAGATGCAATACTCAATAAAATGCTCCGCTGGGCGCAGCTTGATACGACCGCAGAGGTCGAACCCTGAACAGTTGGGGCAAGTATGGACACAACATTCAAGCTTGATACAGCACTGAATTTGGATTGGGAATAAATATTTGACACAGCATAGGTTTCTGACACAGAATTAATGTGGTCTAAGAACTTAAAAATTTTTAATTTACCTATTCAAACCATATCAGTATTATTTGCTTTTATATATAAATCAGAAATAACCAATTTAAAATGGAAAATTTAAGAAAGAAGTTTAATTTTGGACCCTTTGGACCTTAATGTAGACCGATTTGAAAATGGGACCAAAAATTAAGAATCTAAATACACGGTTAGATTCGGCATATCAAAGAACCCCAATAGTTCAATTTTTGATGATTCAATTTTTGATGAAATCAAATAAAGTTCAATTTTGGACCCTTTAAACCTCAATGTGGACCAATTTGATAACCGGGCCCAAATATCAATTTCTTGCTATTGCTCAATACTGTGCAATTGAAGATTTCTTGCTATTGCACAATACTGTGCAATTGAAGATTTCTTGCTATTGTGCAATACTGTGCAATTGAAAATTTCTTGCTATTGCACAATACTTATTATAATAATTTACACATCCTGTTTGGTGTGTATCTCTTGCCTTATCATTATTATTTGCTTTTATATATAAATCAGAAATTTAATAATAAAGTTTTTGGCAAATTTCCAATATAATTTAAAAGCAGTTTAGGTGAGATAAACAAAAAAGCTTCATCAGCAACATTTTATATTGGCAAATTTCCAATGAAGTTCATTAAACTAAAGTTATTGGCAAATTTCCAATGGAATTTATTAATAATAAAGTTTTTGGCAAATTTCCAATATAAATAATTTAAAAGCAGTTTAGGTGAGATATTCAAATGAGTTTCAATTACCAACCTTACACTGCCTTTTAAATTATGTTTTGTACTTAAGTAATTGTCCATTAACCTGGAAACCCTTTTCCCCCCTTTTTTGCACCTTATTCCTTAACGGTTTGAGCCATAACTACCAAAGACAATTCTTACCATCCCTTTATGGTATTCCAATATCCAAAATCTAAATACATGGTTAGATTCAGCATATCAAAGAACCCCAAGAATTTAATTTTTGATGAAATCAAATAAAGTTCAATTTTGGACAATCTAAACCTCAATGTGGACCAATTTGATAACCGGGCCCAAATATCAAAAATCTAAATATATGGTTAGATTCAGCATATCAAAGAATCCCATATATTCAATTTTTGTTGAAATCAAACAAAGTTTAATTTTGGACCCCGATTTGGACCAACTTGAAAACTGGGCCCATAATAAAAAAACTAAGTACATGTTTAGATTCAGCATATCAAAGAACCCCAAGAATTCAATTTTTGTTAAAATCAAACTAAGTTTAATTTTGGACCCTTTTTTGGACCTTAATGTAGACCAATTTGAAAACGGGACCAAAAATTAAGAATCTAAATACACGGTTAGATTCGGCATATCAAAGAACCTCAATAGTTCAATTTTCGATGAAATCAAACAAAGTTTAATTTTGGACCCTTTTGGCCCCTAATTCCTAAACTTTTGGGACCAAAATTCCCAAAATCAATCCCAACCTTCCTTTTGTGATCTTAAACCTTGTGTTTAAATTTCATAGATTTCTATTAACTTATACTAAAGTTATAGTGCGAAAACCAAATGTCTTCGGACGACGACAACGACGCCACCGACGACGACGACAACGTCATACCAATATACGACAGCAAAAATATTTTCAAAATATGTGCCCAAACTTTATCAAATAGAAACTGATTGCTAAAGTCTTTTATTGCACATAATATAGTTTTAATATTACTGATTATGGACTTTAAAGGCATAAATTGAAAAATGCATCATAAGCCTATGGGGGCTGGCTGACTTTATCATGTATATAAATTGTACAAAATTGTTTATCAGGTTGCACTATAATAAATTAATATATATATGTATGTTATCTAAAAAAGTAAGAAAAAATCAAAACACACAGTTGCTGCATAAATAATCCTTGATCTGAGAACCTCACTCCCCTAAAAAATAAACAATTAATGAAAATTAAGAAATCATAAAATCTGTAAAACAATGCAAATGCCTTCTTTAATATCTTTTTATAATGAACACTTAAATGAGTTTGTTTACCATCAACAACATACAAATATAATGCCCAAAAATCCTGATAAAAAAGATAACCGAAAAACTCTTTATACGTTCCAAGTTATTTGAAATTATCAAAATGAGTTTTATCTCCCTTCTTGATGTCTATTGATGATAAGAATGACCCAAAATACTGTAGTGGTAATTTAAATTAAAACAGAAATTTTACTTAATCAGTACAATAAATAATACAGAGCGTCTCCTCTTCTGATTATCCGCACCATACGGATACTTCCTCAACACATTAATTGATGAATAAACACTTAGACCATGGATGACACCAAAATATTGTACTGGTAAACTGATTACAGCGGAAATTGTTCAACAAAGAACTTGAAAAAGTTGTCTCCCCTTATCCAGGTTTACAACATTGTTGATATCATGTTTACACCATTCATAATTAAAAAGTCAATCAAACCATCAGACCACACTGATCAAGTCAATAAACAAATTATCTCCTTTGGCATCCATTCAAAAATATATGTAAAATATGATTCATCAGAAGCATTCTTGAAATTTAAAAATGGGAAGAAGTCCATCTTGAATTCAAAAACAAATTACCAATATCTACAAGTGATACCCAATCCAAAGAGATGTTTAAGGAATTATTCATATCCAGAATTTTAAACTGATTTTATCTCTTATATTAGAAATTAAAGGAGATATGGGATGTACTGGTATGTAGATGAGAAAACAACATTGAAAATTATTCTGAAAAGTACAAAAAGAGGTCATTGTACATCCTTCAGACTCACACTGTGAGCCCACATTGCATGCTTTTTTAGAGTTGAGCAAACATTTTACTTATGAGTTCAGCAGAAACTCCAAATTGCAGAAATGGTTAAATCAGACAACTGGAATACTATTTCTTTTGACAACTATGACATTCACCATCTATATGCCCATAGTCCTAACAGTAAATTGGAATTTGCTAAGGCTATAAATCATAGTTTATTTGAACCTGGTGCACTTATGGTAGGATTTTGGATCAAGTCACAAGAAAGACTTATTGAATGAATCAAAGCTACTGCATATCGATATCACCAACAAATTAGGTCGAGGTCCGAATATCTGTGCAAATGGAAGGACAGCCTGAGAGATGGAACTGATTCCATTATCGATGAGATTTTCATACATCTTTACAATGCCAGAAAAACCACTAAATATTTGACAATAAATATCTATTTAACCACCTTTTTGTACACTGACCAAGGTACAAGCTAGTCCAAGATTGCTCTGACATCTGACGGCCTTTTTTGTGATATGCTGGGGCTGTCCAACGGCCCCAGCATATCAAAAACTAGATGCTCCCAAGAGCCTGTATCGCTCACCTGTCAAGTTCCAACTGGCTCACTGGTTTCAAACAAGAAGATTTTTCAATGATTTTTCCACGTAGGTCTTATGTTATTGTTCGGCTTTGGCGGACATCTTGGATGACAGGTGGGGTCATAGGATATAATTCTAAAACAGGACCATCTAAGGACCATTGCTGTCAAGTTTTGTTCCAATTGGCCAAGTGGTCTCAGACAAGAAGATCTTTAATTAAATTCCTCATATGGTCCTATATTAAACTATGTTCGGCTCTGGTGGCCATCTTGGATGACGGGCCAGGTCATCGAATATATTTCTGAAAGAGGACCATGTAAGGACCAATGCTGCTAAGTTTTGTTCTAATTGGCCAAGTGGTTTCAGCAAGATCTTTTAGTAAATTTCCCATAGGGTCATATGTTAAACTATGTTTGGCTCTGGTGGCCATCTTGGAAGACACGCTGGGTCATCGGATAAAATATTGAAAGAGGACTACCTAAGGACCATTGCTGCCAAGATTTGTTCCAACTGGCCTAGTGGTTTCAGAGGAGAAGATCTTTAAAGGAAAGTTTACGACGACGACAACGACAGACGACAGTCGCCAAGTGATGGCAATACCTCAAATGGCCCTTTGGGCCAGGTGAGCTAAACAGGCCGTCAGACGTCAGAGCAATCTTGGACTAGGTACAAGCTACATGATATGGGCTGATAAAGAATTTGACTTTCTATTGTAGACTTGCAAGTGCCCGACCAACTGAATCAAGACATAAAAACTGATAATCCACTGAAGGCAGCTCAAAATATAACAAATTACGAATTAAGACTTTCTCTCCACACTTGAGGATTACACTCCAAAACAGATCTAAAAAATTCCCTAACCTAGAATACAATCATTCACCACATCACATAGCATCTCAGAAAATGACCTGTAGGAAGGAAAATACGGTACTTCAGAACATAAAAGAACCAATACAAAATCAAGAAAGTAAGTTGTGTGTGGTATAAGTAGAAAAGTAGAAAATATGGAATCCACAAATGCCAATGGTGAAAACCTCAAATCAATAGAATTCAGAATTACAAAGCTTGAAGCTACAAAAAATAAAGAAATCCAGGATGAAATAGTGAAAGTTAATAAGATTAAGGATGATACATGCAACTGGAATGACTGGCATTAGCCCGACAGGGGTATATCCTATTTACATCATGATACTCTGAAAAGCGGTTTTAATAATCTTTCAGGAATTTCACCTAGTGCAAAGATATACTATGATAAATGCAGGATATCTGGTTACATTTTATGGCATCATTATGTAAATAAAATTACAGAACTGAATAACTCAATAGATAACCTTTAAATGACATAAATTCAATTGTGAATAAATTGAACAATGTTCATAAAAGTGATCCAGCTGACAAATCACTTATTTTTAAAACTGTAGGTAAAAGAAAGAAATGTTATAAAACTAAGAAAACCTTACCCCAAAAACAAGAGGCTCAGAGGGCTGAGCCTGTATCGCTCACCTGGCAGTCACAAACTTTTGATTTGATTTGACAGACTAGATTTCTGGAAACTTTTAAAATGATCTTCTATAAATGCTTCATACCAAGTATAAGTTCATTGGCCAAACAGTTTCGGAGGAGAAGTTTTAATCAGAACAATGGGACAACTTGCCATTTGAAAAAGTTCAAAACATGATTCTAAAAAACGTGTGCATAGAAAGGCTTCTAATCTTGCGGTTCAAGCTGAGTTAGGTATTTTCCCAATCTCTTTTAAAGCATATTCTCTAGTGTTCATAAAAGAATTTAGAGAAACATATCAATGAGAACAACTCACTTTTGAGATCTGCATTTATAGAAAACAAATCATTTAAATCATCTCTAGCTAAAACTATTGAAAGTATTAAGTGAAAATTTTGATTAGTATCTCAAAATATATCAGAGAGAGAATTAAAGCAAAAGCTTAAACAAAATTATACCCAATAAAATAAAAGAAAATAGAAAATATCAATAAAAAGAAACAAGGCAATGTTTACTGGTTAATCGGGAATAAAGAATTTTGATTTTGATATTTTTATATGTATTTGACTGTATTTCAGACACTTCAAATCACAGAATTTCTTCATAAATATGCTTATGTAATCAAGTGATAAATCAACAAAGGTGCAGTACATTGACTGAATGCAAAATCCAATTATTGCCTCCTACATCCAATTATATTCTCAGGCATTGCAGAAAATTGTGTCTGCTTATTGTTGAGTGCATTATGCAATGAACTTTATAAATTATAGCCTGTCTATGATTGTCTTGCAATCTAAAATGGCTGCTATGAGAAACAAAACACAATATTAACATCAAATGATTCCTAGAAAATTATCTAAAAAAGGAGTTTAATCCTGTTTATAGAGATGGCAAGAGCTCTGATATATACCTTTATAAAATAATCTCCCTTTTAAATTTTACAAAAACTTAAACTTTTTAATGCTATCATATTACTGCCCAGAATTCTGACCCCATACTTGTGTTATGTATGGGGTCAGAATTTTTATTCAATGCATTATAATTTTGATGATGAAAAGGAACACTTATATTACAGTTTCTGCCAAATATTGTTCAGTTTGTTGACAAAACACTCCAGATCTGATCCTGAAGACCAGACTGATGCACCTTGTAAATCTTTCAATTTGTCCTGTATGATAAAAATATAGAGTCCTTCTTACAGAGAAATATCAAGAATTTTACACAGACACTGACTTGTATATGATTCATGAATGTATCAAGTTTCATGTCACTTTTGCTGATGGTAGAAACAAACTGAGATATGCTGCCTATGTTAGTTAAGAAATGTTATACTTAACTGTCCCAAAAATGGCTCATACTAAGTCTCAGTTCATAACCACTTACAGCAGAAGAGGTTTGGAATTAGACAAATTGGCTATTTCAGCCTTGTTATAGGTTTCTGACCAGGACAAAATATGGTCTATTCATAAAGGCCAATCCAAAGACATCACATACCAAGTTTCAAGTAAATTTGGAAATAGGGATAAATGTAGGAGGACATACATTTTACGATACGTTCAGTTTGTACTCTTGCTCACCTTTTTATATACGTTTATTACGTTTGTTCTCCACAATTCACCAAAGTTAATAGTTTTAATATTTTAGACTATATTCCGAAATGCAATATTCTGCTAGACAGACAAAAAAAATACATTTTTTCATGAATCTAATAATAATGAAATAACAGTTAAAAAGACATTACATTGCGTCTTCAAATATTACAATATATGATTAAAACGTTTTATGTTTGATCTCATATTCTCACCATCTCCTGTAAAATGGATTTTCTTGTTAAACAAACTAGACTATCATTCACTATAATATATGATACACAAACATAAATTCGTGATTATATAGCAATATAGAATAATTGTGGGTTAGAGAGTATGATGAATTTTTGTAATTTTATATTATTTCTAGAAAATTATTTGAAAATCAAAAGAAACAGCCATGAATATTAATATTACTTATTCCTAAAAAAAATATGAGGACAAAATTTAGTATGATCTTACTATTTGCAATAATAGTGCATTTGTAACTAGGTCATTTATAAACAAGGCATACATGAATGGAAAAATTTTTCAATTAAAGAAAAGTACTTGTCAGAATACATTGTGGTTGACACTGGTCACATAAATGAATGTCACATATTTTTGTCCTTAAATACACCATAAAAATATTTGTCATCATATATCAAAATATAAAATGGTCCAGATTAAGTCACATTATAAAATACGTTTGTGAGGTTGAACCAATTTAGTTTAAATACTATTATTGATGAATATAATACCTTTTTTTAAACAGAATATTTAAATCACCTAAGAGGCCTCATGTACAGTTTCAATCCCCAAAGTCATCTCCTGAATATGAAGTCATTTATTGCACTATCTTTGGTACAGTTCTCATTTTCCAAAGCTACTAGGTTAAGATGAAAAATTATTCTGGATTCTAGTGACCCATAACTACATATTATAACATGATACTAGGTAATACTTAGCAAACCTATGATGAAAATTTGACACATATTTATCATTCTCTCATAGTACCAATTGTCATTTTCATATAAAATGTGGAATTTAATTGTGACGACGAATTTATCTGCCTTCTCCTTTAATATCCAGTACAAATCTTTTTTTTATATAAAACATTACCATAAGGGACGAGATCAAAAGTTTAATGTAGGATAAAAAACTTAATTCACATAGTTTTTTCACTGACCCCCCCCCCCCTCCCCCCTCTTAACTTATGTTGGGAAAAATTGATTGACCAATATGGGCATATGCTTTGAGAGTATACTTCTTGTATCATGGGTACTGTTTTTCCTCAACAATGTATGTTTGTTCTGTATATTGACTTGGACATCACTTGAATCCGTATTTTTCAATCCGAAAATCGATGTCGGATAACAAAATTTGGAGCAATTTTTACCCCTCCCACCCCCAAACTATTTGAATTAAGTTTTTTATCCTACATTGAACTTTTGATCATTTGAACATTTTCATATACATTTTCTATTAGAATCATATAATTTTTTACTAAGTGCAAGAAACGCAAAAACACAAGTAACAATACAACTACTTATATGTAGGTGAATCATTCCTTTTAAAACTACAATACTTTAAAAACATAAACATATGAAAAACTAGAGGCTCACCTGAGCCTGTATCGCTCACATGGCTTCTTTTAGACCATTTGAAAAGCTGTTAAAAAATGCAAATGTCAAAGTAACCTTGATATTTGACTTTTGACCTAAAAAAAAGTGGATCATTTGAATCTGTCCTTCCATATGAGGTTCCTGCCAACTTTAGTTACAGTCTGTCCATTAGTTCCTTAGAAAATGACAAAAAGTCCTTTCCGATATGGATTTAATGGAAACTTTGAACAGCTGCAGCTGCCAGTTGAGCTGATGAATCTCAACAAAAAAGTGGATTGTTTGTAGCGGACATTGAAAATGTTTTCATCAATCTTGGAAAGTTTCAAAACACTTCATAATGTAGTTCAAAAGTAGAAGATTTTTGAAAATTGGCTAATAAAAATAAAAGATGGCCTCTGGTGGCCATGTTGTTCATCCATCCGGAACAAAGACTGAAATTTAATAGAGGTCCTTTGATCCATACATCATTCCTGCCAACTTTGGTTACAATCTGCCCTTTAGTTTCTGAGCGATTGACAAAAAAGTCTTTTGTCCTATGGTTTCAATGGAAACAGCTCATTTGTAGAGGGTATTGTTGTCATCAATCCTGGAAAGTTTCAAAGAATTTCATAATGTAGTTACAGAGGAGATTTTTTTTAAATTGGCCAATAAAAATCAAAATTCGCCTCAGGTGGTCATGTTGTTCATCAAACCCGAACCAATGGTGGACCGTTTGTAGTAGTCCTTCCATAAAACATTCCTACCAAGTTTGGTTACAATTTGCCAAGTAGTTTCAGAGGAGAAGATTAAAATGTGAAAAGTTTAAGAACGATGGATGCAAAGTGATGACATAAGCTCACATGGCCTATGGGCCAGGTAAGCTAAAAATAAAATTAAATAATTCTGATCAAACCCCAAGGCATATAAAAAATTTGTATATATCTCATGTCTGTTGAAAAGAAGACATGCAGGAAATGTGAACTTAAGGTTACAGTGTAATATCATCAAACACAAACAAGTGCAGAGAAAAACAAGGTTTGTATGTTTGAATATAAGGAAGTTATAGTCTGAAAAACATAAAATACATGCGAAAACTTGTAGATTTCTTCATGCGGTTCGAAGAATCCTCATGCTTCATTAACTTTCGGATATATACTTTGTCTTACTCACCCATCAAGGACGAGACGTCTATGCTAGTTCCCATGTGTGAAATCCATGTCCGAGGCAATTTTTTTTCTACTGATTTCTGTCTCATTGTCAAGGGCGAAGTTTTTGGCGTAGATCTACCAAGAGGTCCTTCAGAGTCATCAAAATCATAACATTCCATATCTGCATCATTTGATTCACTATGACCTACTGATCTTTTTGACAATTTTCTTTTAACACTGTCTTTTCTAGTTCTTACCATATACTTCATTTTGCTAAGTTTGGACCTACGTAATTTTTTGGTATTGGTTTTAGGCAATTCCGGTAGTTTAATAATCTCCCCTGTAGATGATCTTCCTTTATAGCTTGAAGCCCTTCGCAAATTCAAATACTCTTCAGCTGCTTCAATATCTTCTTCTTCATCATCTGTGTTGTCACGTTCAAGAAGAGAAGGGCTGGATTTTCTCCTTGGCATTGGAACTTGCAGTAAATTTTCATCCTGCTCTGGTTTACCTGCAGGACTTTTCAAAACTATAACTTCCTTATTTTCAATGGGATCAGAAAGGTTTCCCATTTCTTCTTCATGTTCTTCAAGCCATTCAGGAGGGCCCATCCAGATTTCTGAAGCAAGTTCCTCTAAATTCATTTTAGTTGGAGAACTCCCCGTTTCACCCCCCTGTTGAGCAACTAAAGTAACCTCACCTGTTGATGCAGATTTCCGTTGAGCACCATCACCAGTGTCAGCCTCCACTCCACTGCCAACACCACTATCAACTGACCGATTTTCAACCTGAGAAACAGGAACTGACAGTTCTTTAGTACTACCTGAACTAACACGAACATTTCCTCCAAGTTTTCCCAAAGATTTAAAACTAAATCCAATGTCTTCTGGAAGTTTTTTATGAGACAACACTCTTTTAATCCATGTCCAATTTGAAATTTTTGATTTTCGCTTTGCAGAAGGAGATTTTGATATTTTACTCTCTATCTTTCCATTTTTCTGAAAAACTCCGTCTTGGATGTCATCTTCTCCAGACTGTTCCATAATATCGGACGGTATTTCAAGAGATCCAGTTGAAAAACTACGCTTATGCAACTGCGTGTGCTTTGGACGTTTTGGACTAGTGTCTGATGACGATTCATAAGATTCAACATGGTCCAGAATATCAATATCTTCAGCACTTGGCAGTCTTGGTCTGCTTGTTCTTGGTCTAGCCTTCTGAAATTTTTTTAAATTTTGTGGTAATGTTTGAAACCCAGAGGGAATTGTGATTTCAGCTTCAACAGCACTTTTGGCTTGCAAGAGAGTTTTAGTACTTTCTAAATAATCACATTTTTTCTTAAGTTTTGCATTTTCATCCTTGAGCTGAGACAACTGTTCCATTAATTTAACTAAATTATCCAAATGATCCAATCCAACACTTTGTCGAACCTGACTTGGACTAGCTGAACGATCTTTTCTAGCTTTTGGTGCCAAGGACAAGGTCTTAGTCTGTTCTTGGAAAGTTTTCCCTTGTTCCTCAAAAAATTCCAATACATTTTCATGTGGAACATCTTTTGTTTGTAGTGGCCTTGACCTCCTCTCTGAAGGACTGTGACCTAATGTTCCCTCAGTTTTTTCTTTGACTGGGCCTTGACTAGCAATGACCTTCGGCACAATAAAGCTAACTTCTGTACACTGCGCTTTCTGAGATTCTTTACCCACAATTCTCTCAGTACTCTTCTGATCTACCCCTGTCACAGCAGACGATAGGGGTTGATCAACTGGTGAAAAGGTCATCTTGATTTCTCTCCTTTCCAGTTGGACCGCAGGAATGACCTTCCTTTCTGTCTGCTCAACACTAACATACAAACGTTCACGATTTCCTTCATCTGGGAGTTTTTGTGCTGCCATCTAAAGACAGCCGTCATTGGTCTACATTTGACCTAAAATGATAATAAAAAATTTTGACAAATGTTCAATTTTAAAACATGAAGACAATAGAAACTTTGTCTTTGTTTTATTGCAGTATAAGGTAGAAAAGAAAGAGATACCTAAAAATCTTCAACTATCAAACAACATAAATACAAAAATAGAACAGGATCAAGTGATAAAAGTTGCAGTGGGTGGACATAATATACTTGCTCAGTGATAAAACAAGAGGCTCAAAAGAATTGAGCCTGTATCGCTCAGCTGACAGTCCCACAATCCAATTTTTTCAAGTAAAAATTGTAATGGACCTTCCATAGATGTTTCATACTAAGTATCAGTTAATTTGGCTATATGGTTTCAGAGGAAGAGATTTTTAAAATTTTGACCAATCAAAAATAAGAATCCATCATAGCTGCCATGTTAGCTGTCCGACTGGGACGAAATATGCAAACTTTATAAAGGTCCTTCCACAGATGCTTCATACCAAGTTACAGCTCACTTGGCTCTGCGGTTTCAGAATTTTTTTTTTTTTTTAATTTTGACCAATCAGAAATAAGAATTCATCATGGCGGCCATATAAGTTCTTTGACCAGAACAAAATATGCAAAATTTATAAAGGTCCTTCCATGGATGCTTCATACAAAGTTTAAGCTCATTTGCTTAGAGGTTTCAGAGGAGAAGATTTTAAAATTTGTCCAATCAGAAATAAGAAATCATCATAGCAGCCATATTAGTTGTCCGACCGGAACTAAATATGCAAAATGTATAAAGGTCCTTCCATTCTCTACTTGCAGAGCTCGGAATGCATACATATTTTATCATATTTTGACAGAGTTATCATTCCTCACAGCAGGTGTGATTTCGAGGTCACTCGTGGCATTTCAACAGAAATGAAGGAAAAAGATCGAGGAGTTCAAACGAAAAATGGAATTCCTTAAAAACAATATTAACTGTGCAATCGAGAACTTAGGACTTTTCCATTTTTTTCAGTGGTAAGACACTGAAAATTTTCAAATGTATCCCAACTACATAAAATTGACAGCACATCCTATATAATGAGGAATTCCCTTCGCCTTTCGGGATTTTCTGTTTTATCACTGGGATTGAAAGATAAATCGGTGTGTTCCTAGTGAGACACCTGCTGTAAAGAATGACAACTTTTGGCGGGATAGTCAACCGCAAGTCAGGAATAGATGTAGATGCTTCACACCAAGTTTCAGTTTATTTGGGCTAGGAGTTTCAGAGGAAAAGATCAAAATGTAAAAGTTTACAGATGGACGGACAGACAACAGACACCAAGTGATGACAAAAGCTCACATGGCCCTTTGGGCCAGGTGAGCTAAAAATTCAGTAAATAACCGAGAAATTATAGAGAAGAAAGTGATTTTGTGTAAACCTTTTTTGAAAATGTTAAACCACTCTTACATCAATAATACAATGAAATGTTTTGCCTCTTTAACAACAAATATTTTTCATTTCATGAATACAAAAAATATATTTTCATAAATCTGGTATCATTTTCATAAACCGATCCTACAGTTAAATTTAGTAAGGAATGTTATGTATATTTAATTAAAACAAATCCCTAATACATGACAAAAAGAAGTTATCCCTTTTTCAGAATAATGGACATTTATTTGACATTTTTTATTGTATAAAATTAAATAAGTGAATGACCAAAGAGATTTTTACTTTTCCTTCCAGGCAATATTCAACAAGGTTATTACCTTG
This sequence comes from Mytilisepta virgata, assembly GCA_028015205.1. NCBI lineage: Eukaryota > Metazoa > Mollusca > Bivalvia > Mytilida > Mytilidae > Mytilisepta > Mytilisepta virgata. The sequence continues at coordinate 392,827 of JAPWFG010000042.1, read as the reverse complement.
TGGGGTCCTCAATGTCCAATTAAACAATGAATTTGTAAGACATGGTCATTTCTCTCCCAGTTATATACACATGATTTTATTGTTTTATCAATATTCATTACTTTAACATACACAAAAGATCAAGGTATCAGAATTCAGTAAGAATATTTTTTTCTGCAGTGAAAAAAAATTGCTTCCCTGGAAACTGATTCATTTTTACTAGTCCAATTGGTATATCTAGAGGGGGTGCTTCTTAGCAGTATGTTTGGTCTGTTCTTTGAAGAAATTAGACTAAAATGCATGATTTCAGTAAGGAAAAACACAAGTTTTCCTTTAAGATTGAAGTCACAACAAATTTTCTGGTTCCATCATAACATCACAGTTTAGTAAAAAATAGCTTTATCAAGAAGATAGTGAGACAAAAAGACATTTCAATCATAGTCATCCTAAGACAACATTTGAAACAAGGAATACAACATAGCGAAATGAAAAAATAGCAGCTGAGCAATCAAAACCCCACCAAAACTTTCTAAAAGAAAAGTAAAATGTTAAATCAACATGCAATACAAACGGTTTTCCCATCTTAACCCACCATCCACCCTTTATCCACGGTTGACAGAACTGTATGCAGGGTGTGATGAGGTGTGTATTAAGCTTAATGTAATCAACATCTCTTTCAATTTTAATTTTTTTATAATGGGCATTCAACTCTTTTAACATGAGAGTGTAAATATTAAACTTGTACTCAAAATACAAAGTTTCAGTATCGTATAAAAAAACACATTTATATTAAGAATGAACCCGATAGTTATTGAACTAAAAACACATTTTTCTAAATCCCAAAATATTTGTAACAATAGGATATTCTCAAGATGAGGTCACTTACTTTTGATAAAACTGTTTACTTCTCATTAGTAAACAGTTTATAGTTACAGTATATAAACAAATTTTATTGATATAAATATACTCTAGTTATTACCCTTAGAAATGAAAAATTCCTTTATCATACAACAGTCACATACCATTGTACTTTTTTTATATTCCATATTGATGACTTGTTTATATGATCCACTTTATATAGCCTTTCTGGAAAATCTGACTCTTAAAACTTCAATAATGCAATTTCCCTTAAACAGACTGGAGAGCAGCAATGAACAGCAACTGTGAATTTTTTCATCTTGCCATGTTTTCTGAGGCTTGTGAAATAGGCTATTTGGCCGAAATTGTACACTTTTAACTTGTCATTGATTATATATAGTTTATTTTAGCATTTTACTTTACACTTTTTGATTTCATTTTGGCCCATTTCACACCAATAGATTTTAAGATAGCTTAAGAACAACTGTTTGAGAAAATCTTCATTCTTTGGCTGAATTTAAAACTCTCTCTTTCAATATTAAAGAATTCAATAATTACAGATTGCTAAAGGGATATAGATATAAAAAGGTAGCTTCTTGTAATAGACACAGAATTACTTATTCAACGCATTCAATAATTATAGTTTTTGTAAAATATGTTGCCTTCATTTACTTCAGGGGTTCCACTCCATAAGGGGGTAACCTATACTAACCCTAACATCAAACTCTTCCATAACCTAATCCTAAACTGAACCAAACGCTAGCCCTAAAGGAATGGAATCCCTCAAATGAATGCAAAATATATGAACAAATGTTTGCAAATTACATGACTCTCTTTTGCTCCATTATTATGTACCGACCACATGCAAACATTTGGGGACTAGAGGAATAACAATACCTGGTCTTTTTACCTTAATGTCTTTCTTTACTTGTAACAAAGGTCTTATCATTCATTATCTCAACAACAAATTACTTTGAGGTAAAAGCACTATTTTTCTAATATCAGCAGTTGGAACAAAAAATATTTTGAGATATCAGGAGTTACTACAGTGCAAACTTTGAATTCGGGACTAACAAATTATTTTAACATATTGGGAGTTGAGAAAAGCGAGTCTGAGGTATGGAGAATCATCTGTATATGAAGTATTTGACAAACATTTCAATACAACGTTATAGCCTGTTCAAGTGGAAAATATCCCAATGTCTAAATTAAGTCTGGGCAAATGACCTATTTGTTTAACAAGTTCTGAAATCTTATATTGATATTTCTTTATAAAGACACTAAAAATGTCAGTCTCTTCAATTCAAATTTGTAAAATTAACGTTCCGTAAAACAAGATCAATCTGCTAGACAATTGGAATCGCAATAAAATCTCCTAAAGATTCAAATCCAATCCTAGGATTAGTTATTGCCATCAGTATTTATTTTAAATTGAAATTGATGACCAATTTGAAATTCTAGTTCTGTATAAGACCATTTTTAGATGACCAAAATGATGGAGAAAAAGTACAATGTTATCAATCTTAGTTCATAAAATATAATTCTTTGAATCGGATAAAGTCTTGATAAATGATCTTTTTCGGGGTAATTTTTTACTAATTCCCTGATCGTTAGTTTTTATGTGCTTTTGATGTTTACACAGACTGAAATATCTATAAGTAGTGAATTTTATTTTCAGTCTTCCAGACACTAAACTCTGGTTTTAAAAGAAATAGATTTTTTATATCACAATTTTATATCTATAAGTTTGATTAAAAGCATTAACCAAAATTCCAGCTCAATCTTTTCTGTGGTTATGTTAGGTAAATAGGGGTTTCAGACCACTTTCAGCATGATCGATGGCAGCCAGTTTTTGTTGGTGGAACAAGCCAGAGTATATGGGGAAAAAAACTTATTTGGCATAAAACCAGGAATTCTGGTATCCTAAAATAAAGGTCAAACAATACTCTCCAGGAGTTGAATTTGAGTGTGCCATCTTGGTGATGATATGCTGGTGATAATTAGTAGTTATATGACCTAGATGACTCAAGACACCGAGACCCCGTAGGTATTTGAGCAACTGAATTGTTAAAGAATAGTAGGTACAATATTAATCTAACTATTTTGTTAGGACTCTGCTTTCTAACTAGTTGGCAAAAGCAAACCTTAATCAAATCTTTCATACAAAATACCTTTATGTCAAGAAGTCATTAAGTAAGACAAATGTAAATGGTCTTATTTATGGTCATTTGAGCAGGAACAATATCTGTTAGTCACTGGTGAACATCTTAGTGACATATGAATTAAGTAGTAATGGTCATCAAAATTATATAGGAGAGAATATATCATAAACTAGAAATTGTGTCTGTAAAATCCATATAAACGCAAAACTAAACCAGAGTCGCTCTAGCATAAAATGTAGGTCATAATGATGCAATTATTGTATGAATGCTTTAGGCACATCCACTGTTGAAGTCTCATTGATACACTATGCTTAGTTCCAAAGAAATGAACCTGAACACAATACTTAATCACATAGCTCGGACATACCTATGTACAGATGGACACAGGTAACTCTATATGTCCCATCCACATTCGTGGGAGGGGCATAAAAAACATTAGAACTTAACTACACCTGTAAAAATACTTAACAAGCATGGCAACTCCAATGCACTTCTATCATAAAAGAAGATAATTGATTCTATCTACAGATGTATTCATAGTAATATTTTTATCTTGCACAGAGCATGACACTGATGAAACACCAGCAGTTTGATAAGACAAAATCGAACCAATCATGAACTAGACTTAGTCATGGTGGCCATTGTAATTTAGTTCACAGGGTCAAAATCTCATAAGATTAACATTTACAATTGGCCAATGTTTATTTCAACTAAGGTTAAAAATATAATGAACATATAACCAAAGTTTCACTGAATGGACATAAAAATGAGAAAAGGATGAGGATAAAATAAATCTTCAAAAAATTTAACTTCAAATTTTAAATAATCTCCATTTATACAAAATCTATTTTTGCATTATTGGTTTTTTTATGCCACTTTTCTTTGGCTGTTATCGTCAAAGCAGGTTTTTATTGGTGGAGTCACTGGGCCAGTACCCAGAGAGAACCTGGTAATACTTATCAATTAAGATTCTAGTCGAACACACCTTGTCACATGCTAGATTTGATCTCTCTATCTCAAGTTTTGACAGGCTAGTGATTACTATGGCCAGTAGTTACAATTAACTACCCACTATGTGTCCCACTTATTTCTTATGAAAAACCCTGGAGATTATTACAATTTTTAAAATTTCAAATAACAATTTGGTATAATGTTTCAAATTTTTGGAAGCAAAACTAATGCACATATTCAGCAACTTCACATTCAATTCACAAAAATCAACGAATTGCACATAAATAATGGAACATCAGCTCTTGTAAAATATTTTAGGCCATTTCAGCAATGGAAAAGATAATAAAATCTAATACAACTATTTCAAACTATAGGTACAGTAATCATGGTGATACTTTTTACTTTCACCATAATGAAATATTTGAGATATTCGTGAAAAACGACTTACAGTTTTTAAAAAAGATACAAAAGACCTTGTTATCTGCAGCCCCTATATAATAAATGGGTAAAAACCCCTAAAGTGCATGAAATTACCATGTAATTAAAAAATCAGTCCTGGATGATAAAAAAACACTTGAGAGACGATTTTGGTAGAAAGTTAAGAGTTAGAAACCTTGCTCCAAAAAAGACTTTCTGACATGTCAGATCAAAATAATATTCCAAAATGCACTGAATGAAATAACTGAAATCAGTTATTACTGAAAAATTCAACCCAGCATTATATAAAAAAAATATGCCTTACCATGGTAGGTATATAAAAGATTTGAGTGACACACAAAACATATATGATGACATTAATATCACTGGCTTGTCTATCATAAAACGGTAATATTTCTCATGTGTAATCAATTAACGCTCTTCTGTCACTTACAATTATTGTGACAACTATAGCCCAATTACTACAAAATTTGTGTTTATAAAGAAATAAAATTTGGGTGTTTTAATTTCACAATACTAAAATCTTATTTTTATTGTTCATCACTTTGTATTCGTCATCACTGATCACCTGATAAATTTATCAACCTTCCAATTTATTATATACTTATATATTGAGACAACAATGAAAATTGTACTTTTTTTTTTTACTATTTCAGTCTGTTTCAGGGTTAATGCCCTTATCAACAGTTACTGTGAATCACTTATTATTTGTGAAACATCAATTTTTGAGGATTCTACAGACAGATTAATCCATGAAATTAAGAACCCACGAAATTTGAATTGTTCTTACAATAGAATCTTTCATTAAGCCCTAAATGTCCATTTATGCTTTCAAATTAAACAAAAGGAATGAAATCATTGATAATACTTGAAGGAAAATCTATCTGATGGAAAACTCTTTACTAGTATTTATCTAATGGTTTTAATAATTTCTGCCAGATGCAGTAGCTTTTTATTTCCAAAAAAATTTTTTTTTTTTTTGATTTGCGAAATCTAAGAAATTAAGAACCACGAATATGCCCCCTTTTCACCAATCCACAAAAATTGATTGATTTGTTTTTGCTTAATGTGCATCTGCAATTATTTCATGCTTCTTCAGGATGAGAACCAGTTCAACAATTGATCAAACAATTCAAATAGGGGTGGGACGGTACATAGAGGGGAACCTATTTTGACTGCCACTGTAAAAGGGTGGATGGAAGGGTAGGGTCCGATAATCTAGCCTTCTGTAGTAGCATTAGCCTACCCTTTTTTCTAAACTGTAACTGAAGCAGTCCTTAGCATTCAGGGAGTGTGGCATTCTCCAAAAAACATTACCCACTATGGTCTGCAGTCAAAAAAAATTTTTTTTTTTTTAAAATAATAAAACTTTGAGACTATATGCATGATAGCTATCCAATCACAAAAATAATAAGAAAATTTTATATTTAAAAATTGAACAATGACAGTAATTTTATTGAATTGAAGCAGAATAACATGTAAAGAACCTTAATGAGATGTGGAAAATCAATTTTTGGTTCATATACAAAGCAGTTTTTGAGAAAAAACTAGAAATTGTAACTGTAAGACACTGATGCCCTGCCTAAAATGTAGGTCATCATGTATGAATACTCAGTACTATCCAAGGCACATCCACTGATGAAGTTTCGTTGATACACTATGCTTAGTTCCAAAGAAATGAACCTAAACGCATAACTTATCCAGAGTCGCTCAAGCACAAAATATAGGTCATAATGACCCAATTATTGCATGACTGCTCAGTACTACCCAAGGCACATCCATTCATTGATACAGTATATACTCCAAAAAAATGAACCTAAACGCAAAAATTATCCACATAGTTCGGACATACGGACATACACTATGTCTGCTTAGCTCAAAAGAAATGAACCTAAATGCAAAACTTAACAGGAGTTGGTCAAGCATTAATGACCCAATTATTGTATGGCTGCTCTGTACTACCCAAGGAACATCCACTGATAAAGTTTCATCGATACACTATATACATCAAAGAAATGAACCTAAACACAAAACTTAACCATATAGTTCGGATGTACGGACGGCACGTCCAGACAGATAAGGGTAACTCTATCGCCCATGACTGTCATTGGACCAAGATGAGAAAACTATGAAAATCCTTCCTGTGATGAATCAGGTTCATTTTATTGTTAGCAACAAATTGTTTTATAATTTTGCCCAATAAGAAGCAATATTTGGTTCCTGGGGCTTTGTTATTTTTAAGATCAAGATGACTGTGCAAATTTGTAAAGATCTTTCAAAAGATGCAGTAAACTATGATCACAATCAGTGGGTATATGAGCAAGAATTTGCTGTGGGCAGTTGTATTGTTATAATGAAAACCCTTCCAATGATGATTACAGATTCTTATATGAACAGAGATTTTCTGTATAATGAAAATCTTTTAACTTGTTCTAATGTCCCTACTTTTTGTATTCCATGGCTTTATAATAGATATGGTCACACTTCGACTACACACAGAGGCACCTGCACATGTAATAAATTTATTAATATCATGTCCTGTGGTAAATATAACATCACATATAATTAACAGGAAACCAGACATGGAAATTGACAAGCTTAATTTATCTGTCCATCAAATCCTGCAGCTATATATGTTAGTATCACATGCATCTAAACAAATGGTGTAAATTTAGCAGGTATAAACATCTACCTGTAGGTCAAAACCGAAAAAATAACATATGTACAACTTATTATATAATTAATCATAATTTTGGCATTCTATTATTTATGATGAAGAAAAGATCATCAAATTCAGAAAAAGCAATTATTGTCTATAGTCATAAATATTATTTCATTGTCTATTACATGAGTTATTGTCTATTTTTTTCTTGTACTTTAAGGTGTATTTCAGTGCATATGATTTTTGTGTACCGATATGCAGTTATTAGGTGATATTGCCTTAGGGTTTATCTGGGCAATGGTAGCAGGGGAGCGGGAGTGGATAGTTTTGTTATAATTGCATATAAGGATATGTAGGATACATTCTTGATATAATATGCACATAATTCCTTGAACAGCATTTGTATTGCTATTCTTTATCTGAAAATTGCAAGTTAAAGGCAACCAAGCTAGAAGTTGACCATCTCAAGTGTATGCAAATAGAGGTCAATACAGATCCAAGGTAGCATTAACAAATGGTTATTACAACACCTATTCAAGAAGTTTTGATTTTCTTTTCTAATAAGGTCAATGTGAAATTAATGGTTTTTTCTGAGAAGAGTGATTGAATAAATAAGTAGGTATGGATGTTTGATAAATTACTTGATATGAGAGGCCCATCAAAATATAAAATCAGATTACTATGTTCCTTGTTATAATGGCCTATTAAAAGTTTCCTAAGATAGTAAGATAGTGTTAAGATCAGAAAACATGTTTGAGCTCACATCTGTATTCAAGTCAGTCATAACCCAGAGCCATAAAAGGCATGTAGAAACCTATACAATGTACGGTATATACTACCAATTCCATAAGATGACTTTATGTACTGAAGAGTACATTCTGTCAATGAAAATTTGGCAAGTTATTCAAGTCAATGCATTGTGTGCAACATAGAAACTAGAGGCTCACAAGAGCCTGTATCGCTCACCTGGAATTAAGTTTTCACCTTAAGGAGGACTAAAAATTTAAGTGTTGCAGTCAATTTGGCTGGTTTTTCTATAGGGTTCTATGTTAAACTAAGTTCAGCTGTGGCAGTTCTTGGTTGACAGTCCAGATCAGTGGACATATTTCTAAAAGAGAACCACCTGAGGACCATTTCTGCTATGTCTTGTTCCAACTGGCTAAGTGGTTTCAGACAAGAAGATTTTTAAATAAATTTTCCGATGGGGTCGTATATTTAACTAAGTTCGGCTGTGGTGGCCATCTTGCTTCACAGTCCACGAAATTGGACACATTTCTGAAAGAGGACCTCCTAAGGATAATTGGTGACAAGTCTGGCTCCAATATGTCAAATGGTTTCAGACAAAAGTTTTTTCAATGAATTTTCCCAAAGGACCCTATGTTAAACTAAGTTTGGCTGTGGCGGCCATCTTGGTTGATAATCTGGATGATCGAACACATTTCTGAAAGAGGACCATCTAAGGACCACTGCTACCAAGTCTAGTTCTAATTGGCTTAGTGGTTTCAGACAAGCAGATTTTTGAGTGAATTTCAAAAAGGGTCCTAATTATTAAACTAAGTGCAGCTGTGGTGGCCATCTTGGTTCAGTCCACAAAATCGACACATTTCTGAAAGGGGACCATTGCTGCATAGTCTGGTTCCAATTGGTCAAGTTGTTTCAGACAAGAGGATTTTTTAATAAATTTTCCCATAGTGCCCTATGTTAAACTAAGTTTGGTTGTGGCGGCCATCTTGGTTGACAGCCCAGGTCATCGGACACACCCCTGAAAGATGACCATCTAAGGACCATTACTGCCAAGTCTGGTTCCAACTGGTTAAGTGGTTTCAGACAAGAAGAATTTTCTATAATTTTCCCATAGGACCCTATGTTAACTAATTTTGCCTGTGGCAGCCATCTTCGTTAACAATCTGGGTCATCGGACATAATTCTGAAAGAGACCTCCTAAGGACCATTACCGCAAACTTTAGTTCCAATTGGCCAAGTAGTTTCATAGAAAATTCATCCCCCTTTTTTCTATTTTTAGTAACAGCAGCCATGTAGGTTGGAAGTCGGGGATGTCAATCAATGATTTTGGTCATGTTGACTTATTTGTAGATCTTACTTTGTTGAACATTTTTGCTGTTACAGTTTGTCTTTATCTATAATAATATTCAAGATAATAACCTAAAACTGCAAAATTTCCTTAAAATTAACAATTCAGGGGCAATAACCCAACAAATGGTTGACCGATTTGTCAGAAAATTTCATGGCAGGTAGATCTGATCTATTTTTAGCCATGTCGGCCATGTTGGTTGGCAGGCGGGGTCATCGGACACATTTTTTTAAACTAGATACCCTAATGATGGTTGTGGCCAAGTTTGGTTCAATTTGGCCCAGTAGTTTCAGAGAAGAAGATTTTTGTAAAAGTTCACAGACGATGACAGACGACAGATGCCAAGTGATGAGAATAGCTCACCTGACTATAGGTCAGGTGAGCTAAAAAAAAAAGGTTAACCTTCTCATTTAGCCATAGTGCAATTCTGATTTGTTTTGATAATTTTGCCTTTCATTAAATATCAGAAATTCTTTTCAAAATTGTTGGAAAAACTTTTCTTCTCCCTGACTCCCCTAATTGTATTCAAAATTAAATTTCCAATTTAGTCATGAACAAAGAAATAAAACCTTTTTTTACCTTTTTTTTACTTTTAAGCAGTACATATAATTAAATTTAAAGAAAAACCAAAAAAATTATATTAAATATTCAAGAAACCTACTACAAAAATAATTTTTCAATTAAACTACAATTTGTCTTACCTGTCTAGGTAATCCCTATTACACAATATTGGACTGACTCAAAATATTGTAAACATTTCCTACATCGTTTTTATTACTGAAACATGCCTCAGAAAGGATGTGGCCTGACCTTGTGGCTTTTCAGGTCAATTTTTAATTTAATGACTTGAGAAATTATCAGTGGGAGGAGACAGTACTTAATTTTGACTGACCAAAACAAAATTCCGTTAAATGCTTAATGGTACTTGAAAATGAATATCCAGGTGTTTAAAGGTAAAGAAATCAAAGAAATAATCTATCCAAATCTACAGGTAGAAATGTTAATGAAATTGATTACAAATTCTGTACAGATATACAAAGTATTTGATAACTTGTGAAATTGGTTTGTCAAACAATATAAATACATTTTATCTCTTATATTAAAAGTACCGGAATTTCTTACAATGGGGGAAAATAAAGGGGTCCAAATATGATTAATTCAAAATTATAGTTATAGACAAAAAGTTTCACATAATTGTATAATTAGCTGTAAAAAACAATTGGATATAAAGTAATTAAAATAAACAAATAAAAAACAAGAATACTTTAAAAAAAAAAAAGTATTAACCCCCCTTTCTTGAAAGTGTATACAATTACAGAAGTACTGACTTAAGGATAGGAGAATTACTTGTATGAGTCAATTGTATGTACTATCATAATCTATTAATGCTAATAATAACAAATCAAGGTGTAGCCCTGATTCATTATCTCAATTAAATGTAGTCTGCTGAATTCTAAGTAAGACTGTGCCTACTACAAGTAGTATTCTACGTGTAATATCAAGCACTATATCATGAAAATTATATTTGACTGTATTGCATAACATATCCCTGCCTCTCTTGTATAGGAGAATTAGTAAATTTTTTGAGTTACTTCCCTTCAATTTTAAATAATAAAAAAAAAAATTCATACCTTAATCCATAGTCAGTTATCAAAATCCAACGAAAAAATCCAAACACTACAAATCACATTTAAAATCACTAATTTGGCATTTTTTCTTTGAAATACATAGAAAAAACTCAAAATGATGCTGAAATCATTATTATGGATCTTAGATTCTGCATGTCACGAAAAAAAATCAGTAGTACACATTTATGAATTAAGACATTTTATGATTTGATATGACAAGTTAGATAACAAGATCTCTGCTTGTCACTGCCTCAGGCCTTAAATTTATGGCATGGTCCATCACATTGTTATTGTCACAAGAAACAGATTAATCCTGGACAAGCTTCGACGATCACATAATTAAATCTACAATATGACAGCACATCCTAATAAATATGTCATAAGTATGCAGAAATAAAATCAAATTATCCCATATGGAAGTGCTACTTTTATTTTATTGAGTGTTAAAATACTAATTAATATTGCTACCTACACACTTGTTAGCAAAACAGGAAACACTAACTCTTAAACTCCCTAATTTAGACTTCTGAATTAATTTGCAGTTTAAAGTGATTTATTTCAACTAACAACCGCCATGTATATGAAATAATTTTTGCATCTAAGTTCTATATATTATCTGACCATGTTCAGTATATTCAAAATTTAATGCATGCATTTATTATTGCGAATCTTTGAAAATAAAAAATAAATACTATTTCTTTTAACTTTGTAAAGGAATATCATAAATTCAGAAATACAGCATTATCTTGATTATTGAAAGAAAATGTGATAAGGTGAAGATTGTAATAATTAAACTCACATTTTTATTTTTTGATAGTGATATCCATTACAATAAAGTGTTGATACAGAGATATGTCTCGCCTATCGACAGAAAATTGGAATAAATATCTGATGGACAGCAACATTGCTACTTAAATGAAAGTGGCTGGACCATGACTTAGGCAGGGCATCAACTGAGATGTAATTATAGTAATGCAACTTCATAGGAAATATCATTTATCTATCACAAGTAGTTCCTATCGAACTAACTTAAGCAGAAACTTAACATTTAAAATTGCTACATGAAAGTCACTAGACTGTGACCTAGGGGGCAGGGCCTCAAAATGGTTGACTACCTGAGATGTACTGATAGTAATGCAACTTTATAGAAAATACTGATTTATCGCAAGTAGTTCCTATCAAACTTAAGCAGAAAACTAACATTGAAAATTGCTAATTAATTGAAAGTCACTGGACCGTGAGCTAGGGTGCATGGCCTCAAAATGGTTGACTAACTGAGATGTACTGATAGTAACGCAACTTAATACAAAATACCATTGATCTATCACAAGTAGTTCCTATCAAACTAACTTAGGCAGAAAACTTAACATTGAAAATTACTAATTAACTGAAAGTGGATGGACCATTAGCTAGGGGGCAGGGCCTTGAAAGGTGGACAAAACTGTTCCTATCAAACTGATCTTAAGCAGAAAGCTTAACAATTGTTGATGCAGCCGTCGCTGCCAGAAAAGCAACACCTATGTCTCGCCTTCCGCGACTTTCGTTGCAGGTGAGACAAAAAGTACATAAATGGCACCAATTAACTTACCTATATTGTCTTGCAATAAAAAATGCATCCAAAAATTTCTTACTTTACAAAATTACTTGCAAAAATAATTAGCAAGAATTAATTTTCAGGCAATAATAAATTTCATCTATTCGGACTGTTATAAGTTTATTTTATACAACTCAGAAAAAATTTGCTTTATTCCATTGGGAAATTTAGGAATAGTCAGAAAATCTGCAAAATGGAAGTTAAACTTCTATAAAAGTTCATGCAAGTTACTATCCCCTAGTGTCTTGCAATTAGTCCCAAATTCTTCATTATTTTGAAGTAGAATAATGAAAGATAATCTTGGTTTTACTGTATTCTTACAACAGCAGAGGTATAGTTTTTGTCCAATGATTCATTGGTAAAGAATTTAACACAGAAGATAAGATGCAGGTTTGTACCATCAGTCAGGTATAGACAAACTTATCAACAGCCTTACTACAGAGTAACTTACACTATACAGATAATAATACAATATCATATTTGTATAATATGAAGAGGGTTGTAAGACTTGCATCAGATGTCTAGAAAAAAAAACAAACATACAAACTCCTCCTTTTTCTAGGTAAAATTGCATGTGGTGTTTTTCTGATAAAAAATTCCTATCCAGATTTTCTATTACATTTCTCTTTGTCATCTTGCCCTCTTCTCATCAAAGATATTAAAATGTAAGGATATGGGGGTACACATCAAAGAATTAGAGCCATATAAATCTATAAGATCAGATATAATTAGGTTCTTACAAAAATATATCTGAGTAACTGAAGTATAAGTTTTAGGTCATAGCTGTCCAATGCTCATAGAAAATTTGCACATCAGGGATGATTCCACACATTCTAAAATGGGTCCGCTTAACAACAAATTGTGAATTTTTAACTCGTTTGGGAATTTCTTTCAGTACTTTTGCCACACCAAAAGAACTTTAATGTGACTTTCACAAAATATCCGTCCTGTCCGTTTCAAGTCACAGAGCTATCGCTACGAACGCATGTGCTTACTTAGGGTCTATCTGGTCAGCTGCTTATACCTCAAGGATCATAGTAAACATTGCTGTAGTTACTAAATCTTATATTTAAAATTACGTACTCATGGTAATATTGTTTTGCCTCTTTGGGAATTTAAATTTTCCTCAAAATTTTTGGGGCCGCTTACCCGCCCTAAATGATATAGTGGAATCAACCCTGCACATGAATTAATTTTGTCAGGTAAAACAATGAAAAAAAATTCATAATTATATACCTTAGGTTGAAAAACATATAACCAAGATATAAACTATTGTTCTTAATCTGAAAATGAGCAATGAAAAATTGAAAACTAGAAACTGTGTCTGTAGGACCCGGATGGCCCCGCCTAAAATGTAGGTCATCATGAATGAATGTTCAATTCTATCCAAGGCACATCCACTGATGACGTTTGGTTGATACACTATGCTAAGGTCCAAAGAAATGAACCTAAACACAAAACTTAATGAAACAAGGCAACCAGGCTGCATATCCCCGCTGCATTTCCCTGCGCCACTGTTGTGTTAATCACAAAATTAAATGCTCTAAACGAAATTATACTCAGATGTGACAATAACTATAGTAATGAATTGGACAGGTGAGAGTTAAATGAAGTGTGACTGATTAGGATATCATAAATTGATAATGGAAATACATGTAGTGAACTGTTTTTATGATGACATGTTCTACTAATTAAGTGTAAATTTACCAAAGTTGGAATATCAATTTTGGAAATTGAATGGTTAGCTTAAGTCTTGTGACATTAATAGTTATTAATATGCATGGTTGCTAGATACATTTCCAAAAACATGAAGAGTCTTTCAGGAAATTTACCAAAATTGGAGTTATTTTTTTGAAATCCAAATATTCCATTTAATTTTGGAAATTTAATCATTCCCTATACATCTGTTACTTTTTTGTTAACAAAAATGTATGGTTGCTAGGTACTTTTCCAAAAAATTCAGATCTTAGTGTCTTTCGGGAAATTAACCAAATTTGGAATTCCATTTTTGGAAATTGAATGGTAACTTTAACTCTAATGATATTAATATGCATGGTTGCTAGATACATTTCCAAAAAATGAAGGTCTGAGAGTCTTTCAGGAAATCTACCAAAGTTGGAATTTCATTTTTGGAAATTGAATGGTTACCTTAACTCTTGTGACATTAATGGTGAATATTAATATGAACATATGAAGGTCTTAAAGTCTTTCAGGAAATTTACTAAAGTTGGAATTATTTTTTTTGAAATCCAAATATTCCATTTCTGCTAGTGTCTGATAGTATGGTTGATTGGTCATTTAAAAAAATTAATAAGTCTGAGACTCTTCCAGAAAATTTTTTCTGCCCCAAGGGCAAATTTCAAGATTCCGAAACCTTTGCCACAGACAACTTTTAAAGTGCTAGTAATGCACAAATTTTTATGTTTCTACCACTTAGGTATAAGAGGAGTTCTGTGACAATCGATTTTGGGATTTTTTTTAACTCTCTTGTTGCTATACCCCGAGGGGTTTCCGAAAAATTCTAATGCCACTTTTGAATTTGCCATATGTAATACTAGTCATGGTTTCAATTCCAGCATTATAGTCCAAATAGTTTAGAAGATTTCACTATTTACTGGATATCGCAAAATCCATTTTTTGCTCATAAGTATGACCTAAGGGTAAAATTCCAAAACCTTCGGTAGCATCTACATCAAAGATGTTAACAATGATCAATGTTTCAGTTTTCTATCTCTTATGGTTCCTGAGATAATCCTGATCATTATGTATACACGTACGTACAGCGAACACCAAAACAATATCCTCGCAGTTTCGCTAGCACGGGGATAATCATCACTCAAGCATAAAATGTAGGTCATAATGACCGAATTATTATATGACTGCTCAGTACTACATCAGCCACATCCAATGATAAAGTTTCATTGATACACTATGCTTGGTTCCAAAGAAATGAACCTAAACGCAAAACTTAACCAGTCACTCAAGCAAAAAATGTAGGTCAAAATGACCCAATTATTGTATGAATGCTTAGTACTACCCAAGTCACAACTGCTGATGAAGTTTCACTGATACACTATGCTTAGTTCCAAAGAAATGAACCCAAACACAAAACTTGGCCAATCACTCAAGCATAAAATGTAGGTCATAATGACCCAATTATTGTATGACTGCCCCATACTACCCAAGTTACAACGGCTGATGAAGTTTCATTGATACACTATGCTCAGTTGCAAAGAAATGAACCTAATCGTAAAACTTAACCACATAGTTCGGACGTATGTACAGACGGACAAGGGCAACTCTATATGCCCCATCCACATTTGTGATGAAGCATTTTCATGTATTATCATTATTTATGCATTTTTAAAAAACAAACCAGTTATTTATGATTTAACTGACAGAGGAAGAAACTCTGACCACAC
Source organism: Mytilisepta virgata (assembly GCA_028015205.1). Classification (NCBI taxonomy): domain Eukaryota; kingdom Metazoa; phylum Mollusca; class Bivalvia; order Mytilida; family Mytilidae; genus Mytilisepta; species Mytilisepta virgata. Next base: position 377,041 of record JAPWFG010000042.1, on the reverse strand, counting down.
TCACACAAAAATAATATAAATCAAATTAACTTTTATTAATAGAAACCTATATATTACTTCAAAGACTGTGTTAATAATGTAGGCATGTGTTCTTTCTCTTCCTAGGTTAATGATCTAATGGTTTCTTAAGATTTTAATGACTGGTTAATCCTTAAGATATATTTTTTTCAAAGAAATGCGAGAAGCTTTTCATTACAAGTATAAAGTATTTTTTTCTGTCTAACATGGAACCCCTCTTGATTCGAATTAACACTAACTATTCAGAACTAGATTAATTTTAGATGTTCTTTAAATTCTGGATTCATGCTCTTTTTCCAATCTCAAATAGTGAAGAGGACCTTTCTGAAGATGGAGTTGTGTAAATCACCATTGTTAGGGGCATCCTTAACCTCATAGTGAGGTCAGAGATTTTTCTTTGTGCTGAAGCCTTTGAATTTCAGATTAAGATCTCCAATAGAAATACTATTACTTCACATCCATCAGTGAATTTAAACTGTCATATATTTTCTTTTCTGAGAAAGAATAGTGTTAATCAATAAGAAACCACAGTAACTATTAAAATTCCTAAGACTGTACCTGTCATTGTTGGTCTGTTAGCATACTGGTTTTTTATTCATTCATGGTCATTCCTAGGGTACAACAACAAAACAAAAACGCTCTGTAAAATTCCTGAAAAAAAAATAGTCTTATTGATTTTTTTTTGGTATCAACAATTTGGATATACCTTTTTAACCATTTAAAATTTGAGGTTGCCTGGAAATCCTTATGAATTAAGGTTGGATTTCGTCACATAAGCTTAGTTTCAATTTTACAACATCCCTGGTATCATTTGTTGTTATAACTAAAAATCTACACCATTGAGCCATTATCTAAAATCTTAGTTTTGAATCATAAAAAAGCTTAGGATTCAAATTAAAACCAAGCATGTAAGACACTTTAATCACTGGTCCATGAAAATCATGGTCAGGACAGCATGTAAGATTATGGACTGTATATGTTGAATGCGGCCTCCATAAAGAGACCCCTATGTCACTCCTTCAGTGACTTTCATCAAAGAAAAAACAAAAACTGTACACATACATTAAATGGTACACCTCAATCTTCATCAACAAGTAATCATGTAATACTTTGTATTTGCTTGATTTTAATTGAAGTAGAGTACCAGGTAATACTAGTACAATTGACCAAAACCATTTGAATAAGTATCACTGATTTTAATTCAAGAAGTAGAGTACTGGGTAATACTAGTCAACAATGTTTCAAGAAAACTGAAAAAAGGTAATGATGTCCACATAATGTGCACCTCTACATCCCTTATTCATCCGATTACAGCTTTATGGGAATTTTTATTTGTGGAGGAATCGGTAGAACCACAGACCTTCCACAGGTACTATGGCAATCCTTGTAAATTAAGACTGGAATCAAACACACTTCACCATACAAACTCACAACCCCAATCCTGAAAGGATGTTGACCATTATGACAAACTACCTACTGCTGACCACTCAGCCACCAAAGCCCCAATCATCATTTAAAGAGTCTACTTGTTAATTAAGCCAAAAAGTATAGCAACAGGTGTAAAATTCCCTCTAGTCGTGTAGTTTTCCTACTCCAAAAAATATTTCATAAGATAAATATGAATCCCACAGTTTGATATAAGCATCTGTCAAAACATTAAAAAATCTTCTGTTCTAATTCTTGACCTACATATGTAAAATTCTGTTCCACCATTTCTCTGATCAAACAGCTCAAATTAAGCACAAACTGTTTGAAACATTCTGTAAAAATAGCTAAAGATCTTATCTCCAACCTAAAGCTGTTCATCCAACACCCAGGTTACGACTTTGTACTACAAATACACCATTTCTTGGTACAATGCCAATGCTGAAGTTTGTGTCAAGTTCCACTTACCGAGAATAAGTTATTGCACAATGATTATACAAATGAACAATGGCTAGAATTAATTTGAACCTGCACAAAATCGTGGCTTTGACTGTGTGTCTCGTTGCGAAAGACATTATGGCTCCATGCAAGGAGGGAACTATCTAAAGCTGGCTAAAGATACTACTACCCTTTCCTTTCAATAATAGCCAATTTTAGGAGCTTTTCACATTTCAAAATTACAAAATTACTTTAAGCAAGATTACTGTGTTCCTCCTCCCCGCACTCCTCCACTTATTAACAGGCATGCATGGTATAACCACCTGAATAATTTAATTACATGATCTTGAAACACAATGGAGAAGCCTAGTAATTGTACTAAATACTAAATTATATTAAAACCTGTGCCAACAAGAAATGACAGGTATATCAGCTTTAAACTGATGAAAAATTTGAACTCATTGGCAATATCACAAAAGAAATTTTTTATGTATCAATAGACCACTTTCATGAAATGATATATTACCTCCCCTTATGTCTAACAATGTCATATGCCTTATTAGTCCAAATCATGTTGTTTATTGCAACAACTGAAAGTTCATATTGCCCTGCATGATAAGGTTGTTTTAACATCCTGTCTATTGTAGAGTAGGTATACAAGTAGAAGATCTGCATGCTTATTACATGTCCCATTATCCAATACATAGTTAGAAATTAATGGTAAAATAGAAAGGATTCAATTTTAATGATTTATATTTTAACATGCTAAATATTTCAGCAGAAAAATGCTTGAGACATCAGTTGGTCAAGAAAACAGACAGATGCTCGAATTTTCATTGGCATGACAACTGCCGATATCAAAATGTACAAAACATATATAATATGAAGGCCACAGCATTCTGTATCTATGCCTCTCAAGAATTAGCAGTGTATTTTTGTGGGAAGAGGGGGGGGAGGGGGTAGGCACTAAAACCTATATTTCTCATTTACTGCTTAATTAATATACACATGATTTTGTTTCATTTACACCAGGAAAAACACAAAATTGCTATTAAACCAATATGTTTATCCAAAGAACAGAGGTAAATTCAAGGGGAATAACTGTTAGTTCATGCAAGTTCAGAATTTTACTATGTACTCATTTGGGTCCAAGTTCAAAATAGAAAGTGTGTGTGATTAATCTACCTTTTTGTGAATAACCTGTGAAATATTATGATCTAAGAACAACTGTTTCTGTCACTAATGAATAAGACTCCACCCTAAGCATACTGAAAAATCATCAAATTCTCTTCAACAAAGGTTATCAAGCAAATTCTGATACAGTATTTCTGTGTACTGCAAGTGGAGGCAATTGTATACCACAAGAAAAATCTGAAGTCATGTGGCATTAGTTTTTTCAGTACTTTTATTTTCTTGCTCTACCACCTCCTCCCCTAATTCTTCTTTTAACCCTCCCCCCACCTTTCTGGTTAACTGATAATTAATAATTCTTGCATTCTTCATCAACATACATCAAACTCTTAAAAAACAATCCAAACCAATTAAAACAAATTAACATACATTCTTACCACTGCATAATATGAATACAGGTTCCAAATTGCACGACACTGATAACACAATCAGAATAATAACTCCAGTTGCTCAAGTTACACTGTTGTGGAATGTCTCTCAAGCATTCCCCTCATTACTCTCTATAAACATGGTAATATATGTCTTATCATTAAACATGCACATTTCAAGGACTTACAGATCTGTTTACATTTTCCTATGGCACTTGAAAGAGTTAGGCCAAGTAAATCTAATTTCATATTTAAGAAATGAATAGCAAAAAGATTATGCTATGGTGTGTTAAATTAAACTTGAATACGAATACACTTGGACAAAATATTAATATAAATGAATTTCTTTGCTCATACATCTATAATAATCAAGAAACACTTCTAAATCTGTGAACTATTATTTACAGTTAAAAAATTTAGAATCAATAAAATACTTAAAATGACATTATAAAACAGCTTTTTCACGTCAATTCTGTGCATTTACCATTGAAATGAAAAGAGATATATGGGGTAATTAAAGACTTAAGTCAACAACCCAGACACAAACCCTGAAAATTTGTCACACAATCCTCAACATGGAACACTATACTGCAAATCAAAACTGTGAAAGGAAATGAAAACTTGAAAAGGAGTATCTGGTTTATTGGGATTTTAACACCACTTTTAGTACAACTGGCTATATTGTAGCAGCCAGTTTTTATTGCTCGATGAATCCATAGAATCCAGAAAGAACCACGACCTTCGGCATGAAAACTGGCAATCTCTGTCAATTAGACCTGGAGTCAAATGCACCTTGGCACAGCAGTTGAGTTAAAATTTACAACTTCTGTGTTGAAAGGCTAGTGATCATCAGTAGTAATCCCTTATTACCTAGCTGAGGCCACAACTTAAAAGGGAAAGACCATGAAGCAGAAACTCACTACTATTTTAACTAACCTATACATGGTGCCAGATCAACAATAAACATACAATGACATCAATCCTGCTACACATATTGACCAAATGCATCTTGTCAGCAATGCTGAAGGCCGGCCTCGGTGGCCCAGTGGTCTCAGTAGTTTGTCATGACTACTAATGATCACTAGCCTGTCAACACTGTTGTGAGTTCGAATCTCACCTATGGTGGGGTGTGTTCGACTCCGATCTTGACAAGGATTGCCAATTTTCTTACCGAAGGCTCTCTCCGGGTAATCCAGCTTCCTCCACCAATAAAAACTGGCAGCCAAGAAATAGCCAAAACTCCAACTAAACAAACAAACATCTTGTCAGCAATGCAGAAGGTCACAAATAAAAATATTTTTAAAAAATTCATCTGTGGAAACAATTAATCACAATAAAGAATGATTTTCAAAGTGAACTGAAAAACATCAAATTACTTACATATGGCCTTCCAAGTAACATTGATGTCAGCAATGAATGATAAGGATGTGAATAATCTTAATCAAGAAAAGATTTATGGAAATTTACACTTACCTGTACTACTATCTGTTACTGGTGAAATAATGAGGTTGAAGATGAATTAAACTACCTAATGACATGCATATTATGTTATCATAAGGACATTACCTGAAAAGTGCATATAGGTTAAATCCTTTGGATTAATGCTTCAATCATTCATACATTTGAAATAGTCTCGTAACATCACTTGCACTTTCATTAATTTCCTAAACTGTGGCCACACAAAATTTTGTAGATTCACACAGACCATAAAATTTTAAATTTAAATGTAACGAATCTTGTAGGTTGTCTATGTCTTCTAACTTTTGTGATCCTTTTCAATAAAATATTACATTTTTTATCACTTTATACTGAAGACAAAAATAGAAATTTGAATTTTGTATGTCTAGATGACTCAATGCAAAGTTCCTAGAAAGATATGTCTGCACACAAGATATAGTATTTTCAACCAGCTTTACTTCCTATTCATAAAACTTTTTTTATATACCAGACCTTCATAGCTTTTTAAGCAGACTTTAAAATTTAGAGTTCAAACAAAAGATGTGCAAACCAGTTAAACTAATGAGGTAATAATTTAAAATATACTCTTGAGCAAATTGTACAGGACTTGGGCTTCAGGCTAGTGACTAAAGGTGCAGATTGTTTTAATACAATAATCTATATGCACTTGAAGTTATTATTTAACTGTAGTTGTACATAGAGTTAACCTGGTACACATGGTAAATAAAAATACTTAATATCTGCTGTTAATTACAGTAGTGTTTTATTCTAGAGAGGTTTCCTGGCTGTTTTACTATTTCTACAAAATAGGGCAAGCATCCAAAAATTATATGAACAGTTGAACAGGTAGTTGTATGTGGATTAAGGGTGATTATGGAACAACCAGTGTATATTCAAAGTTGAAGGGGGAATTTCAAAATATATTCCCCCCAAAAAGGGGCAAAAATCAAATGATATATACAACAAATATCCCAAATCATTAAATATTGGAAAATCATGCAAAAAATTTGAAAACTAGTGGCTCCAAGGAGCATGTATTGCTTACCTGGATTAAAACCTTAATCGGAACTCAAAATTTGACTGGTAGTCATTTTGTTGGTGGTTGGTGTGAATCATACGAGTAACTGATGTCATCTTATTGCAGCTAAGTTTGGTTTCATTTGGCATTATGGTGTCAGACAAAAAATTTAAACTATGGTTGGCTAATGCAGCCATCTTTGCTGATGGTCTGGGTCATTATAGATACTTTTTGATTAGGAATTCTACAAGTTTGGTCTCCATTGGCCCAGTGGTGTCAGAGGAAATAGGGTCTTATGAAACTAAGATGGCTATGGCAGCCATCTTAAATGAGTCCAGGACATCATACACAAGTCTGAAAGATGACCATTAAGGATCATTGCTGCCAAGTCTGGTTCCAATTGGACAAGTGGTTTCAGACAAGATTTTTAAATTAATTTTCCCACAGGGTCCTATGTTAAACTAAGTTTGTCTGTGGCAGCCATCTCGGCGGATAGTCCAGATCAACGGATATACTTCTGAAAGATGATCATCTATCGACCATTACTACTAAGTATGGTTCAAATTGGGCAAGTGGTTTCAGACAAGAAGATATTGAAATGAATTTTTCCATAGCGTTAAAAGTTCGGTTGTGGCAGACATCTTGGATTTCTGATTGGCACCAAAGAAATAACAATTGTTAAGGACCTTTTATAGAACCATATCTGTAAAGTTTGGGTTCAATCACGTATATCATTCTGGAAAAGAAAGTTCACGCAATCAGTAATTAGAATAGGCTCTGGCAGCCATGTTTCTTGACCAATCAGCACCAAAGTAACAACACTTGGGAAGGACCTTACAAGGAACAGCTCTGCCAAGTTTGGTCATATTCTGTGCAGTGGATCTTAAGAATAATATGCTGTTGGTATGGCCAATGATACGAGCACAGCAATATAAGCCCTTTCCAGAAACTCATTTCCGGTATCACTCTAAAATTAACTCACAATATGGCTGCCCCCATTAAACAAAGATTTCTCTACATGACCCATATGTAGAAAATGCATATGCTCCTATAGCGCTCGCTATCAAAACCTGAAAAGTTAAGGGATTGACAGACATCAAGTGATCGTAAAAGTACACACTGACCTTTAGCCAGGTAAGTTAACACTATTGGTATTGTGAGCAAGCTCACAAAATATACCCCTTTAATTTACAGTATAAGAAGACTCAAATCCAATTATTTCCCCTCCAAGAAGACGTCAGATCGGTATCAGGTCAAGTCGCCCCCAAGACAAGTCGCCACTGGACAACTCGCCCACCCATGTTAGTCAACTTGCCCACTCATGTTGGACAACTCGCCCACTCACGTTAGACAACTCTAAAAATACAGCATAGGGGTAAACTGCAGTTTTTGTCTATCTCCCAAAAACTAAAGCATTTAGAGCAAAACAGACATGAAGTAAAAATGGTTCTCTTTTAGAAATGTGTCCATTGACCTAGACTGTCAACCAAGATGGCTGCCACAGCCGAACTTAGTTTTAACATAGAACCCTATAAAAAAAAAACAGCCAAATCGACTGCAACAATTAAATTTTTAGTCCTCCTCAAAGTGAAAAGTTAAATCCAGGTGAGCGATACAGGCTCTTGAGAGCCTCTAGTTTATCTTCTGACAGCGGTTACTGTAATCACCGCAAAGCATCCAAGCGAAAACTAATTTAAAATGTAATCACTTAATTCTGATTTTACAAGCCAACAATAATTAAATTAATATGTAAAGCTATAAATAATCGTTATATGTTTGATGATAGTGGAATATAACTTGCACCATATCTGTACGAATCTCGAGGTTAATTTCTTTGAATTCATTTTTTTTCAATTATAGTATTTATAAATATAATTTTCAATAAATTTTTAATGGCAAAGATTATTTTCAGATGGGTTAAATATATCATTTTTATCAGAGGGTGAGTTGTCCAAATACAGTGTGCAACTTGTCCAATACTGTGGGGGACTTGTCTAAGAAGTGGGCAAGTTCTCTGAGAGGGCGAGTTGTCATGGGGGCTAGTTGACTTGCATTCATCAAATCATAATTAATTTCTTCATGCACATCTTCATATGCTTTACCATCATGGTGTGAAGTTTCACTTGAAATTCTACCAAATGGTTTAGGAGAAGTTGCACTTACAAGATTAATGGACATAGGGACAAATTAATTCCTATATATTCCCCTAAATACCTCCATTTGTTTGAAGGGTGGTGATAAATAAATAATCATAAAAAAACATGCAAAATTTTGTTGAAAATAAATCATTTAAATAGGGATGATTTTGATGAGCAAAATAACTGAAAATTGCTAAAAATAATTGAAATAGGGGGGTTAGGTGTGCAAAAATATCTCTTTCTGGCAGCTTCTGACCAGTTTGACAACTTTTCAAATAATTTTGCAATACCAAATAACTGACTAAAATCCTCCCTGGGTTTTACTTTGACCCCTGTAATTCAAAGAAATTTTCTCAAATGTTCAAACTGTTTCATTAATGCATACCAGACTGATCAGAAACTTTGCATTCTGTCACTTTGGACAAGCAGCATCTGATGAACATTCTGTCACTGCTACATCTGATGGACATCAAATGTTTAATTTTTTAATTATAACTTTCCTCAAGTTGTATTTAGGACGATTTCCCACCCACCCCTAGAAAATTGCCCTGCACTATATTTTTTGATTTTCTGAAAGCAATTCGAATTTTTCGTGTCTGTTTCATGGCATGCATTTTGATCCATGAAAAAGACCGGGTCTGGACCTGCATCACAGCATGCATTTCATTGATAGGCAAACAGGATGCAGCTGCACGATATATTCAAAAATTGCTTACACAAGAAAACTCAACATTATCAAACTGCAGACAAATACAAAATCATTCCTTTCTGTAGAAGCCAAGAAAACTTTGAGGAGAGTTTCCTACCCAAGGTCTTTCGGACATGGTCAAGCCGTTATTAGAATATGTGACCTCAAGTTCCATATTCTGGACTTGCCAATATCTAGAATTTCGACCATGACATGAGCCTTGCGAATCATTGAAAAATAAAAAATAAAGAATTGGTATCCTTCCACCCTCCCTCTTTTCTTAAAAATAAAAAAACTAGAAAACTGACATGTTCGCAAGGGACCTGCAGGGTGAATAAATTGCAGATTTAATTGGAGCTTTGTTTAATCAATCCCAACTGTATTCAAATTATGAGAATAGGAGTTATCACTAAACATATTCTTACAAAAATATACAAATTCACATAATTATGGAAAGCCAAAAATGAATATATTCAGAAATGGCAAAATACAGGCAGCACTTCAAACAAACAAAAAACAAGAACATCGTTCTGAAGTTCAAACTTGACCGAGAAAATACTAAATCACAACTATGATATAAATTTAAATAAAATCCATTTACAGTTTGTAGGCGTGAGAGTGCTTACAAGAAAAACTGACTAAATTTTCAGAGTTCAAAGGGCATTAACTCCAAGAAAAAAGACGGTACAGCACTGAAATTCGAACTTGACTGAGATAATACTAAATCACAAATATGATATATATGTGTAAAAAATTATTTAAGAAATGTAAGCGTGAGAGCGCTTACAATGTTGGATGGACCGATGCATGTTGCGGCGGGGGACAATAAATGGAAATTGATCATTGAAACAGTTACCATAGTAACATTTCAAATTTTTTGTGAAAAATGGTAAAAAAAATATGCAATTATATGAATGTTCCACTGAAAATTAAAGTCATATGTGGCATTTCAATGGAGATGAGCCTTATTTTTTCAAGCATGAATCTATAAATCTGCTATTAAAGTATAAGATATGTCAAAAGGCATATTATATTGATATTGAACTGCTAATAATTAAACTGTCTAAAATAAAACTTTTGATTTGATTTTAATTCCTACTTCCTGTTTACGTTTTGATAATTATATGCTACAGGATATTTGTTGGGCATGTTTTTGACTTTTGTCAGATTTCTGAACTCCTTTGATCTTATCAATTTCAAGGCAATATTTTTTTCTTTAAATTGATCCCAAAGTTCTTTTCATAACTTCATTAAACCCATTTAAAACCAGATGGGTAGTGGTAGATCTAATGAATTCAAGGATGAATGGATTATTGTTTAATGTCCAGTGGCAATTATTACATAAACAATAAAATGGATAACAGGAAAGGTCAACAATAACATACCATTCAATCAAAGCAACCCAACTGACAAAAGGCAGTATGTAAAAGAGCACAAAACACAATCATGAACACAACAGAGTCAGCGATAGTCTGATAAGGTACAGACACTGAATACTGGTGGGGTTAAACCGGTGGTTTTGTGGTAGTGTGGTTCCTTCAAGTGTGGAAGGTTGCAGGTTTGATCCCCGGCCTTGTCAAACATAAGACATTAAATTGGTATTTGCTGATTCTCCGCAACGCACCTGGTTTGGTTTATTGTGCGTCATCTCCAGTACAATTAGCAAAATGGTGGCAGCCAGTTTTTATTGTTGGAGAAAGCCACATGGAGATAACCACCATCCTTCGGTGGGAAAACTGGCAATCCCGTCAAATAAGAGAGTAACTAACACCTCAAAAGATGATCGTTAGAAGTTAGGATGAACTACCTTTGAGGCTCCATTAATAACCTTAAAGTGGAATCCAAAAGCAAAATAAGAGGTCATTGGTATAGCTTTCAACATGGGTCATGGGCTTGCAGATAATTCTGCATTTTTCCATGGCTTTTAAGTCACAAAACTTTTGAGCATAAAACATCAAATGTAAAAAAAAGTTTATTCCAAGCCAAATCTTGTAATTCTTTTCAAAAACATTGATCCTGTGACAAAGTACTTACAAAAAGTTGTAATTATTATTATATGATATAACTGCACAAAATAAAATCCTACAAAAGGACCACCTCCAACCCCCTATATAAAGAGTAATTCCTATCATGGCCTGCAGGCACCATTCTGTTTCTTTTCTTTTTTTCATTGTTGTTTACCTTCCTATTCTGGGTTTTAAATATGAGTTTTTCTGAAAATCAATCTCTTGATCTCAGGATTTGCTCGGTAGAAACAATCAATCTTAAAGAGAATCCAACAAAAAAATTAAGGCTTTATTCACGCAAGAAGAATATCTGATTCTGATATCTTTACTAGTTTTTTTTTTTTTGGTTTCCCTTCCGAGTTTTCTCATAATTTTTTGAAACTGATATTCAAACCCAATAAAAAATTAAAGTGCTATCTATACGTGACAACTACTTGATGGCAGAAAGATGTGCATTATAGAAATGACTACTTTGAACTGAAAGGTAAAATAATATTGTGTCTACCTCTCTATCTGCCATATTCCACCCACCCACCGCCCCCCCCCCCCCCACCCCCCCTTTTCCCTCATATCATGTTATGATAAAGAGAAGAAAATTTATGTTTAAAATGCTGGATATGGGTATTTTTAGATGGTACAACAAGATGGGATATACAGAAAGGATATCTCGGAGCAGGTGACTGAAACTGGGAATAAAGGACAAGGAATATGTGAAAAAGGACTCACTGACAACCTTCTTTCAAATATTATATCATTCAAAATTTACATGTTAAAATTTTTAAACACACACAAATAACAATTTCAGACCTCCCCAAAAAACAACTGTATTTCAATCAGTATTGTTTATACACAAAACAGGAAAAAACCTTAAGCTGGTTTTCTCATCACTTTCTTATCACGAGTAAAACTATTATGTTTTTTTATGAAAAAGTCAACAAAAACACTACAAAACAGAACAAAAAATACACCAAAACTTTCTTACTTACCTCAGCAATCAACTTTCACTTTCAAAATCTTCTTAAGATGCTAAAAACTGAAAGAATTGTGGGTTTAGAATGAAAACTTCCCCAGAGTTTTTCAGGTAGCAGTTTACACCATTAAAGCAGAGCCTTCCCTGTGTTTATGTTGATAAGGAGGAAATCTGACACTCTCTATAACAAATGAACCATACGCCACATACCAATTTCTCTTCCTTAAGATTAGGGTTTAATTAAGGTCATTTGTGAATAAAGTACCTCTGATTAATGTTAATTTGCAGAAAAAGAATTTTATCATTTCAAGACATTTTTAGTTTGTTACATGACATTCTAGAAGAATTTTACATTCTTTAGTGTGCAATTTCTTTGAAAATGAAACCTAACAGGGTAAAAGCATATTTTCATTAAAAACTGATGTTTAAAATATTGTTGTGATGCAATTAAAAAATTTGCTGAAGTTGCAGATATTTATTATCAGGAAATTGGACTCTTCAGATATGGCATAAAATCAACAAATATGATTAAGTCAGTTTTTAATGCACCTGATGATTAATATTGACAGAGATCATATGCAGAAATCAATATTGATTCCTGAGGTCCATAATATTACTTAACATTTTGGTAACTTGAAAGGTGTAGAAAATTTAATAAAAAAAAAATAATAAATTAAATATGATTTTCAAGATATCAGAAATCTATCATCTGACAGAACCTACAGTAAAACAATAAAATTACGTATATTTAATTAATATAATTCTGAAATAAACTATTAAGTATGTACCAGTAATGGTACTGGCTAGAAATTGGCAGTATAATAAAATTCTTAAAATGAATGCTGGCTCAAACTTGAGTAATATTTCTACCACGGGAGACATGAACTACTTTTTAGGTATCCGGACCATAATAGATAATGATAAAAAATTGTATCTCTTTTTGACCCTGAATGGTGGAACCAAACAATTTAAAGCTGGAATTTTGTATATATATTTTTCTCAAGTTGAAACACTTTTTGTTGCTTATATGCAGAGTCTGTAAAAATTAGTTAGTTATATTAGAATTTCCGAAGTTTGCCGATAATTACTGAGGTCATTTCAATTGCGTTGTATGGAACATCCGGGAACTTTTAAATAATCACGTGGTCATTTATGGTAAGGATACCTTAATATCCCTTGTATGATTGAGAACTTTAATTAATCAAAATGCCATGTAAATGGAACTATTTTACTAGTTCCTTTCTGGTAAATTAAATTTTTTTTCTTTTTTTGGAAAAAAAAAAACGACAAATAGAAAGCAATTAAATGTACAAATAGACACTAATCACTCGCAGGGCTCAGTGGATTAAAACAGTTTCAAGTTTTGAACCCAACAATAAAAACTGACCCGATATCAAACCTTATTTATTAATTTAATAGCAGGCACTATTTAGCTGACGATTGTCAGGAAACACACCAGAGATTGGACAAAAACAGATAAAGTACAAATCAAAGAATCTAACTATCAATCCAGCAAAAACATTGTCCTTATTGAACTGTAGCTTAAGATTTTTAATGTTTGTCTTTTCAGATTTTTCCATTTTAAGTAATAGCAGCAATATTGGTCCAAAGTGCAAACCCTAGACATCTTTTGATACAATATTCCATCAAAATTTCATATCTTATTAAAACAAATCAAATGGATTTATATTTTTTTATGATTTTTTTAATCTCAGTTTCCATATTGGTTCAAGTGTCTGAACTCCAATCAAAATTTCAAAAGAGACCACTCAATGATCATTCCAAAGTTGTGTCCAACTTAGTCCAGAATTTCTAAGAGGCAAAGATTTTAATATTTTTATAGAAATTTATTTCTAGTGACTGTGGCAATACTGGAAGTTGGTTGCAATTTTTAAAGAGGAACATCAAATGACCATTCTCACAACTTTTTTCCCCAATTGCAACACCGGTTTCAAAAGAAAAGACATTATTTTCATCTTTTTGGTTAATTTTTCTATTTTCAGTAAAATTGCTATATTGGTCCACAGTCAAGCAACTGAGACAATTTTGAAAGGGAACCATGTCTAACCAAGGGCCATTCATCCAAAGTTTAGTTAAAATTCAACATATTCCGAAGATGACTTTCAACCAATTTTTTGGGTGATATTTCTATTTCTTGTGACAGACGTACTGGTCGGATGTTACTCAGACTCAACCATTTAAGGGGACTATTGAAGAACCATTCATTAGTGTTTCTCCCTACTTACTGGCCAATGAAATGAGATTTGTCAGTTCTATACATAGTGTGTGCCCTGAAATCCCTCAGCCAAAGTTGATACATGATGAAAGACTATTATGTAGACATCTTCAATATGAGTCAAATGTTATAAACTTGTAAATCCAAAAATGGGAAATTCATAAGTTGGGGATTCAGATAACAGAAATCTCCAGCCTTTTGGATGGACAGACAATAGAGCAGCCCATAGATTTGTGTTTGGCATAAGTGTTACAGGTAAAATTAAAATTTGGTCTCTAAACCAAGAGAGTCATATTTCCAGTGAAATATGCACAGATTTTAGCACATTTCTTTTATCTCTTGTGTAGAAGATCTGGCTAATGATGAAGTAATGATTATGAATTCCATGAAGTAATCTTTCAAGTCAATTGTAAACAGTAATTTGGCAGACATTTGTTGCTATGGAAGACGTGCAGCAGACATACATCTCCAGGCACAATAAACTTCTGTTTCTGTTGGAATGTGTTATATGTAAAAGAGAATGAAAATGCATTTATTGGGAGTAGATTGATTTATCATTTTTAACAATGCTAGAATCATCGTGTTTTCTTTGAAGTAAGCCATTGTAGGGGAATTGAAGCATGGTTTTAATCAGATGATTGTTGATTTGATGAAAATATGATTAATTTGTTATATGTCTTAGATGAGAAAAGGTCAAAGTTGAGGGACATAGTCATACCCACCCATCAATTAAGCAAATCAAATCCAAAGTTGTTAGAATATATTTTAATATACTTTAATGTGCTATTGAAATAACTATACAAATTGTTTTTACATTATATATTAATTAATAAATAAAAAGTTTATATTTACATCAACCTTTTTGTATTTACATAAGCTTAAAAAAAATTAAAAATCCCCCCTCTTCTTAAAAACAATAGAAACCACAAATTTTATCCATATGCACATGTTTTCACAATTTCATTTACCCTTTGATAGCATTTATTTCCTGCTTAAAAATGGCACAGGAAACAAACAGTTCTAGTGACAATTTACACAAACTATAATTATGGGAAATTTGGGGGAACGTTGCATATTCTTCATTTAGACATTGTGGAGGAGAACTTTAAAATATGACAAATACTTGACAATATATGTCAAGTAAACAACAAATTTATTACAGTCAAGTGAAATCAGAACAAAAACACTCGAATTCAAAATGGTAGAAATCAAACAATAATTCTTTGCTAGATATCAGTAAATTCATCTTTGTCTATTTGAAATGGTAAAACATGGGTACTAGTACAAAAAAATCTACATGGTATATGGGATAAAAAATAGCAATTTATCTCCCCTTACTAATACACAACATTGGATGAATCTCCCCACCCTTTTTAAACATTTTTTAATAGGAAAAATTAAAGAAATTTTTAGGTGACAACCACTATGCTCTATAATATTGTCCTATAAACCCTCTCTTCCATTTCTCCAGACACACTCTCATTTTTTTCTTAACTCTACCAATGTACAGCAGATTGTAAACTGACCTGAATTAAATACATTTGTACTCTCATGTACATTTTGCTGCCCCTGCTTGTTAAAAATCTAACATTAATTTTTAATAATTTTTTTTTATGCTATAATACAATGTCCAAAAACTGAGGCCTTCTTCATATTACTTATGAAGATACGATTTTTACAAAATATACTATCTGGATTTAGCACTTAAAGTTTGGAACAAAAAATTATCAACGTGGGGCCTTGGTCTTCAATTGGTTTGTAGTAATTACTTTTGTATGGATGATTTCACACATTTTAAAATGGGTGCCTTAACACCAAATTTGGAATTTTTAACTCTATCGGAAACTTGTCCAGCAGACTTTTGCCAGTCAAAAACAATTTCAATAATACTTTCACTAAATATCTGACTCCCATCAGTTTCAATTCACCGAAATATCATGACCTCATTTGTTTATTGAGGGTCAATCTGTTCATCTGCTAATACAACAATGATCATAGTGACCACAAGTACTACAATTCCTACCACCAAAATGGAAAAAAAGAAAAAACTGCAGGCATATATAGTCAACTGGCAGGTATTAAACGAAATAAACTATTATTAATCAATAGTTCCTTGCTACAATATAGACCTATTGTGCTTTTTATAGATGCTAAGACTGCAAGGACACTTGGGTTCATGTGGGCACAACTTTCAGATGCTAGCACATCAAGGATATAAAGTCTGTTATGCAAAATTGAAAGCATTCAAGTTTTAGATACTAGTAAAAAAAAATTCCACTGTGACAATATCTGAGCAGCAGTTCAATGCAATGCAACAGGTTCATGATTTTCAACAGCATCGTATCCTGAGAACTAGTCAGGTTTTTGCTATAATTAATATTGCCATTTATGTTGAAACAGCCAATTTACCACTAAGCTTTGTATAAACATGACATTTTGTTAAAAGTAGAACAAAATATGAATTCTAATATGAGTATCCTTCACAATTTCAGCTATGCTACTAGTAAAATCTCAAACAAACCAATGTGTCAGTATTACTTCATGGCTGTACTGCCCATAAAAAAAATTTCTAATCCCTGTCTATGCTTGGGGTGATTTTCACAAACATTCTGGCCTACATGTGGCGTAATTTCCTTCAAAAAATTGGTTGCCATACAATTAAAATAAATAATAACAAAAGCTTACCATTTTCTTAAGTATCTGTCTCTACATCTTCATCTTAAATTTCAGATTTAAATCTATAACAGAAATTTTTTGTAATAAAATTCTATATAGGGATACATACATGCCTATCGGGTATGTTTAAAAGCATGAAGGTTTCAGTTTTATATCATATAATTCCTTCTATACTTTTTTCTGTTTATTTTACAATTAATTGAGTAACTGCTGGACTCCACTCTGGAAACACAAGAAATTCTTCAATTCACTGATAAGTGTAAGAACCTGTTATACTTTTAATCTGTGGTAAAATATATTTTATGTGTTCTCATTAATCAATACCTCATATCCTTTCATTTTTATATAAATTATGGATTGATGGATACAATTTTGGACAGGTCACTTTGCAGCAGCCCTTCCATACAAACTGTGGTTATGTTTGCAGACCACAGTAAGTTCATTAAAACTGCAGTAAGGCATCTCAATATCATTTTTTTTTAAAATTGCTTATGCATGAATAAATGACAACTATCCACATTTTCAAACTCCCATTGTAACATCCAAAATTATTTTTGTAAGACTTTCAATATTTCAAGAACCATTAACCTTCCTTTATGCTCCAATGGTAACTGCAGATAGGTAAAAATTCTCAATGGTGAATTACAGGGAGTTATCCTTCTTTTATCATAATCATTGATCTAGGTATAAAAAAAAGATTTATGAAGAGCAATGGTTGACAAGAGTGGGTATACTATAATAAATCTATCAGAATACATGTTCATTAATTAAAAATATTCAAATGCACTCAGACTAATTATTAAATGTTTACCTATCATTATTTATTTAATCAAATTATGTAGACAAAATGAATATGAGAAAAATGTTAAACATTGATGTTTAAACTATTTATATCCATGGGTATAGCTAAACATGAGAGAAAAATGTGTAAATGTATGATTAAAAACACAAACTACAAGGAACCTTCCATGTGGATTCATACAATTTCATCAGACACCAATTTGTATCCACAGATGGTAATATAAATATTGAAATCCAACGGTTGTGAGCACTTGCTATTATTAATAAATGGTGGCCAAGTACTCTTTCAAAAAGTAAATGTCCGAGCGTTCTCCAGGAAATATATCAAGATGAAATTGCATTATTTGACATCCAATTGTGTCAAGTAATTGCCATTCAACTTATGATTTCCATGACACATGTTGTTAGATACTTTTTCCAAGAATTAAAGGTTTAACACCATTTTCAGGATAAAATGAACCTCTACTAGCAATCCCTTTTTACTATCAAACATTGTACATATGTACACATAATGATATATACAGAAAATAAATATGGTGAGAGATATGCTTTATTTTCATAGAAATAATGTAAAATTTAAAATTACATGAGAGAGACTTGCAGCAGTCTATAAACCTCATGCTCAATGACATTTTTGATAGGTCTTAAATCTAAGATGACATTGTTATACAGGAAGCTGTGCCACTAGTACAAAATCACAATCCACCTTACAGATCATTATGGTCATGTTGCACACAAACTATGAATTGCACCAACAGATTTCAAGAGTTGTAAGGAGACATCATTAAACGGGAAACTCATCTTACAACTTACCTCCAGAGCAGCTAATAATTATTTCGCAAAAATATGATGAGAATTTTGCTGCCAAAACTTTCTGCTGTCCTTATGTATTTAATTTTTTGTGTTCAGTGTGCAAACTCTAAAAGAATTTTGAAATATTATATTTGCTTTTATTCCATTACAGAGAGTATTGTAAGGGAGATAATCCATTTTTGAAATACGAATTTCTCTTCCTTTTATCTAGATATAATTCTGAGAATTTAAGAAGTTTTTTGTTATTACCTTTATTGGTTAGATTGGTAGCTGACTGTCCACAGTTTATTTTTTACCAAAGTCATATGAAAATTTCTAGGGTTTTAGACAGAAGATTTTTCAACAAATTGTTACAGTTTTGATCTATAGACAATCTTTTTTGAATAACTTGGAGTTGAACAGAATACCAATTTGTTTGTTTGTTTAGTTGGGGTTTTACGCCGTTTTCAGCACACTTGGCTATTTTGCGGCGGCCAGTTTTAATTGGTGGAGGAAGCCAGAGTACCAGAAGAGAACAACGACCTTCGGTAGGAAAATTGGCAATCCTTGTCGATTTAGATCAGAGTCGAACACACCCCGCCACAGGTGAGATTCAAACTCACAACCTCAGTGTTGACAGGCTAGTGATCATTAGTAGTCATGATGAACTACATAGACCACTCGGCCACCGAGGCCCCAATACCAATTTGAAAAAGATACCCTTAAAAGCATATCTATTACAATTCTTTGCCATTTAATTTCAATTTCAGCAATGATGCAAAACTTGGTTTCCATGCAGGATCTATCAGACTCAGTTTAAAGATGTCTACACCTGTGTCTACAATTTCCCCATCACTAGAAATACTTATTAATATCAAAATTGACAAACTAAAGAAAAACAAATGTTTTGTTCTGTTTTGGACTTCAAAAGATAAATATGATAAATAGCAGGTAAGTAGAAAGTTTGTAGTTACCTGTATTACCAGTACCATTGTTACTTCATTTGGTTTTAATGAATTGATCATTATTTTTCATGAAAATCAAGCAATCTCTTATGTTTTCACATAATAAATTGCACATGGAATCAGAACAAGTACAACACACCAGATTTGAAATTGAAACTTGCCAGTAAAATAAAAACTTAATAAAATTTTTTTAAATTTATACATATTCCTTTTATCTTCACATTCTTGTGTACCTAAGTATTTCCTGTTCCTGAAAAATTAAACTACTATGTTTCCCCAACACAAACTGAAAACTAATTATTCAGGATTATCTCAAAAATATTTAAAATATCAATGATTAATGCAGCATTCACACATACATTTATTATGAACTGAATATGCATTAGAATTTGTTGAGAAAATGATGGTATTGTCACACATCTACAATTTATCAGATCATATTGAATATGTATTAGCTAATATGTATTATCCAATACACATTAGGAATACTTATGTGATAATACAAATCAAACTCGATAATATCAGGAAATACTAGATTTCAAAAGCTGTGTACAAATGAACATAATTCAGATTCTAATTTGAATTGAATACATAACAGATTAGATAAATGTGAACATACTATGAAACATTCTATTATGCAACAAACTCATTCAAATAGATTCAATTCTAATGATTTCTGATAAAATAACCTGTCTTTTTTCACTTGCTTTGGTGTTGATGGAGTAAGAATATAAAAAATTTGTTCATTATCATTCATTTCATCAAAATTTAATGTCACATTTTCTGTTTTTGCTCTTTAATATAGTCTTTGAATTTGAATATTTTGGGCATTCTAGGACAATTATTGCAAGTTTGTTTGAAGCCTGTTGACTTTTATGTGTAAGTGCTAACTATTATAACATAACTCAGTTTTCATTAATAACTAGAGTTATTTATATGGCCAGTTCACGAATGGAAGGGGTATATAGATTTACCCTTGACCATCCGGCTTGGTTAAGTTTTTGCATTTAGGTCCTTTTCTCAGAAACCTGTTGAGATATATCAATAATATTATACCTATGCATTTAGTTAGGTATATTTTTAAAAGAAACTATGGTGAACTATTTTTCCAACTGACCATTAATCTTGAATATGTATTTAAAGAAATTATTTTAAAACTCTCAATTTTCACTAAAAACTGTTGTAATCATCTATTTCTTTGGAACCTATTTTGTGATTTCAAGGATTAAACTCTAATTGGCCATGAAATTTTGTTCTAAACAAATATTTTCAATTTTATTATTACTAAAAAGACCAAATAATAAATTAAAGAATTTATTGGAAATTGTATTCTTGAAAAAATATAAAAACAGAAACTTTGACTTGAATCATATTTTTGGCAATGCCTACAGATGACTTTTTTAATTAGTATATTTTCCTTCAACAATTATTTGGAAAACCAAAAAGAAATTTTAAGTCCACAAATGTTAAATGAATTGATTTTGCCAAACTGACCCTACACCAAACGGAATTCATTCGAAAGTAGAATTTTGTCTATTATGTCAGCCATTAAAACTCTAAAAATCAAAGACAATTTTTCAAACTGATACGATTATACTTACAACAGAAACTTTAAATCTACAAAATATAGTCTCTTCCGAAATAAAAATACTCCTAAACACTAATGTTCTTTGCAATACATGTATTATAAAGACACAACATCAAAGCATGTGAAGAATGCGCCAACATGCACAATATGTATCTGTTACCAAGCTCTATAATTAACTAATTGTTATGACATAATACCACAGGGTGAACCTGTACTGTGTACACTATGCAAAATTTTCCAAACATTTACAGACAATACCTGCTGTGTGTGTTCATATAACTTTTATTGATTTATTATATCATTTATTAATTTATAATATGTTTTGGATTCCTAATTTTGTTTTGATTTTTTCATTTTTTTTTTACACAAGTATGCAGGTCACTTTCATTATCCAGGTAAACCAAACACTTATATTTCTTCAAAATTGTCAGGATAAATCTTTTAAAAATTGATAGATACTGACAAGGGCTATAGATCATAAGACAAGAATATAAAACATGATGGAATACCAGTTTTCAAGCCACACTTAAGCCAATAAAAAATATCTTATATTTCCAATAACCTGCTACCCTTAATTCTGATATTTTCAGTAATCATTGTAGAATGTTTTCCCTATAGAAATACATTCAAATCTCAAAGTATATATAAATTGTGCCAATGACAACCTTTATAGATTATTTGCTGAAACACACATTTTATATTTTTGGCCTTACAATTAGATGCTCCATTCTATGCCCCCATCCACTTTATTCATGCGTTATTCTGACAAGTATTTTGGTTCTGGCATTCTTATTTTTTTTTTTTTTTTGTGTTGAGTTAAGTTTCAATACATATTTTTAAACTAGAGGCTTCCACAAGCCTGAATTGCTCAAATAGATTTAATTTCCATTTAAGCTAAACTTTGGTGTCCATTATAAAAGCTCAATGTTAAGTAATGTTCCAACTGCAGTGTCGGTCATCTTGGATTTCCAATTAGTAACAAAGTAACAACCTTCAATTCAAATTTGTTCAATTTTAGACAAATTATCGAATATAGAATAAATTTTGAAAAAGTTATAAAATGTAATTTGCCTTATAAATAATTATTGTATTGAAACTTAACATTAAAATATATTTTTATCTGGGTGTAACCCTGGCATCCAGATATTAATAAAAGGGAACTATACATACGAAAACTGTAGTTTGTATAGTTAATATAACAGTTTTTGTTAAATAAAGTATTTTCTAAGTCAAAAAAAAAAAAAAACAAAAAGAGTAACAACCTTGAATTGATTGTTTATAACAATTTTCAATCCATTCAGATTCTTTTCAGAGAAGATGATCAAATTTAACCAATCAGAAAAGTTCATTTTGGGAGCCAAATTTGCAAGCAGAACGGCAGTGGTTAGGACAAATTATCCAGGTCTTTATTGGTATCGCTTCCATTAATTAGTTTGATATCAATCTATTTAATTGTTCTCTGGAAGAATTTTAAAGGCATTTCCCATAAGGATCAATGTTAATTTCGGTCAGTTGCTGGCGGCCATCTTGGCCATCTTAGATGTATGAACCCTGCTTTTTACTATACCAACACTCTGAGCCAGATTTGTAACATGCTAACTCACAAGGTAAGAGTCTGGATCCCACCATTTCAAATGATTCTGACTCTGAAACGAGCCTTCAAGGGTGGTTCAATGGGCAGTTTAAGTTTGGTCCTACAGTGAGGAACTATTTTAAAACTATTATCAAATTAATTTAAACTGAAGCAAAATACTAAAGTATACTAAAGAACAAAACTCTTGAAGTCATATCATTACATTGTATTCCATATCATGATCATTTTTAAAATGAAGTCAAACCTGCTTTAAAGGACTCTATGAAAATATCCCTGTCAAATACACAGTTTGTAAAATTAACATCTGTATAAAGGGCACTTTTTTCTTGTTCCTTAATACACAGGCTTGAATGTAACATGCTGCAGATTTGGAAAAGCACATGACTTACATCAACTGTTGGTTTCAATCACAACAATCATAAAAGTCCATTACAATATTTGGTATCTTATGAAAGTTTTTAGATAGCATTTCAACTGACAAGGGAAGTAACTCAAAAAAAATGTAAATTATGTAGAAACACTATATTTATGCAACTGAAGTTACCTTCTACTTAACAAAAACAAAAATTTTATGCATTTAATTAGTTACTATTTCTGTGCATAAGAAAATACCAAACAAGACAGAACATAATAAGAAATAACATACCACATGCTTTTAAATATGTGTAAATAATGAATTCATTAAAACAGCCTGGAGATACAATAATTACAATGTTCTTTGAAGTTTGACACCAGAATACAAGTCAATAACTTAATTAAAACTTAACAAACTTCTGTAATAATTACCTGCAGGTACAAATAAACCACATCAAACAGATCCATTGAATCTCCAAATAATCGTATCAAATCATTTGGTGCAAATATAATAGCATTACTACTGAGAAGTGCACGATTCAAAACATTCAAGGCCGGTGATCATGGAAATAACATTGAATTTCTATAATAAATGTATATCATTTTAGTTATAAAAAAAACTCATAAATTTTACAATGTTTTTAATGCAGTCTATTTTAAAGCATGTATAGGAAGACATTTCCATCCATAAACATATTTGATGACTGCAATTTAAAAAATACAATCAATGAACTGAACAACATGTTCATGAGTTTAGGCTGCATGTCAGGAGACTATAAAAATTAACAAGCATTCTGAAAGTATTGCTGGGCAATACAAAGTCCCCTACTGGCTTGAGCTGTGAGAAAACACACAAAAGCTCCTTCAGTATATGAATCAGATGAAGGCGTATGGACAGAATGACACTTAAAAATCCTGAAACTATGTTAGGGGTACATAATAATTACCCAATCAGCTTGCTCTGTAGCTCATCATTATAAGCTCACATACCAAAAATAAGATTATTTGGTGAAAGCTTTTGCTAAAAAAGTCTGTAAAACTATTATTTTGGCAATAATTCCTATTTCAAAGGGCAATATCTCTCACAATGATAATCCGATCAGCAAGAAACTCAAACTTAATCTGTAACTCATCATTATAAGCTCACATTCCAAAAATATGATGCATTGGCTTAACGGTTTATGAAAAAAGTTTGGAAAACTATTATTTTGGCAATATTTCCTATTTTCAAGGGCAATAACTCTCACAATAATTATCCCATCTGTGTGAAACTCAAACTTGATCTGTAACTCATGATTATAAGCTCACACACCAAAAATAAGATCAGTTGGTGTAAGGCCAACTAAAATTAATTAGTAGATTTTCATCCATCTTTTTGAAAAAAAAATGGGGCGGGTGGGAGGATTTTATTTTTTATTTTTTATTTCATATGAAACTATTTTGTAAGGTGTTATTAATATGTAAACATTATAAAATGGCTTATACCGCTTACTACTCTAAGAATCACGAAAACCATGTTGAATTGTTACAGGAAGTTAACAAAAAACGAAATTATTGACACGGATACCGGTAACGGAGATGAACAAAATCCGGAAATCGTAAATTTTAGAAAATAAAAAAAATCGGGGCGGCACGATTTTCGTGGGGCGGGCAGGGATGAAAATCTATCAATTAATTTTAACTGGCCTAAGAGTTTGTGAAAAAAGCCTTTAAAACTATTATTATGGCAGTAATTCATATTTCAAAGGGCAATAACTTTCTAAATAATCATCTGATCACAATAACTCAAACTTTAGCTGTAACTCATGATTATAAGCTCACATACAAAAAAATAAGACCAGTTTGTTAAACGGTTTCTGAAAAAAGTCTGAAAAACTAAAGTGTGACTGCCTGACTGACTGACAGACTGACAGACTGCTAACCTATATACATAACATATGATGAGGAGACAAGAAAATGTTTATGCTCTCAGAAATGCTTTGTGAAAGAATATTTTGGAGCTAAAACAAGGCTTTATGGTGATGCTGAGTATTTAATTTATAAAAAGTGCTTTAAATACTAAATTATTCTATAAATTAACATACCAATATGTGGAGAAAGTTTAGTTTTGTTCTACATTATATATCTTATCCACTGTGGTGTAATTCTGTGTAACACAAATGTCTAGTGAAAAACAGTCTGATGTCACGATACACAGTGCTATTACTCAATACAAACAGACAAGTTGGGAGAGTACCAAATTTAAAATTACACTTAATACCATGATATCCAATAATGCAATTGGATGCACCTAAAGCATATCTGATGCACAGTTGCCAATACAAAATAGTTCTCTCATGGAAAACAGCATTCCCTGTTTATTTTACAAATGTTCAGAAATTTCATCAATACCACATCTTGTTATTAGAACATAAATTCATACCTAAATATGTTTTTACTTCTAAAAATCCCCATATCTTAACAAATGTTATATTTGATAATCAGTTGATATTCATTTCTTTGATTGTTAATATTTCAAGAATGTGTATTGCTTCATGTCAGTGTCTGTACTTGATCCATAAACAATATTCTGATTGAGATGTTCCATTTTGGGTGACCCATAACCAGAACAATGACAAATTTACAATTCATAAAAACTCATTACTCTAAATTAAATTCCAATGGCGAAATTACATATTTCAGAAACAGTTCTCTATTTATTATACAGAAAATAACATATCTGGAAACACAAAAAAAAACTGCAAAGGACCTCCTTAGTGCAGTAAGGACCATAATTATGCCCACCATAAATCTAAATTTAAATAACTATAGTGTACTGATTAGTTTAATATACAAGAGCCCACAAACCTGTATCACTCACCTGGATTCAATTTGCAAATCAACAGCCATAAAAACACCTAAGAAACAACAGCCTGGATTATTGTACATGATTCTGAGAGAGAACAAGCTAATAACCATGGCAGCCAAGTCTGGTTCCAATCGGCCAAAAATTTCAAATTAATTTTCCCAAAGGGGCCTATGTTTAACTAAATTTGGCTGTGATGGCTATCTTTGTTGACATTTCGGATCAATGGGACACAATTCTGCAAGAAGACGATATAAGAACCATTCTGCCAACTCTGGTTCCAATTGGCTAAGTGGTTTCAGAAAAAAAGATTTTTTAATGACTTTTCCCTTAGGGTTCTATGTTAAACTAAGTTCAGCTGTAGTGGCCATCTTTTTTTTTGTTAACATTTTGGGTCATTGGACATAATTCTGAAAGAAGATCACCTAAGGACCATTTCTGCAAAGTTTGGTTCCAACTTGATCATTAGTTTCAGATAAGATTTTTTAAAAGAATTTTCCCATAGGGCCTTATGCTAAACCAAGTTCGACTCTGACGGCCATCTTGGTTGCCAGTCGGGGTCATCGGACAAATTTCTCAAAGAGGACCTTCTAATTACCATTGCTGCAAAGTATGGTTCCACACTCACACAAGAAGGTTTTTAAATGAATATTCCCATAGGGATCTATGTTGAAAAAATAAGGTTGGCGGTGGTGGCATCTTGGATTTCCGATCGGCACCAAAGTTCCTGAGCAAATGACATAAAAGTCCTTTCCCATATGGTTTCAATGGAAACATTGAAAAGCTGCTGCCGTCAGTAGAGCCGATGAATCTCAACCAAAACTGGATCGTTTGTAGAGGGTATAGTTGTCATCAATCCTGCAAAACATTTTATCATGTAGTTTCGGAGGAGATTTTTGAGAATTGGCCAGTATCAAAGATGACCTCTGGCAGCCATGTTGTTCATCCGACCTGAAGCAATGTTTGATTGTTTGTAGAGGTCCTTCCATACATCATTCCTAGTTTGCTTACAATACACCAAGTAGTTTCAGAGAAGATCAAAATGTGAAATGTAGGCCAGGTAAGCTAAAAATTGGAAAGGACCTTAAAAGGAACATCTCTGCCACCTTTGGTCAAATTCTGTTCAATCGATTCTCAAGAAGAAAATCAAAATGTGAAAAGTTAACGGACAACAGATGTCAAGTGATGGTAATAGCTAACACTGGCCTTTGGCCAGGTGAGCTAAAAAGTAATTTCAATTTCTATTTGTTCATTTTATGTTACTTTTTCTTTGTACATGGCAAGGTTTTAAAACCAGAGGCTCCCAGGAGCATGTATCACTCACCTTATAGTGCATTGCCTATTACATATAGCGACAGGTTTCCACAGGGTTAAAAGTCCATCTGTGGTGGCCTTCTTGGTTGTTTGGGTCAACGCACACAATTCTAAAAGAGGACCATCTAAGGACCATTGCTGCTCAGTTTGGTTCCAACTTCTAGGTTGTTTCAGACAAGATTTTTAATGAATTTTCTATAGGGTCCAATTTTAACATATGTACAGCTGTGGCAGTCATCTCGGTTGACAGTCCAGGTCATCCAAAACAATTCTAAAAGAGGATAATCTAAGGACCATTGGTGCCAAGTCTTATTCTTATTGGCTTAGTTGTTTCAGACAAGAAGATTATTTAATGAATTTTACCATAGGGTCCTATGTTAAACTTAGTTCAACTGTGGTGGCCATCTTTGTTGACATTCCGGGTCAACGGACACAATTCTGAAAGGGGACCACCTATGAACCATTTCTGTTAAGTTTGGTTCCAATTGGACAATTGGTTTCAGACGAGAAGATTTTTTAATGAATTTCCCATAAGGTGCCATGTAAAACTAAGTTCGGCTGTGGCAGTCATCTTGGTTGACATTCTAGGTCATAGGACCATCTACGGACCATAGCTGTCAAGTCCGGTTTCAATTGGCTCAGTAGTTTCTGAGACAAGAAGATTTTTTAATAGATTTTCCGTTAGCATGCTTTGGATATCTTGGTTGACAGTCCAGGTCATCGGACACAATTCTGAAAGAGGACCATCTAAGGAACATTGCACTAATTTTGGTTGCAATTGGCTCAGTTGTTTCAGTCAGGAAGATTTTTAAATGAATTTCCTGTAGGGTCATATGTTAAAATAAGTTCGGCTGTGGCAGCCATCTTGGTTGATTGTCTGGTTCATAGGACACAATTCTGAATGAGGACTGTCTAAGGACCAAAAGTGCTGGTAATTTTGGTTAAAATTGGCTCAGTAGATTCAGACAAGAAGATTTTTAAATGAATTTCCTGTAGGATCCTATGTTAAAATAAGTTCAGCTGTGGCGGCCATCTTGGTTGATTGTCCGGTTCATTGGACACAATTCAAAAGAGGCTGTCTAAGATCAAAAGTTTCTCCTACGTTTTGTTGAAATTGGCTCAGTAGTTGCAGACAAGAATATTTTTAAATGAACTTCCCATAGGGTCCAATGTTAAACTAAGTTCGGTTGTGGCAGCCATCTTGGTTGATCGTCTGAACGTAATTATGAAAGAAGACCATCTTAGGACCATTGCTGATAAGTGTGGTTGCAATTGGCTCAGTAGTTTCAGACAAAGATTTTTAAATGAATTTCCTTTAGGGTCCTATGTTAAACTAAGTTCGGCTGTGGCTTGGTCGGAGCTCCAAGCTGGCAGTCTGGAGGAATTTTGCTGCCATGTTTTAAAATGGCACAATGGTTTTGCCAAATTACTCACTGGTTTCAAACAAGAAGATCTTTTAAGTTAATTTTCACATAGGGTCCTATGATAAGCTAAGTTTGCCTGTGGTGGACAATCTTGGATGGTGGTGACCGGTCCTTTGGATACAATTCTGGTAAAGGACCATCTAAGGACAATTGCTGCTACTTTTTTTAAATTCTTACAAAAGGATTTTAAGTCAACTTTCCAATGGGGTCCTATGTAAAAACTATGTTCGGATCTGGCAGCCATCTCTGATGAAAGGCGGGTTCATCAGATATAATTCCAAAAGGACCATTGCTGCCAAGTTTGGTTCCAATTGGCTACGTGGTTTCAGACAAGATCTGTGAATTTCCCATAGGTTCCTTTGTTTAACCATGTTTGTCTGTGGCAGCCATCTTGGATGGCAGTCTGGGTCAACAGATACAATTCTGATAAAGGACCATCTAAAGACCATTGCTACCACTGCATACTGATTTCAGACAAAAAGATTTCTAAGTTAATTTTCCCATAGGGTCCTATGTTAACTTAATTTGGCTCTTGCAGCCATCTTGGATGGCAGGCAGGGACATCAGATAAAATCTGATACACCTCTGGGCCAGGTGAGCTAAAGAAATTGGTCCTTATTGCATATTTAAGGTGTATATAGTCTTAGTGCTTCTTTGTGGTCCTTAGTGCACTAAGGAGGTCCTTTGAAGTGTTTTTATAAACCCCAAAAATTGTGAAGGCAAAATCTACAAAATTCCAACTTAACCTGCATTCAAACATTATATAATCTTCCATAAAAATCTGAATGTGCTTCACTATTTATCTTACTTTACAGATGCACGTATATGAAATGATGGATGAATTAGGCCAAATAAAAATATGTGTGTTTAGGGTTTCCCTATCTACCCTATTTTTTATGAAAGAAAATGCCTACCCTAACCTTTTTTGCCAGTTTTGGACAAGCTGCACTGTTAAAAACCAAAATTTACTCCCATTGAGACCAGGTAAAAAAAATCAGCAAAAAAAAAATTAATCCTACCTACCTACCTACCTACCCTGATTTTTTTTCAAATGAAACCCTAAACACACATATTTTTTATTTGGCCTTATGGTTTAAGTCCACTGGCAACCATTAAGTGCATATCAGGATGAGAATATGTTGATGTTATATGAATTTGAACCCTGGTTAAAATGTACTAGACAGACACGCTAATCCAGATTTTTAACGTGCTAGCTAACGAGGAAGACATATCACCTCACCCAGACACATTATACTGATCATGACTCCAAGCCAACCAGTTCTTGCTCTTACTCTTAGATGCTGCGTGCTTGACGGAGACCACACAACCTTCCACACATGGGGCGTGTACACTACTGCGTGACCACGAAGGCGGTAAAGTAATGTTGGACAAATTGTGATTTGTAGAAACACACAAAAATAACTTTCATTACACCTATGTGACCTTGAATACAGACAACCTGCATTTTGACAATTACCAACAACTGGATTCAATTAACAGATACAAATACATATCACCAAACTAGATACAATATGTTGACAAGTTAATTAGTATAACCATAAATAATATGATTATTGTGTTACTACAATAGTATCAGTTCAGTAGCAATGAATTCAAATGTCTGACTTTATCTCATCTCCAATATGACTTTCAAAAAGAATTTCTGTGAAAAAAACTATTTTCCAACTGAAACGATTTGATCAAGGAATGTATGTTCATTAGGTGCAGACTATTAAATTGTTTAAAAACAAAGTGCTTAAATGTCTTGGGATATTCCATTAAAACAGTTTATGGTGGGATAGGAGGGTTTATTATATTTTTGGATTGGGTTTTGAGTCACCATATATTGTTCATTTATCCATCAGGTATTGTAAAAATATGGACCATGGGAAACAACATTTTATTGGTCATGGGTTCATATACTTTTTATTGGCATATAGCCTTTCATAGTACACTGGAAAAAAATTTGATAAAAAATTACAAAAGTTAATGAACCATGACAATGAGGTCAAACCCAATAGACAACATCCTCTGCTAATGACTTTCATTTTTAACCATCAGAGTACAAAATAGCTATTTCAGGATAATTTCATATACAAAACAAATCATATCTATTTTGAAAATCTATATTTTCAGTGTGGAATTCATGTTCAAAATATTCAACTTAGACTTAATCAACATTTTTTCGTTTTAAATCTGCATCACTACATCCAACAGCATACCACAGAAAACACTGAGACAAAAAAAATATTTGTGCATTAGGATGCATCCAACTAAAGCAATCACTGTAATCTCAGGACTAAACAATAATATGTAACTGACAGCTAAAGAAAACAAATCCTGCTGACAGATATATAAACAGTTATAATCTGTCTAATATAGAGATTCCCTGGAGAATTACTAATAGATTTTAAAGCACCTTCCAGAGATACCAAGAGATTTCAGAAATGATATATCAAAACAACATAAAGTATCTTCTTTTTATTCTTAGGTTTTTACTGCAACTAAATGTACATGTGTATCAATAGGGCATAACAAATATATTTTCCATAAGCAATGCTCTAAATATTGTTTTTCCAAAACAAATTACTAAAATTTTAACACGCCTAAATAGTATTTTTTGAAGATTTTTGGATCCTTTTTTAATTTTTATTTTTTAGGAAGAACAAGGGTAAGGAAAAAGAAAAAAAAAGATGTCTTCATGCCCAGTATGAAATATGTGAATTTTATAAAGGTAAGGTCGGAAAAAAAAATAGGTTTGTTTACCCAAACACAACCAACCCAAAAAAATCCCGCCGAGTCAAATTCTTTTTTGTATCAAATCTCCATTTTTTTAATTTCCGGTTTTTTAAAGTGTCTGTTGGTTCCGTTCCTGATGCTAGTTTTACAAAGGAAATCACTTCCGCTCTTTCTTCATCCGTAAAGAATACTTGTTAAAAAGCGTTTTTTTGATTCTGATTAAAACAAGAGGCTCAGTGGGCTGAGCCTGTATCGCTCATCTGGCAGTCACAAACTTTTGATTTGACAGACTAGATTGATTTCTGGAAACTTTGTAAATGATCTTCTATAAATGCTTCATACAAAGTATAAGTTCATTGGCCAAATGGTTTCAGAGGAGAAGTTTTAAATTTTGACCGATCAGAACATATAAAGGTTTCTGGTGGCAATTTTGTTTCACGGACTAGAAAGATTTATGCAAAGTTTGTAAAGGACCTTCCATAGATGCTCCATACCAAAAATCAGTTCATTTGGCTTTACGGTTTCAAAGGAGAAGAACTTTTAAATTTCGACAAATCAGAACATGTAAATGCTCATGACGGCCATTTTGTTTCACGGACCAGGAAGATTTATGCAAACTTCCTAAAGGACCTTCCATAGATGCTCCATACCAAAAATCAGTTCATTTGGCTTTTAGGTTTCAGAGGAGAAGAAGTTTAAAATTTTGACCAATCAGAACATGTTAACGCTCATGGCAGCCATTTTGTTTCACGGACCAGGCTGATTTATGCAAATTGACCTTGAGTTCAACAGTCAAGGTCAATATTCTTGGTACGTGACACATCATCTTGAGATAACCTACCTACACACCAAAAATCCAAGGCCTAGGTCTTTAGACAAAAAAGTTACAGGCTGGACACGGAGATGATCTAAAATAACCTATTAATTCACCCTAAGGTTAAGTGTCAAGGTCATAGGTCAACATTTTTGAAACATGACACACCGTCTTGAGGTGAAATATCCACATACCATAGATCTAAGGTCTAGGTCTTAGGACAAGAAAGTTACAGGCCGGACACAATTGGTAGCCGCCCGCCTGACCGACCACCCAACGGCCCATTTCAAAATAGTGAAATGTTGCAATAACACTATTTTTAACTCACATTATATAATCTAACAGTGAAATACTGAGAAACCACTATTTTTCAGTTACAAAAATCAAAACAGTGAAAATAACTATTTTTCACTTACATAAATCAAAATTAGTAAAATACTAAGATATCACATGCTTGTGTGAATTTTGTCATAAATGCTTTACATTCTAAATTTCAGAAGAGAATAACTCTTTATAACAGTGGAACTTCAGTATCTAACCATCTTTTAAATGATCTGAACAAATTTCTAGTAAATAGAATGGTTGGAGGTGATTTGTTCTCACTAATATGAATCTGTATAAAAAGCTTATTCTAATTCATTTATTTTTGTAATATCAATTATTTTTGTGTTTTAGTAAAAATTCCTCGTTTCCAGGATACTACATTTGTTATTTTTGTCATTTTCCAATATTCAACATGCATTTTGCCAGTAGCTTTAATTACTGGTTCCCTTCATCAAAAAAATCTTATAAAAATTTATTATTCAACAAATCAAATTATATGAATCTACAATTACGGTGTTACAATTAACAATTGAAGCTTAATTCTTTTTTATTTTCAAAATCTTCAGTTCTTGTTTAAAGTACAAACACTACAAAAATATTTAAAAAATCTCAATTACCTTTTTCTCTCTTTTGAAGTCTTAATTCCCCTCTTCTATAATTCTTTGCTTCTTTCTCCCAAATGAAAAAAACATCCAGAGCTTTATAATACTAAAACCAAAAGAAAAAATTACAAACTTTCATGATATATGACATATTGTGATGAATATGAAGTAAAATACATATTTTTTTACAATAATCCAGACATAGATAGTAAGTACACCTAACTTTCACTAGTTATCATGTCTTTGATAAATCATGAATATTCACCTTCACAAAGATCTCAAAAATGGGGCTCCACAGAGGGAAAAAAATTATCAGAGCAAAAGATTATTTCCATTGATGCAAAATAAAAGGACATTTTAGGAATGGGACTGTATTTACTCATCTTTGTATTTCTGTAAGTTACATAAACTTTTTAATAAT
Organism: Mytilisepta virgata; assembly: GCA_028015205.1. Classification (NCBI taxonomy): domain Eukaryota; kingdom Metazoa; phylum Mollusca; class Bivalvia; order Mytilida; family Mytilidae; genus Mytilisepta; species Mytilisepta virgata. The sequence goes on along the minus strand of JAPWFG010000042.1, from coordinate 343,834 downwards.
TTTGTCTCAAAGATTATGAAGGATAGCATCATCACTTCTTTTTGACTTTTTATAAACCTGTCCATGAAAAGAAGTAATTCTCTTTGAACTATTTTCAAATTTTGCCCCATGAAACCATTGTGATGTCAATATGCCAGGACTGATGGCTTGATGGTTCGCTTAATTAAGGAATGATTGTTATTTTTTTGTTCATGAAGAAATAACATAAAAAATTTGGTGCACACTAAATCACCCGTGAAGCAAATGAACAAAAAAATGACAGTCATTCCTTATAATTTAAAAAATAACGTGTGAGGTTCCCAAAAATTTACTTTTAAGACTGCATGACATCACAGTCAAGGCGAAAATTTTGTTTATTGAACAATAAACACAAAAACCTTCACCAATCAGAAATGACATTACATCCAAAATTAAATTATATTGGAGTAAAAATGAAAAATCAACGAATTCTATTAATAGATAGAAGTTTGTAATTGAGTATACCTGACATACCATGATACTAGCTACTCTCCATGCAAATAGTTTCAATTTTTCTATTATTCAAATGGTAGTATTGTAAATGTACAATCAATCGATGTTTCATTATACATTTTGTATCATCATGATATAAATAATAAAACCAATTCCAATGAGGGATCCAGACCAAGGGGATTCTAGAATTCAGAACATTCTGGCTGACAATTTTAAATAATGGAATTTTTTTTTTGTGATTTTACTTTTTAATCCTTTGAATTTGAAACCTGAATTGCCCCCTTCCCTTTTTTGTTTTAAAAATCCTCCTAACCCTTCAATAAAATTCTATAGAATTTCTGAATGAAAATTACCTTTTTCTAGATCTATTAATTTCCTTTCATCTTTTTTTCCTCATCTTTTAATTTTCTCGATCTCAGATCCCAAATTCTGGCCTCATCTCTTCAACAAGTATGGATTACAGGTGGTCTAAATAGTCAATTAAATCCTCACTAATTAGTATAACTTGATACTTAGGTAATGATGAAAAGAGATTAACATCAACTTACATAATGTTTATTATTGTTTAATTTGATGTGTATATTCATGTATTACTTATTTGTCTTTTATTTGTTCTTCCTTTTATCAAAATAATCAGATTTGTGAAGTAGATTTATTGGTACTGATAAGAAATATCTGGGTTTTTTTTCCTGAAAGTAAAAATATTTCTGTTAATAAATACTTTCATCAATTACCATAATTGTGTTGCTTATATTATCTTAAGTCTTAGAACACATATAGTATTCTATTTTCAGCTTGATTCCACACAACAATAAAGGATATGGAAAAGCATCAAACAACAACTTATTTCTTTGCCAAATAAGTTTTAATTTTTGTCCGAGTTGACTGGACTTGAACTCAAGTCATTCATGTATAAAATGTAGGTCAAGATGACTTAATGCAAGTCATTCATGTATAAAATGTAGGTCAAGATGACTTAATGCAAGAACCTAACATTACTATGATAATGCAAAACCTGTTTGTAGTTGTTTAGTTGTGGACCTTATCGAAAAGTCACTCGTGTTTTATAACGTAGATCAAGGTGATCTTTGAGTATTTGTTACAACTGAAGGCAAGTTTGTACAAAATTAATCCTATGCAGTTGCTTAGAACTGACTCCCTTCAATTTCAGAGTCATTCGTGTGTAAAATCTTCCCTATGATTAATTGTTAATTGGTATGCATTAATTTTAATTTTTTTTCCAAAGATGCTCACTCTGACAAAATGACTTGTAGTTACTTAGATTAAAGCCTTAAAACTCAACCAGTCGTTCTGGATAAACTGTTGGTCAAGATGACTTGAAATGTATGCATGGACCTTCATTACTATCCAAGATACTCACACAGAATATACCTTACTTAAGATATGAACCATTGAAGAAAACTTATTGGGTCATACAAATTGAACAATATTACAAATGCAATACAAGAAATGAACTGTCAAATTGACAGCAGAGCAGACTTTATAAACACCATTCCATTGGACGTCATGTACCATACCTGTCCAGCAGATGCCATATACCACACCAGTACATTAGGTATGTACTATGTACAATACCAGCCCATTAGATGCCATGTACCACACCAATCCATCAGTTGACATATACCATACCAGTTCATTAGTCTAAGATCCTATGTACTACAAATCCATCGGATGCACAATACTAAATCAGTCCTTCAGATTTCATGTACACATGGATTCATTTATAGATATCAAATACCATACTGGTCCAAAAAAGGGAAGAGTACATTTTGAAATTTGTTTACGATTTTATAAGTTGTAATAAAACCTATTTTTCCAGTTTGCTGACCTATTTTTACTAAGTTTCACAGGTTAAATAGAATATTGTTAAATATCAAATGAAGTTATTTAAAAGTAAACCTCTGGAAAGTTTATTACATTGAATTTGATGTACAGCAATATGAACTTTTCTCTGGATTTCCTTGGAATATTTGTTTCTATGCTGTTTGGCATATGTAACTTACAAATTTTAATGTTCATTTTCCTGTCATGTCAGCTTATTGTCAGCTAATGACAGACAAAAAAAACCTCTACTCAGCAAGATTGACAACCAATCAAAATCAGCAATGAATGGTAATCAAATTATCTAATGTCAGTGAAAAAAGCATTATTCATAACACAAGTCATATAACATTGTACTAAAACTGCAAGTATTTAACTAAGATGTAGACAAAACACTAATATAAAAACCAAATTAATCAGAACTGGCATTTTTCCTGTAGAAAAATTTGGTTTCCTTCTGCAAAACTGGACAAATAAGCACCAGTAAATCCATATCTGTGATCACTTCTTGATTGTTGACGATTGTTATAGGATGCAGTGGTAATTTATGCTTCTAAAAGTGGATTAATATGTACAAGCTAAGCCAGATTTTTTGTGTGCTACTGCTCACAATGTAACTGCCTGGAAGAAGTGCCAACCAGTCAAAAACCAATATTCAGACATCAAGCTATGAAGTCTTTATTCCTTCTATATATGAAAAATGATGCTTGTAGAGGCAGCAATTATCCTTTTTGAAGTCTTTACTATGAAAGCACTGGGATTGAACAAACATATACTCAACAAAAAAGTTAAGGACCACTAATTAATATTTCCATTACAATACTATTACAGTTGCTGTCTAAATATCTTGTGTAGAGGTCAAAGCCTTAAATTTTACAGTGAAAAGTATCGTTTTAATTGATTTTGGACATGATTGATTTTGGACATCTGACATTAACTCTTTAAAATCGTTTATGATGTCAATGTTCCAACTGTTTTCAATTTTTAGAAAAATGGCGATTTCTGAAATTTAATGTTTGCCCCAAAATTTTTTTCAATAATTGCAATTCTGTTCCAATAGATCAACGTCTTGTGAACTGTCTTATTTAAAATCAAAAACTGTCTCATCTTTAAAAATCAGCTTGAAAAATGCAGATTTTGCACTGACGAAAATGGGCCCTAACTGAAAGGATCCTTATTTCTGTCATTTTTTTTTATTTAATCTGCTGAAAAGCCAAGAAATGGTAGTCAAAAGGTTTTAGAACTCATTGAAATTGCCAAAATGAAGATTTTTTAGGAAACTACTGATTTTTGAAAACCTGAAAACTGATTATTTTAAAAATGAGATAGTGCATGAAAAATGTTGGCAAGATATCCTGCAAAGTTTCTGGTTTCTATTTGAATTAGTTTTGCCCATAGACTTTGGTGAAAATATAATAACATTAATTCAAATGAAAGTCGTCCTGAACTTCTTTTGTGGAGTATATTACATCATTTAAGATAAGTATGCTACTATAAGACCAAAGAGTAGTGATCACGCATAGCTGGAACACTTGCCGTTTTGACCAGTCATGAAACAACACGCATAGGGTTCCAATGATGATGACATAATAGAATTCTAAAAGTATGGGATTGCTCAGAAAAATCAATTATTTCGATCTGAATAAATCATTTTCTTTTCTTGTTATATACTGGTTGCTCTCAAAAGCCATTGTTGGCAAATGCAGGTGATGGTTCCCTACATTTGACCTGCCCTCTCCTTTACATAGACAATTTAAAAAAAAATTAAAACCATTTTGAAGTAAATAACCTTTGTTCTTAAAATTTTTGATTAATATCTAGTAAAAATTTCATGTACATTCTAATTTCATTTATTTGGGCTTAAATGTTGCTCTAATCTGATGAATACTTTTATGAATTCCTGATGCTATCAAGATCTTTTTATCATAACAAAGCTACTACCCAATAATTTTACCACCCACGAAACACAATGATAGTAAATTCAATAGTAAAATGCCAAAAGTTAATTATTTGTACAATTCTGATAACACCAATGATTTATATATAGACACATCCAAGCTAGGATGTGCATTGAACAGCAGATTCTTATTATCAAAGGTTGCATCAATTTTATCTATTTAACACCTCATTAGCACAACAATAATCAGGAACAGACTAGAGCAGTAATCAGCCGGAACAGGTGTCTGAAGAGCAGATACAATTAGAGCCTGGACGTCTGCTGACAAAAATAGCAGACTTCATTAGAAGTGCTCAACAAGTCATTCTTCCAATATCTTAAGACAATTCATGCCAAACGTTTGTTTTTATTTCTTTTTCAACATGTTCTAATGGCATTTGGCTGATAATGTAAAAGTAATTATCTGACATTTTTATAACAACTACATCAAATAATTATAAGTAAAATGATGAACTGTAGACACAGATAGGTCTTGCCTGCTAACTGCAAAAGTGGTCCTATGTTTCGCTGAGGCAGCCATCTTGGTTGGAAGGTGTAGGCATTGTATGTATATGTGAGCCTTTTGATCATTGCTGCCATGTTTTGTTTCAACTGGCCTCATGGTTTTTAATATATTCAATTAAAGTTATCTGCACTAGAAACACACTTTTTATCTTAACCAGCCATTCCAGTCTTGTTAATTCTTTACATTTTCAAGCAAAATCAATATAAGATCAAATCAAAATATTTTATCTTGCAGTCAAAGATCTAGATCAGTTCAGCACAGCCAAAGTTTAGAATTGCATAATTCATTTTTTAAAATTTTTTTAAACTGATATGAAATGGCCTCAACCAGTCTTCATTGACTGCCAGGCATATATCTTGTTCTCTGTATTTTTCCTGAAATCTCAAATTGTAAAAATCAAGGCAGTCAAGAAAAACAATTAAGACAGACATGGCTGTTTAAGATGAAAAGTGTGTTGCTAGTGCTGTGTGTAGAGATTGACACCAACAGTTTCCAACATCTTGCATAGCCCTTCGGTCCATGTAGGGGAACTAAAAATGAGTTTATCCTGTTTGGAATTTGTGAAAGCTCACAATGTTTTTATTTTGGCTTTCTTACTTTTCAAGTCAATCATTAACATATGACAATTCTGCTTAAAATTGAGTTTATATCTATCCTTATTTATTACTACATAGCTTACTTTATCAAGAAAAATTGACAAAAAAATTATGTTCAAGTCTACAAACTAAATAAAAACTGGAGTCAAACATAATAAACAAAAGACTGTGATTGGCTGACAAGTTTAAATAAATAATACAGACAGAACATATTTGATTCTTTCTGTGTAAAACATCACTGATAAAAAGCAAATATTGTCATTTTATTTGTCAGTGAGTGGGGCCTATGTCTTGCTTTGGAGAATTCACTGTTCTGAAGACCAAATTAAAGTGCAAGTACAATTCTGATCCAAGATGGAAATCTTCATTTTTGTGCACAATATATATATATACAGCCCATATAAATTAACTGGAGTTGAGGTAGTACCATTTTCCTCTTATTGCAAAAGAAATGAAACTTTTCCACAGATTCACTTGTAGGTTACCTGTCAATTTAAACTTTTGTAAGTTCTTTTGTCCCATTGATTAAATACAATAGCTGTTATTCTCTGTGGAGTTTATTCAATGGGATCTTTAAATTTCTTCTAAGAGAAATACATCCCTCATTTATTAATTTACCTGAACAAAAATTTAACTTTCAATGTTGAAAATGCATATACAAATACTAAATAAGGACACACAAAACTGCATGTGATGTTGTATTTATTCTTTACCAAATAATTTTAGTAGGCTACTAGATTGTATAAGGGAAATGTTGACTGGATTCGCAATTTGTAATATAAGCCTCAAGTTCCATAATAAACTGATCTACTTTATTTGCAATATGCACCAATTATTACTAAATTGTCTACAGCGTCTCATAATTTTGTACCAATGTTTTGTTTTTCAATTTGTTCAATAACACTGATTATCAACAGAAAAATGAAAATTTTGACATTAAATTTTACTATGCTCATATGGAAATTTGTGACTTCCAATTTATATCTCTTGCTCTGCCAATATGTATCATTATTCAGTATTGCTACATGCATTTTCATCACCAGGAGTTCAATTTTTTGTTCAGGTAAATTAATCAATGAGTGATAACAATAGCTATTGTATTCAATGGGACAAAAGAACTTACAAAAGTTTAAATCGACAGGTAACCTACAAGTGAATCTGTGGAAAAGTTTCTTTTCTTTTGCAATAATAGTTTCAAAATCTAATATTCTTCGCCCTCTTCCTCCCCTTCTGCATCCACAGAATCAACTCCTACTTCCTCATAGTCTTTTTCAAGAGCCGCAAGATCTTCACGAGCCTCTGAGAATTCTCCTTCTTCCATACCTTCTCCGACGTACCAGTGGACGAAAGCACGCTTGGCATACATCAAGTCAAATTTGTGGTCAAGGCGAGCCCAGGCTTCAGCAATGGCTGTGGTATTGCTCAACATGCATACAGCACGCTGTACTTTAGCCAAATCACCTCCTGGTACAACAGTTGGTGGTTGGTAGTTGATTCCAACTTTGAAACCAGTTGGACACCAGTCAACAAACTGGATGGTTCTCTTTGTCTTGATGGTGGCAATGGCTGCATTGACATCCTTTGGTACTACATCACCTCTGTACAACATACAGCAGGCCATGTATTTTCCGTGACGTGGATCACACTTAACCATTTGATTGGCTGGTTCAAAGCATAAATTTGTCACTTGTGCTACAGACAACTGTTCATGGTATGCTTTTTCTGCTGAGATTACAGGAGCGTATGTAACTAAGGGGAAATGGATACGTGGGTATGGTACCAAGTTTGTCTGGAATTCTGTAAGATCAACGTTTAGAGCACCATCAAATCTCAGGGATGCAGTGATGGAGCTGACAATCTGTCCAATCAAACGATTCAAATTGGTGTAGGTTGGTCTCTCAATATCCAAGTTACGTCTGCAGATATCGTAGATAGCTTCATTGTCAACCATGAAAGCACAATCAGAATGCTCAAGAGTTGTGTGGGTGGTTAGAATGGAATTGTAGGGCTCAACTACTGCAGTGGAGACTTGTGGAGCTGGGTAGATGGCAAACTCTAGCTTGGATTTCTTGCCGTAGTCAACACTAAGACGTTCCATCAGCAGTGATGTGAAACCCGATCCGGTCCCACCACCAAAGCTGTGGAAGATGAGGAATCCCTGTAAACCAGTACACTGATCAGCCAATTTACGGATTCTGTCCAGTACCAAGTCAACGATTTCTTTGCCGATTGTGTAGTGACCTCTAGCATAGTTGTTGGCACCATCCTCCTTGCCAGTCACTAGCTGTTCTGGATGGAATAGTTGTCTATAGGTACCAGTTCTAATTTCATCTAAAACAGAGACAACATATGTATTGCAAGTTGTAAAATATGTAATTAGGCTGAGTGAGTATAACCTTCTTATCTGCTTGAGAATTTAGTTTCTGACTAATCTATCCAACACAATCCATTGATTTTTTTCATTAATACAAATTGTTTATCACTACCATTTTAGGACAAAAACATTCTGACACTGACATCTAAATTTTGTACCATCCAACCTATTTTTGTTAAGTTCTAGCAAGCGGTCAGCTTGTTGGTAAACATACTGTATTGGCTTTTATAGTATGTTTTATACACCAGAATTTCAGGATAAATAAGGGGAGTTCTGGGTACCGATAAAACCAGTTTAACCCCACCACTGTCTGTACCCAAGTCATATTATCCTGACTATCTGTTGTGTTTATGTTCATGTTTTGTGCTCGTTTTTTTTTTTTTTTTTTTTTTTTTTGGGGGGGGGGGGGGGGGGGGTTCTGTCTGTTGGGTGGTATTGATTGGTAACCATTTTGTTTGCTGGGAATCTTCTGAGTACATACCACATTGCGTATTAAATTTAAGTCAGTTAATCCTTCATTTTTTCATTTATTCGGCAGGTGAACACAAAGTTGTTTTGCTTCAAAACAATTAGAAAGACTATTAAACTGTTAACTTGACAAACTTCTGCTTTCCTACCAAAGCAAAACCAATATCAAAATTACTGTAGATTGGCGAAACAAGTGTAAGCATATATATATATATAGGTAGTAATAATGAGGACACAAAATGTATTGTTTCAAACTTAAGCACAATATTTGCCATGTTTATCATATGATATGGAAATGTTTTTAAAGTACTCTTTTCAAAACTAAACAAATGTATTTTTATCAAAATCAGTAAACAATAGAAACAAGAGGCTCACCAGAGCCTGTATCGCTCACCTGGAGTCTGGTTTTCATTGGACAATTAATCAACTATTTGACCAAGTTTGTTGCAATTGGTTCAATTGTTCAGGGAAAATTTGTTGAAGATTTATTTTTCATAAGGTTTAATGTTAAAATATGTTCCCTGATGGTGGTAGTCCTGGCAGGAAGTTGACAAAATTGACCAGGAATAAGGGTGAACCTTAAATAAATGTAACAGAACCCGACCTCAAATTACACAAACCAATAACTCCTAAATAGAATTTGGGATTCCCTTCAAAATTTCAGGGTAGGTAGATCTCAACATGGCAAACATTTTTCAATTTACATTTCACTTCTATCTCAAATAGTTTTGGAGATAAATGCAAAAATGTTAAAATTTTAAAAATTTGACAAAAAAGGGCAATAACTCCTAAATGGGTTTTGGGATTTCCTTTAAAATTTCAGGGTATGTAGATCTCAACATGGCAAACATTTTTCAATTTACATTTCACTTCTATCTCAAATAGTTTTGGAGATAAATGCAAAAATGTTAAAATTTTAAAAATTTGACAAAAAAGGGCAATAACTCCTAAATGGGTTTTGGGATTTCCTTTAAAATTTCAGGGTATGTAGATCTCAACATGGCAAACATTTTTCAAATTTACATTTCACTTTTATCTCAAATACATGAAATAGTTTTGGAGATAAGTGACGAAAAATGTTAAATTATGAAAATTTGACGAAAAAAGGACAATAACTCCTAAATGGGTTTTGGAATTTCCTTCAAAATTTCAGGGTAGGTAGATCTTGTCATGCTGATCAAATTTACCCCACGTCAGATTTTCGATATCTGTAACGGTTTTTGAGTTATTAGCAAAAAACAGCAATTTACCCCTATGTTCTATTTTTAGTAACAGCGGCCATGTTTTTCGACGAATCAAAAATCCCCACATCAGTTCTATGCAGGGTACCCAAAGCAACAACCTTACCAAGTTTCATATGATTTTGAATAGTAGTTTCAGAGAAGAAGATTTTTGAAATAATAACATAAAAAAAAGCCAAAAATGTGAAAAAAGGGCAATAACTCCTAAATGGGTTTTGGAATTTCCTTCAAAATTTCAGGGTAGGTAGATCTTGTCATGCTGATCAATTTTACCCCATGTCAGATTTTCGATATCTGTAACGGTTTTTGAGTTATTAGCAAAAAAACAGCAATTTACCCCCTATGTTCTATTTATAGTAACGACAGCCATGTTTTTCGAAATTTCAAAAATTTTAAATGATAGAAATTTTCCAGATGCCCTAAAGAACAATTCTGCAAAGTTAGGTTGAAGTCGGTCCAGTAGTTTAGGACGAGTTAACATTTGAAAAAGTTTACAGACGACGACGACGACGGACGCCAAGTGATGGCAATAGCTCACATGGCCTATGGCCAGGTGAGCTAAAAAGTCAATGCCTAAGTATTTCTAACTATAAATTTTATGTTTCAGATCTCTCTGTACATATACAATACTTACCTACAACTGTAGGTTCTAAATCCACAAAAACAGCTCTAGGAACATGTTTACCAGCACCAGTCTCAGCGAAGAAAGTATTGAAAGAGTCGTCTCCCCCTCCAACAGTTTTATCCGAGGGCATCTGACCATCAGGCTGGATACCATGTTCCAAACAGTACAGTTCCCAGCAGGCATTGCCCATCTGGACACCAGCTTGTCCAACATGAATGCTGATACATTCCCTCTATTGGAAAAATATGATACAAAAGTTTTGTGATTGATCAAAGGGAAATAATTCAATCTACATAGTGGTAAAATAAGCCTTTTAAATACAAAATCTGTTATTCCCCCTCATAAGGAACCTACATTGCAATAAAAAAAAAATTTAATTACATTTTCTATTCTAATTCTTATTAGGATTACACATTTCTATCAAAGTTAAAAAGTATTATAGGATTAAGTAAAAAGAAATTAAAAATCTATATTCCCAAAAATCACTTAAATAGAGGGGATGCAATTTTTCTGATAATCCTGGGTCTGAATTTTACATCTTGAAATTACACACTTTTGGTTTAATCTTATTCTGAAGAAATAATTTACAGTCCTATAAAAATTGTATAATGGTACACACTAATTTTGTTATTTTTCACTTTTATTAAAACAGTTCCCCCTAGGAAATGTTTACAAACACCGGTTACAGTAGAGTATGGCTGCGATTATTTCACAACAGTACCGATAATGCTTCAATTAGTAAATAGAGAATAGAAACGGGGAATGTGTCAAAGAGACGATTACCCGACCAAAGAGCAGAAAACAGCTCAAGGCTACCAATGGGTCGTCAACTCAACGAGAAAATCCCACACATGGAGGCGGGCTTCAGCTGGCCCCTAAACAATAAAGTATACTAGTTCAGCAAAATGGAAGGCACACTAAACTCTGAAACATAAAAATGAACCAAAATTAAAAAACAAACAAGACTAACAAAGGTTAGAGGTTCCTTACTTGGGACAGGCGCAAAAATGCGGTGAGGTTAAACATGTTTTGTGAGATCTCAACCCTCCCCCTATAGCTTTAGCCAATGTGGAATAAACAAACATACAGCGATACACATAGTAAAACTCAATTCAAAATATGTCCGAGTCCGACGTTAAAAAAAGGAAACAGAAGAAACTAAGCACAATGACAATGATCAATATATATATATTAACAAAGGACTTCTAGCAGTTATTGACATGCCAGATCCAGACCTCAATTAAACTATCGAAAGTATCATATAGAAAATCAGTCACAATCCCTCCTGTCTGGGGTTTAGTATGATGCCATCATAAATTATATGAGAAGAACATAACCTGTATCATGCCAACAACTGGTTTTAGAATCAATGTGTTTATTTCCGATGCAAAGACCCTATGAGTGAAGTCTTCATTATTGACAGTTAAAATATCATCCAAATATCTAAAAGTGTTATTAAATTTTTGTATCAAATGTTCTTTCGTTGGGTCTTTGCTGATTTTAGATATAAATTGTGTTTCATAACAATACAGAAACAGGTCCGCAATAAGTGGTGCACAGTTAGTCCCCATTGGAATTCCGATAACTTGGCGATATACGGAATCTCCATAGCGAACAAAAAATGTTATCTAGTAAAAATTCAAGTGCAGTTATCATATAAAAGCAGGTCCAATTGACATACTTCTTTTGTTTGTCATTACTAAAAAATTACCTAAAAGAGTTTGAACTTATATATTCACATTCTGACTTTGTAAATGCCCATTTAATTAGGTATGTGAATTTTTTCTTAATGAGATTATGAGGCAAAGTGATATATAGGGTAGAACAAGAGTGGAAGCACTAAATGTCTCGCCTGAGTATGCACATGGACATAGAATAATGATTATCCAATACCCCACATTGCAAGTCAAAGGAAAATGTGTTAAAATAAATAGTAATGGTCCGGCGATAATTTGTCTAAAAAATATCATGCATGTAATTCAAGCCTAAACACAAGTCACTAGGGCATGAAATTGAGGTCAAGGTCCAGAGGCAGGTGTCAGACTGGCATGTACCCACTAAAAACTATCTATTGACCAGATATGGTTGGCTTAGGTATTACAGTTGCTAAGAAATGGACTTAATCACGAAAATGTGACACAGGTCACTCACCCATGAAATTGAGGTCACAGTCAAAAGACAGGTGTCATACAGACATGTACCCACTAAGAACTATCTATTGACCAAATATGGTTGGTCTAGGTATTAAAGTTGCTGAGAAATAGATTTTATCTTGAAAATGTGACAAAGTCACTCAGGCATGAATGAAATTTAGGTCTAGGTCCAGAGACAGGTGTCAGTTTTGCATGTACCTACTAAGTACTATCTACAGACCAAACACAGTGGGTCCAAGTATGACAGTTGCTGATAAAATGGAATTAACAAACTTGGATGAAAGTGCCTCATCCATGAAATTGAGGTCATGGTCCAGTGACAAGTGTCAGACTGGCATGTACCCACCAAGAACTATCAGTATACTAAATACAGTGGATCTAGGTATTACAGTTGCTGAAAAATGGACTTAACCACGAAAATGTGACGCAGGTCACTCAAGCATGAAATTGAGGTCAAGGTCCCAAGCCAGGTGTCAGGCTGGCATGTACCCACTAGGAACTATCTATAGACCAAATATGGCTGGCCTAGGTATTACAGTTGCTGATAAATGGATTTAACCATGAAACTTGGATGCAGATTTTACATTTATGTTTAAGAAGTCAGTGAACCATTTCATTTTAAGAAAATGTTTTTTATGATTTTCTGAGCAATCACTTTTGGGAAACAGTTTAAAATAACAGTATGCAATTATACTTTGGATGATTTCATATAGGACTGCCATATGGAATTTTGTGGCAGTCTTCCAAAATTTGATGTAATTTAATGAGAGGTAAAGAACATGAGCTTGGTTAACAGATGATGTCTGCCGTTGTTTTAAGAAATAGTAATTAGGTCCGAAATATTTGTATTTGTTAGTACGAAATTTTCCCTTATTGCGATTTATTCTACGTAAAAAGAGAATGTTTTTTACGTACAGGTTTAGAAACTATATCCAAAATGTTAACACAATCGTTTCTGGATATATTACCAATTCCCATCATTAAGACCGAGAGGATAAACTGTCTGTAATTTTTTAATCCAATTTAATTCAATTATTTTCTGTGATCATACAAAATTTGAATGAGATTCCCCAGGTTGCTTATTTACTACTTCTAAAGGTTGAACTGTTAAATATTTAATTTGGGGATTGTGCTTCTTAAGGTGTTGATAAATACTTTTAAATTTATTGGGTCTTCTAAAACGATTAAGGTGTTCTTCCGTGCGTTTAGATGAATAGCGTCCGGTTTCACCTACGTACTGAATACCGCAGCCCGTTTTTTTTTCAGGTAAGTAAATAGATAATATTTTTAGTTTTTCAATTTTTATCAGTTTCAAAATTTAAGGAAAATGTACGACCATTAAATGTGGACCTTACCATATTGTTGGAGAGACAGGAACATGCAAGTCATTTTTTGGCATGACACTTATCGATAGAAGGGTCACAACCAAAAGCCTACAAAATCATTAAATGTTCCGATGTAACTACAAAATTTTGTAGAGAACTGGAATGTATGCAAGTTAATTTATAGGCAATATTTATTCCAGACATGGATAATTTTGTCATAGCATACAAATGTAATATTGTGTGATCTTGATTTCTATAAAACTGTTACCAATAGAAGATATAAATATAATGTATATATGTTATACAGTGGGTAAAAAGTTTAAGAGTCATAAATACAGCTTTTTCACATTCTGCAAGATCTCAAAGCGCCCAAAAAATAGATGATCCTTTGTTCCAAGACCAGTTGTTTTTTAACCATTCAAAAACCAAGACTTTGAAATCTTACCTACAGAGGTAAAATATAGTTTCAAAGCCCAGAGTTTCCCATTTCTATGTTACCTAAAATACACAAATTTAAGAATTCCGGGAAATCAATTATTTTAGCTTGTAATAATTCAACTTGTACCTGTGGTACAGAAATATTTCAAGCCTTCATGAAATTTTCTTGAAAATTGTTGAAAACTTTCCAACGTACTTAAAAAATACTTACCATGCCCTCAACACAATTAAACAGTATTGCTCTGGCCACAGATGTTAATTACTATTTATACCATGGCTTTCAAAAGTTAACATATTTAATGAAATGAGCACTTTCGCGAGTTTCTTTAAATATGTTAATGAGTAAGCCATGGTATATAAATGACTTGTGACAGAAATGAAACTGATTGACATGTTTCTTTTTTCACCTTTGAACTAGCCAATGAGGTGACAGTTAATTTCTTGTCTAGTTACTTTGTATTTACACTGAATCCAAAAGAAGGCAAAATTCAAAATGCTGTAAGTTTTCATTGGCTCAAGTAACATTCAGTCGTTTGTTGGCTTTGTGGGAGATGGGGCTTCAGCTGTGGTATAACATGCATCTTGTCCGTATTATACAATAGATTCTGTATATATAATACAATGGATTTCTGAGACTAAACCTGAAATTATGGTATAATATCAAGATCTGCATATTATACCATACTTTTGTACATTCACCAGAAATAAAATTATTATCAAAAAAGATCAAAGAAAATTCAGTGATTAATGTCACAAAAAGATTTTCACATTTAATATCACTGGGTGTAACTTGAGCATTCCCAACACTGATGCGATATTGGTCGTTTCTTGACAAAAGGTCTAACCCTTATAATATCGATATCATTCTCAGATTAACTGTCAACACCTTTGAGTTCAATAGAGATTTTACTGCTAAAACTGGCAGAGTTTATTTTCATTTTAGTGTCTTTATTCTTATAACCCCTGATGAAGACTTTTAAGTTGAAATATTGGGTTTAGTTTTTATCTTTTTTATCATCAATGTTTTCTTACAATACGACTGATTAAAGCGTGGACTGCCGATGTTTATACAATCCGGAAAGGGTGTCTCAAAGATTGGTCAAGTCCTGCCCACTAATACATTGTAGCAATATGATTGGATGATACATCACAGTGGTCAGTTTAAATTTATTCAAGTTCATGGTCAATATCAATATTCACGTAACACGTATAAATTCCCACACTGTTACGACTTGCTTTACAACACTGTTCTGAGCAGTTATCGTAATATTTTCATGAATAATTTTGTGTATTTGTATGTATAAACTGAAGGTTCACTTATTTCCTTTGTAATAACGATTTGAATTTCAATTTCAATGAATTGGTACATAGAGGAACATGCAAGGATCAAAGTACATATTTGACACAAAACTTTTAAAAATACCAGTGATTTCGCTTTTATTATTTCTACAAAGATTGATTAGAATTTCATATTTCAACAAAAGTGAATTATTTCATTGCTAATATTGAAATTTTTTACAGTATAAACCTTTTACTCAAAATTCAAAATTTTGCCTTAAAATATAATGAATAAACATATTTCATCAAAATTTCATCAGATATATTTGTGAAAACCATTTCAAAGCAGTATACATTACATCACATTTCATTATTTAAAACTTGTGGTCAAACAAAAGTTTTCCTTGTCCCAACTTATTGTGAGGTCCCATAAATAAAAGGTGTAATGAAGAACTATTTTTATTTTTATTTTCACTACAATAAACATGTAAGCTGTTGTATATGGGGATTCGTAATTATTAATAGTTAGGACTTGATCGACATTCAATGTGTTATATATTTTTCCCGTGTTCAAAACCAAAATAATAATTCAAAAGTTGGCGATCAAATTAAACAATGCTGAAATGAAAAAAATAGTATATTTTCATTCAGAATTTCAGAAATATATACCACGGGTAGAATGCCTTTTATTCGAAATAGTCCTTTGTGACATTATTTACCAAGGAAAGCTCCTGCGCGTGGGAATTTGTAAATGTTTGTAAAAGTTGTGATACATGTATATGAATAAGGTTTGCTCAATTCTTTTTTTATTATAATATGTTTGACTGGGTGAGATCCGATACACAGGAATTTATATTCAATATTAACACAAGATACTAATTTCACCAATGGTATAAAGTAATATTTGGATTGTAAAGTACCAGTACATGTATTCAAATAATGAAATTAACATTTTTAATAACCCCCCCTCCCCTTTTATTTAAAATTTATGAAATATAAGCTGCAATTGCTAGAATTATTCTATATATTCTAAATATATATTTTTTAATTAAAGTATGATATTGCTCTTGTATCCTGTTATCTTACTGCAAAATCCTATAATTGTAATTGTGTGTTAATCCTGTATAATCATTATAATATGTTGCACTAGCTGGGCCCTTGATTGGATAATAAATATTACTATTCTTATATTTCTTTGTTGTGTTCCTTGTGGTCAGTGGCGGATCCAGAGGGAGTGCATAACGGATATACGCCACCCCACCCCCTTTAAAAAAAATCTCCTTGCTCCGCTCGGCGTTAACATTTTTCAATTTTGAATTTTACGACCCCTTTCAAAATTCATGGATCCGTCACTGGTGATAATCTTATCCCTTTATCGTTAGCACAGCATATCGAATAAGGTTTCATTTCCTTCTTTCAGGTCTGTTTTTATATACAAGTCAAATCTTATGAGTTGTTGCAAAATTCTGTTAATCAGGTGCACCTTAATAGTGCGCACTGCCCTGATGTCAGTTCCGCAAAAGAAACTACACCAATTATATAAATAAAGCATCTTTCTACTATTAAATGAAACTATTCTTTACACAAATATACTGAAAATGCTTATAAATTATGATAAAAAGTTACCATCTTTCTTAAGCTCCCTTTTCCAACTTGCAATGAGAGTCAAGGAGATTTTGAACAAATGGCGGGAGTTTGTGGTATTAAAGGCATACGTATTAAAGTGGGCGGAGTTATGATTGGCCCTAATGTAGCATGTTAGGAATGTAAATTTTTAGGATTAGTGTTAAAATATAATCATAGTATCTGAGAATTGGTGAAAAGGGCAAAAAAGCGCTATTTAGCATAAAATCATATACTAAATCCTTGAATAACATTCACATTAAGGTTGCCTGCAATTTATTTGATTCCTTTATAATTAGACTTATAATGCAGAAGTGTCATACTCTGATGTTCATATTTCAATGTATAGAGTCAAGATTAGAAGCTCAAAAATCAGGAAAGGAAGTTGATTTTAGTAATTTTAAGGATAAAAATCCAATAGAAAAACTACATTTGATTTTTTGCAAATTAATATTGGGTATCAGAAAGAATGCCTCTAATTTAGCTCGTAGACTGGAAATAGGGAGACATCCCATAGAACATTTTATAAAAACCCAAAGTTTAATATACCCAAGGACGTATAACTAACATATACCTAAATAGATTTACTTATATTAATCTAAACCCCTTATAGCTTATTTAAATTCACAAAATTTCATATTCCGAAAATATATAACCAAGCCGTAGAATAAGTGATCATAACATAAAAATAGAAAAAAGGTAGACATTATAACATACCTAGAAACAAAAGATTATGTTCAGTCTGTAATATTTTAGACGATGAATATCATTTTCTACTAGACTGTAAAATAAATGAAGAGTTGAGAGATGTATATTTGCATAATATACTTATAGATTATTCAGATTTTTATAATATTACAAGGATAGATAAATTAATATATATTCTTAATCCATCAACACCATCTCAAGTAAATGGTGTAGGTCTCTTTATCAAAAAGTCATTAGAACTGAGGACAGAAAACTCTTAAAATGTTTGCTTAAAGTATTACTTTTTATGTAAAAATGTTGTAATTTGTCGCAAACTATATTAGTTTAACGACAATAAAGTATTTGATTTTATTTGTTAAAAGAGTTAACTAAAATGTGTCAGTAAACACTTTCGGGACTTCAATCCCGGATACTTATAACATAACATAATTCCGTTCACCAATCAAGGGCCAATAGGAGGCTTGCATTACAGTAAAAATTTATGATTAAAAAGAATACAGACAGTATAACACAATAGAACAGTTATATTATTTGAGCGATATAAACACCATTTCCATTTATTTTCCGTATATGAAAGAACATATGTAAATACATGTACATATAAGATATGACTTTTTAAAAAAAATAAAGTAAATAGGGTTTATGTATTATTATTGCTCCGAAGAAAGCATAAGTATGTAAACATGGCATTGGAAAAATAAAACATTTATTAACTAAATAAGTAACTAAGTTAGTCAGGTATCATTGCTGCTGGAGGCAACAAGGGACGATACCTGTCGAAAGACCAGTAAGATATTATGAAATGGGTATGCAATCAGAAGCCCACAGTAAAAAATAAACTCTAACATTTGCTAGTTTTACGAAAGTGAATAGTGTGCCAACTTGTCTGTCAATCTTGTGCCTAAAGCAGGAAAGAGTAGCGGGAAATTTAGAGGGGAAAATTATACTTATGTATCAAAAGAATATACATATAGATTCAACTTCGAAACACACGCTGTAAAAATGAGATCTGAAACAAATAGCAATCCTTGTCACTAAAACAAAGAAATGAACGTTGTCTGTCATAATGTAAAGTGCACCGACAAGGTGTTTCGTTTGCCTCAGATTGTCGTATACAAAACTGTAAAAAGTCGGTAAGAAATATCAAATCATTCAAAAAATTTTTCATTCGAAGGATTGTAATCGTTTAAAAAATGTATATTTAAACCTGGGACTAGTCCCAGTTTAAACTGAGACACTCACAGTGATCTAGTAAGAATAACACTTTTATTAGAATAAAATGGAGTCAATAATACTGTAGAATCTCCAATGCCTAGTAGTAATGTTATAATGCATCCATCATGATTGCAAGATATAGTCTAAAGTCTACCTATTTAAAGTATCAAAATGTTTGAATATAAACGTAAAACATAAATACAGCACGGTCTTTTATTTCACCAATTAAGGGCCCACGTATAACAACGCTTTCCGTTCAACAATAAATAAGTTATACAATTTTGACAAGAGTACGCGCGTGATGAAATGTACGTTTCCTAGATATTTCAGGAATATAATATGTGGATACTACAGGAAATTCGAAGTGAAGATGGATCGTGTAAAATCTGAAACAGTTACAGAATAACTTACCATACTTCTTTGGTTGAAGAAACCAGAACTCAAAGGACATTTTGGTTCTAGAACTCTTTCACAAAATCATATGCATAACTTAATACTATATAGTCCCTTTATTTTGCTGTTTTTTTTTATATTTAAATCTGTTTTCTTCTTTATTTTCCTTTAATAAGATTTGTGCATGCAGCTACCATAGAGCCCCCGAAGTCCTTTCCTATATTATCAGTAAATTATGTTATTATAAGTCTTATAGCACAAGTTTTGTTGAATGATAAAGAAAGTAAAAGCAAAAATGAAGCGAATTGCAACAAATCGGTATAAAAAATAAAGTAGACCTTATAAAAATTTGACAAAAAAATTATAAAAATAGATAAAATTTAAAATTAAAAACTGAATTAATTCACCAAAGTGCAAAATACATTGATATGTCCTGTCATAATGAGTAGTAAAGATAAAATCTTGATGGCTCAACACTTGGAGATAAGATAACAATACGGACTTTACTTTATACTCTTTTCGGAAATACTTCAATTGTGTTCATTTCTATCAACGGTAACGTCCGAATATTTGATTTTCATATAGGCTACGTGTCACCATCCTCCGTATAAAAAGGAAAATAATGAATGATCAGGAATCAGTGCAAATCTGTGAACTCCTTGAAGGTTCAAACCAGGTTTATACCAGCAACTTAATACTCCCCACGGTGTAAATACTTATAAAAAAATTGAAGATGGTGAGTACAATTTAATAGTTTATCTGTTTTATCAAATTATCAATATAAAAATAAAAGCAATAGATCTGATTTTTTTCTATATACTTCCTTAATAAGAAAAAGCAAAAACTTCCCGAAGAAACTTTATAGGGTCTTATGACATTAATGTTTGTACTAGATTAATATAATGAAAAATTATGAGAGAGAGAAAGAAAATTAAATATAATAGGTGCAAGTTATTTAAAACCGTGATACTTCTACAGTGATTTAACATTAAATTACAATAGCCGATACTTTGTGTTCTTTCACAGAGGGAATGTATCAGCGTACATGTTGGGCAAGCTGGTGTACAAATGGGCAACGCCTGCTGGGAACTGTACTGTTTAGAACATGGTATCAAGCCTGATGGCCAGATGCCCTCGGATAAATCGGAAGGGAAATCCGACAATACCTTCCATACTTTCTTTAGTGAGACTGATTCTGGAAAACATGTGCCAAGAGCCATCTTTGTTGATTTGGAACCAACAGTCGTTGGTAAGTCTGAAATCTATATTAATACGCTGAAAATAAAATGGCTTGTAGTATCATTCACTGAACAAAAAATGATAAAAATATAATCATATTTTTCAATCTTTAGGTAGTCGCGTGGCCTTCACAAGCGAGTCAAAGTCCATTAACACACAAAACCTCACTTGTTAGCACTATAAATAATCTATTAATCAAATCAAGGACCTATAACAACAAAACCCAATGCACAAACAATTTGATATACAAAGTAATTTCAGATAAACGGCCTTCGAAAATACTAGTGTGAAAATCGATATAATACCTTTCAATTTACTTATTTGAGTTTCGGTTGAGTGGTGATGAAAATTTATCTAACATCGAGAAATTATTTAGAACTGGTATACGATACGATACAATTTTAACAAAATAGATAACGTTTGCTTTTTATCAGTTAGAGTTATCCCGCATTTACCGTGGTATAGACGTTCACTTTAATCATGTTTTGTATTTATTCATTATAGATGAAGTAAGAACCGGCATATACCGCCAATTATACCACCCAGAACAATTAATAACTGGTATGGAAGATGCAGCTAATAATTATGCTCGGGGGCACTACACTGTAGGCAAAGAACTTATCGATCAGGTCATTGACCGTATTCGAAAACTTGCTGATCAATGTACAGGACTGCAAGGGTTTTTGCTTTTTCACAGCTTTGGAGGAGGTACGGGATCAGGATTTACATCTTTACTTATGGAGCACCTCACCATGGATTTTGGAAAGAAATGCAAACTTGAATTCGCCATCTACCCATCCCCTAAAGTTGCCACGGCGGTTGTCGAACCTTACAATTCCGTTCTCACTACCCACACTACTTTAGAACATTCAGATTGTGCCTTTATGGTGGACAATGAAGCCATATTTGACATCTGCAAACGTAATCTTGACATAGAAAGACCAAGTTACATTAATCTAAATCGTTTAGTGGCTCAGATTGTTAGTTCAATCACCGCCTCGCTGAGATTTGATGGAGCTCTTAATGTTGATTTAAATGAATTTCAAACAAATCTTGTTCCATATCCGCGTATTCACTTTCCGTTGGCAACATATGCCCCTATTATTTCCGTGGAAAAGGCTTACAATGAAGTATTGTCAGTTTCACAGATTACAAATTCCTGTTTTGAACCTGCAAACCAAATGGTAAAGTGTGATCCTAGAAATGGAAAATACATGTCTGTCTGCTTGCTTTATAGAGGAGATGTAGTCCCAAAAGACATTAACAGTTCAATTACAGCAATCAAAATGAAAAGGTCTATTCAATTCGTAGATTGGTGTCCAACGGGGTTCAAGGTCGGAATCAACTACCAACCACCAACAGTTGTTCCCGGTGGGGACTTGGCAAAGGTACAACGGGCGGTGTGCATGTTGAGTAATACAACGGCTATAGCAGAAGCCTGGGCACGTCTGAATCACAAATTTGACCTGATGTTTGCAAAACGTGCTTTCGTCCATTGGTATGTTGGGGAAGGTATGGAGGAAGGTGAGTTTTCGGAGGCAAGAGAGGATCTTGCCGCGTTGGAAAAAGATTACGAAGAAGTAGGCATGGACACTGAAGAACAGGGAGAAGAAGAGGATCAAGAATATTGAACATTAATTTTAATTAAAATGTTTGAAAACTGAAGACATTTCACCTTTGTCAACCTAACAGCTATAGAATTATTAAATGATATTTTCAGTCTACGTTATTCTCGAGAGTGGTACTCAAACCAGTCGGTTTCTCATTTCAAAACAAACACACAAACGTAATATTAATGTTTGTATAAATATTTAGAAGTGAGAGGTTCCGTGATTTAAAACATAGCTCATTATCAAAGATATAAGATCCTTACATTTCAATAAGAAACAGCGAATACAGCAGAAAGAAAAAATCACAATAAGCACGCGAGTCACGTATGGACAATAAAAGGAATATTCATTTACCACACGCCCCTCTATCCATCCATTAATGTATTTTGGGAGGGAACGAAAATATAACTTTTCATAAATTTATAAATTTAATCAAGGGATGTCCGAGAAATTTTTAGTTTTTGGTCCATTTACAACTTTTGACAGTATTGTCTCTATGGACATCACTGCATCTCGAGATAGGTTTTTATTGAAAACCATCTGACAACACTTAGATGTAGAAGTATTTTTCCTTGTTCTATTCTTTGGGATATTGTCGTATTTACTTATTAGTTAAACATTTCTTGAAGCAAATCATTAATAGAGTTTTGTCAAAATGAATGCTACACTGTTTCATTGGGTCTGCTGCAGAGCTACGATCATGCTTGCGGTTTTCAACTTAACTGTTTAGAAAAATCATGCAAAAATTTTGGTTATTTATAGTATAACACCTTGTTCGTGTTTTTTTTTTTAATTAATGTATTTTTATTTGTTTGTTTGTTTTTTCTTTCTTTTTATACCCGCACTTTTCTTTTTTGAATTTAAGCCATTTTTATTGTTTCCATATTGTTGCTTACCAACTGTAGATGCGCAATAGGGTTTTGGAATTCCAATTTTTTAAAAGGAGGGTGGGAGGGCCGAAACAGAAAAAAAACATACTTACTAAAATAACTATGTCATATTGTTGCTTGATAACTGCAGATGCGCAAAAAGGTTTTGGAATTCCAAATTTCTAAAGGGGACCTGGGAGGGACCAAAAAGGGCCAAAATAGACAAAGAGCCTTGTGACAAGAACTTCTATTTTATTTTTTAATTTAAATCATTTTTATTGTTGCTTACCAACTGTAGATGCGCAATAAGGTTTTGGAATTCCAAATTTTTTAAGGGGGGTGGGAGGGACAAAACAGAAGAAGACCATAATTACTAAAATTTTATCTAAACAAAAAAAAAATTGAAGAAATTTGTGAATTTCAGTTTAAGGGGCCATAGGTCCCTAAAAGGGTCTAAATAGTTAAATTATAGTAAAAGTGGGTTGTGACATATTTGTAAAAAGGTTATTTGTTACAGATGTAAACTGTAATGCTAAGCATGCTTTTATTTTGCATTTTGAGGATTTAAAGGGCCAAAAAGGGAAGAGGTCAAAAAGTTCGATTACAGTAAAAGTGGGTTGTGATATATCTCTGCAAACTGTAATGCAATGGAAACTGAAAATGTTAAGAAAGTTTGTTTACAAATAAATTTGGGGTGCGGGTATAGCTTTCGTTCCGACAGCCCCTACCTCTAGTTTTTTATTATTTTCCTTTTGTTTTGGCAGTTAAATGCCTTATATTGTGTTACGTGCAGCTACTATAATGAGTGTAGTTTCTAATATAAATTTTCGATCAGTTGCGTATCAAGAAAATGTCACTTATGACAGCTACAAATTGACCCCCAGTCTTTTATATAAACCATTTAGGCCTCATATCTTGTGTTGCTGTTTCCATGACCATTATAGAACATCGTTATTGTTAGTCCATTGATTAACTCCCAGACATAAACCGATAAATGAAATTTCCATCAGACTGGAAGAATAATTAACTTATTAACTTGTTATCTATGTAAGCAATTAACTTGATTCTAAATTGTTCATTGGAGTGGTACGGCAGTGATTTATATCTGGCATCAACAAATGAAAAAGTGTGCAAATGGTAAACTATGTAGTTAGTGAAATTTAAGGGCAATTTTGGGCTCGAAATATATCTACTTCTTCGATCTCCTGAGCACAGGAAGAATTTCACAAGACTGCGAATATCTGCCCATAGACTGAGAATAGAACAAGGGCGTTATCATGGTACTCCCCGACATAGTAGGACATGACTCAGATGCATACAGGCGAGGGGGATGATGAAAAACATGTTTTCATGTAAATCACTCGAGGACAAAAGATATCATATGTATAAATCGATTCATGCATATTGTCCGAGTTTAAGCCAGCTTGGACCAAATGAAAAGTTGATTTGGCTCCTGAACTCGGAGAACATTGATATTTTGGTCCACATTTGTGAACTGATCAAGGAAAGTAAAATGTAACAGTTTCAAAAATGCACCCCATTTGTACAAATTCATCCATGGAATGTAAAATTTATTGATTCTTCATGTGTTTAATGTATGGATGTTTATTATGGGCAAAGTCCTGTCTTGTCATTGAGCATTTTCCTTTGGTGCCGTATGCAGATGAGTTACCTTAACAGCTAATCCATTTGCTTATGGCACAAAGATGGCATGCAGGTCTTGTAGCCTTCATTTTGGAACCGTTATTCGGGTTTTTCTGATATCATTACTTTTTAAATAGTTTTCGAAGGTCAATAATACACGATGCTATCTAATAGGGCAAAGGTCTTATTCTGCTTTCTGCTTTTGGCACAAGGATTTCATACAGGATCTTGCAGTCCTAAAAAGTCTTGTCTGTCCAATGGATTACGTTTTTTTTTATTGCTCCTTAGGTATATTTGTCCTTTTTGTGTATATTGGGGCAGGTTTTTTTTCTCCCCCTGGTATTTTATTAACTTTTTTTATTCATCTAAGTGGAAGACCTCGTCTGTGCTGTTTCTGGGACCGATGATACTGATTACTCTTATAATTGTTTGTATTTATACAAATATTTAAATATTGACTTTTGTGTTGTATTGTCTACTTTGTCTGTATGTGTATTGAAACATGCCCTTGTGGGCCCATTCTTATGGAAATAAAGTATTCTTCTTCTTATATCTCGCTATTTAATACTTTTGCTAAGTACATCATATAATTCCATTTTGATCAAAACATTTTTGAAGTAATAATATACAGTTATCTAATTATGTAACAACCAATCAGAATTATAGGTAAAAGGGAGATTGGTCCAGCTCTTAGCTTTTAAAAAGTCTATGTACTTTATGGCTTTTAGAATGAAAATGTTGGCTTTGAGACTACATCATATAAATAGGTATCATAATTTTTACTTTTTGAGACAAAAGTGAAAATTATGATACCTATTTATATGGAAGAAGTCATGTGGATTTACTCTGGACGCTAAATCCGTACACATACGTTACAAGAGTTTTAAAAAACTAACACAATTTTTTTACTGTTTTTAAGGCCACACCAAATTGATTTTTTTAGTTTTTTTGTTTTTTTTATAGCAAAAATAGGTGCGAGCGAGCGAAATTTTATTTTTTTAAATATTGTTCTTGAGGATTAGTTTTATTCAGGCGAAGATCAAATATACGTGCGGTACAACTTTTTTTAACTAAAATATTGCAAAAAAATGGAGAATTTGGGGTAAATTTTCAGCATTTTTGGAAATTAAAGCTACAAAAAAAATACTTTTTTTTAAAAAATTTACAAAGTCCGAAAAAAAGAGCGGTGAAATCGAAAGAACTGAATATCAATTTGGTGTGGCCATATCTTAAGGATATTATTATATCATACTCCGCAATATGTTTGTATTTATTTTACATGTGTATAGATCACTGGTGTAAAAAAATTCTATAAGCTGTGATGCTTTTGAAAAGAGTATTCCTCTTCTTCTAAGGAGAAAAACTTCGCGCACACTGCAAGTTTAAGACTGCCCTCACACCTGTTTGGGTGTAATAGGTTCTCACACGAGTTCAAAATGAAGACTGGGAAATCTTCAACGAGTTTTTTAAATTCACGTCTTCCCCGAGTGGAGCGGAGCGGAACGAGGGCACAGACGCTGAATTTTAAAAACGAGTTGAATATTTTCCAGTCACTCATTTTTGAATGAGTGTAAGTACCTATTTCTTCCGTAAAAAGAGGGGGTTTTTTTTGGCCTTGTGCACCTATGCATTTTCAGTATAAACAAGCGAAAAGGTATAGTAACGTTACGTTTGATTGGTCAAGAGCATAGGTACTCGTGTACAGGACCCCATATGGTACCCCTATGATACCGGACCCCCCCCCCCCCCCCCCCCAATGATTTTTTTTGTTGCGATTTTTTAGATATTTTTCTCTTGGATTTCACATCGAAATTACTATCAAGCCGTATTTTCTATCCACAGCGGGATACTTATATGTATAAAGCTCTCTTTATACATATAAGTATACACGAGTACCTATGGTCAGAGACATATATAAAACAATATATGTCTCTGATATGGTCAAGAGTCACAATAAACGAATGTACTACGGATTCTCATAGGACGTCATACCGAATGAAGACGAGCGCACGTGAAGTCGTCTTCACACGGTCGTCTCAATTCGAAAACGGCCATTTACGGAAGATTAATTGACAAGTTACAACAGGAATTTTTTTAATTTCGTATTAATGGGATAAACCAAGACTTAAATTTCTGACTTTGCGGTTTTTCTTTCATTTTATAGATATTTAAATAATTTCATTTCTTTAAACTGCTTGAAATTGATCCATTTATATCACAGGCGCTTGTCTCAGGAAAAAATTCACTTGGCATATATAGTAAATTTTTTTCTGAGACAAGCGCCTGTGATTTATATGATTTTGTGGTCAACATCTGTTTTTTCTCATTTTTAATTACCTCATACGTCATATCTTTCACTGTCGAAACATTCATATTTAACATATTTCCTCCATTTTTACAGAAATAGAAAAATATTTATAAATAATTCCTGGTTTTAAGTTTTCAAGAACTTTATTTTATCACATCTATTGATTTTTAAAGAAATTTTCCTCGAATTTGTTTTTAATTAATGAACTACACCCGTCACAATGGATTCGTCCAATTCAAAGATGTTTTATTCAAATTACAACCACCTGCAGCACTCTAACTCCGCCTTCATGATGTCATGTCCGTTCGGAAGTTTAAAAAAACTATGACGGCTTATGAATAATCCCGAAAATGCAAGACGCAGGGCCACGTGGCGCGCCCAAATATTTGAGTATAAAAGCGAAAATGCCGGCTGTAGCGACATTTAAATCCTGTGGACTCCTTACCCGTTCAGCAGGCTTTATCCAGAATATTTCTCAAATCCATAGTCAACGTTTAGATCATCAAAAATGGTAAGTTACTTTTTTTCGTTAAACAAAACTTTTCCTGTGCAATTTGATATAAAATTTGTAATTTTGTAGTTAAAAATGTGCCGGTGACTCACAACGTGTATGATGAAGAGACCGCCATGATGAATACCTAAATCTCGTGTCAGAGCTTTGTGAATTACAAGTGTTTACATATTATATATTTTATTTTGACTCCTGTAAAAGTACACTTTAAGGATCCCAGATCTGAAGTTAAATATAGGTCCTCAAGCAGACGCATACATGTAGTTTTAATAAAAGTAATCGGTATTTGAAAGCAGTCTTCATATTTTTAAAAATTTCTGTTTCCTATTTTAACACCCTCTTTTTTGTACACGTGTAATGATGTATTAATGTTTCTACAGATGAGCACAATTTAGGAGAAGTTACCAAAGAGGGAATTAGAATTATTTTCAGACTATTAACAGATTTGTCATCTTTGAAGTGGTATTGATTTTTTTCCTGGTTAACTCATCAACAGATGAATCATGTCACTATGGTGACATCATCACCCAACCTAATTTAATAATTTATTCATTAAAGTAGAATATTGGAATTCCATTGTAATATGATCACATTGTTCAGCTAAAGTGATTAGAATAAATAGTATTCAACACCAGACAGGTGGGGATATGGATGAATGGCAAAAGTTTGGTTTATCTTGTTTAAAAGCTTAATTTTGATTGTCCTCGGTGGCTGAGTGATCTGATCTAGGTAGTTTGTCATGATTAATCATCACTAGCCTGTCAACACTGAGGTTGTGAGTTTGAATCTCCCCATGGCGGGGTGTGTTTGACTCCCATCTTAATTGACAAGGTTGCCAATTTGCCTACCACAGGTCGGTGGTTCTCTCCAGCCCAAATGTGCTGAAAATGGCGTAAAACCCCAAACAAAAAAAAACCATGGTATTCTGATTGTAGTAAATCATTTCAGAATATCCCCCCCCTCTCAATACAATGCATATTAATTTGGTATGCAACAACTTGAGCTGAGTGGTCATAAACTAGTGACATATATGTACAATATTATGTTTTCATTTTCAGAGGGAATGTATCAGTGTACATGTTGGACAGGCTGGTGTACAGATGGGCAATGCCTGCTGGGAACTGTACTGTTTGGAACATGGTATCCAGCCTGATGGTCAGATGCCCTCAGACAAGACCATTGGCGGGGGAGACGACTCTTTCAACACATTTTTCAGTGAAACCGGAGCTGGAAAGCATGTACCCAGAGCTGTTTTTGTTGATTTAGAACCAACTGTAGTAGGTGTGTATTACATTGGCTTTAAGTTTATTAAATAATCGTCTTGACTTGCACCTTATATGCATAATTTAGTGAAGGATAGGCAGTAGAGTTTTTGTCCATAGATGTAGGAACTCACTGAGTGGAAAATCTGTAGACAGTAGATGTGGCACAAGATGTTAGGCTATTCCATATAAACATTCTTATAGGGAGGGAAATTATTTGAATATCTTTAAATTTATATGGTATCTTAGAAACTCCATCTGACAGTTACAACATCCTATTAATATACGTTTTTATATGAAAAAGTTGATTTTAAAAATGCACTTAAAAATAAAATAAACCGACACATCAAAACAAAATGTAATTCCAAAGGGATTTTAATTGACAGTGTACGTGTTTGTTTGCCAAAAGTATAATTTGTCGGTGAAGAATTTACTCTAAATTGTACTTTTATTATTTCAGACGAAGTTAGAACTGGTACCTACAGACAACTTTTCCACCCAGAGCAACTGGTTACTGGTAAGGAAGATGCTGCCAATAACTACGCCAGAGGTCACTACACAATCGGTAAAGAAATTGTTGATCTGGTGCTGGACAGAATACGTAAATTGGCAGATCAGTGTACTGGTTTACAGGGATTCCTCATCTTCCATAGCTTTGGTGGTGGTACTGGATCTGGGTTTACATCTCTGCTCATGGAACGTCTCAGTGTTGACTATGGAAAGAAATCCAAGCTGGAGTTTGCCATCTACCCAGCTCCCCAAGTATCCACTGCAGTAGTTGAGCCCTACAATTCAATTTTGACCACCCACACAACGCTCGAGCATTCTGATTGTGCTTTCATGGTTGACAATGAAGCTATCTACGATATCTGCAGACGTAACTTGGATATTGAAAGACCAACCTACACCAATTTGAATCGTTTGATTGGACAGATTGTCAGTTCCATCACTGCATCCCTGAGATTTGATGGTGCTCTGAATGTTGATCTTACAGAATTCCAGACAAACTTGGTACCATACCCACGTATCCATTTCCCCTTGGCTACATATGCTCCTGTAATCTCAGCAGAGAAAGCATACCATGAACAACTGTCTGTTGCTGAAATCACCAATGCATGTTTTGAACCAGCTAACCAATTGGTTAAATGTGATCCACGTCACGGAAAATACATGGCCTGCTGTATGTTGTACAGAGGAGATGTAGTACCAAAGGATGTCAATGCAGCCATTGCCACCATCAAGACAAAGAGAACCATCCAATTCGTTGACTGGTGTCCAACTGGTTTCAAAGTTGGAATCAACTACCAACCACCAACTGTTGTACCAGGAGGTGATTTGGCTAAAGTACAGCGTGCTGTATGCATGTTGAGCAACACCACAGCCATTGCCGAGGCCTGGGCTCGTCTTGACCACAAATTCGACTTGATGTATGCCAAGCGTGCTTTCGTCCACTGGTATGTTGGAGAAGGTATGGAAGAAGGAGAATTCTCTGAAGCTCGCGAAGATCTTGCTGCCCTGGAGAAAGATTATGAAGAAGTTGGAGTTGACTCAGTTGAAGGCGAGGAGGAAGAAGGGGAGGAATATTAACTTTTCTTGCCAAATACTCTGACATTATCAGAAAAGATCTGTGCAATTGAAAACAAAAGAATCTAAACTATATACAAAGTTCTTGTTTTTCACTTACTTTGATAATTGTGAGCTAGCCTTTTTTCGTTTTAATGCCCTTTATTAGCTCACCTGACCCAAAGGGTCAAGTGAGCTTTTCTTGTCACTTGGCATCCGGCGTCCGTCGTCCGTTAACTTTTACAAAAATCTTCTCCTCTGATACTACTGGGCCAAATTGAACCAAACTTGGCCACAAGAATCATTAGGGTATCTAGTTTAAAAAATTTGTCCAATGACCCCACCTGCCAACCAACATGGCTAAAAATAGAACATAAGGGGTAAACTGCAGTTTGTCTTATATCTCAAAAACTAAAGCAATTAGAGCAAAACTGACATGGGGTAAAAATGTTCATCAGGTCAAGATCTACCTGTCGTGAAATTTTCAGACGAATCGGTTAACCCTTTGTTGGGTTATTGCCCCTGAATTGTTAATTTTAAGGAAATTTTGCAGTTTTAGGTTATTATCTTGAATATTATTATAGATAAAGACAAATTGTAAACAGCAAAAATGTTTCACAAAGTAAGATCTACAAATAAGTCAACATGACCAAAATCATTGATTGACCCTTTCTAGGAGTTTTTATACGACCCCAAATTTTTGCGGTCGTATATTGGTATGACGTTGGCGTCGTCGTCCGAAGACATTTGGTTTTCGCACTATAACTTTAGTATAAATTAATAGAAATCTATGAAATTTAAACACAAGGTTTATGACCACAAAAGGAAGGTTGGGATTGATTTTGGGAGTTTTGGTCCCAACAGTTTAAGAATCAGGGGCCAAAAAAGGGCCCAATAAGCATTTTTCTTGGTTTTCGCACAATAACTCTAGTATAAGTAAATAGAAATCTATGAAATTTTAACACAAGGTTTATGACCACAAAAGGAAGGTTGGGATTGTTTTTAGCTCACCTGGCCATAGGCCATGTGAGCTATTGCCATCACTTGGCGTCCGTCGTCGTCGTCGTCTGTCGTCGTCTGTAAACTTTTTCAAACGTTAACTCGTCCTAAACTACTGGACCGACTTCAACCTAACTTTGCAGAATTGTTCTTTAGGGCATCTGGAAAATTTCTATCGTTTAAAATTTTTGAAATGTCGAAAAACATGGCTGTCGTTACTATAAATAGAACATAGGGGTAAATTGCTGTTTTTTGCTAATAACTCAAAAACCGTTACAGATATCGAAAATCTGACATGGGGTAAAATTGATCAGCATGACAAGATCTACCTACCCTGAAATTTTGAAGGAAATTCCAAAACCCATTTAGGAGTTATTGCCCTTTTTTCACATTTTTGGCTTTTTTTTATGTTATTATTTCAAAAATCTTCTTCTCTGAAACTACTATTCAAAATCATATGAAACTTGGGAAGATTGTTGCTTAGGGTACCCTGCATAGAACTGATGTGGGGATTTTTGATTCGTCGAAAAACATGGCCGCTGTTACTAAAAATAGAACATAGGGGTAAATTGCTGTTTTTT
This sequence comes from Mytilisepta virgata, assembly GCA_028015205.1. Lineage (NCBI taxonomy): Eukaryota > Metazoa > Mollusca > Bivalvia > Mytilida > Mytilidae > Mytilisepta > Mytilisepta virgata. The sequence continues at coordinate 312,036 of JAPWFG010000042.1, read as the reverse complement.
GCTAATAACTCAAAAACCGTTACAGATATCGAAAATCTGACATGGGGTAAATTTGATCAGCATGACAAGATCTACCTACCCTGAAATTTTGAAGGAAATTCCAAAACCCATTTAGGAGTTATTGTCCTTTTTTCGTCAAATTTTCATAATTTAACATTTTTCGTCATTTATCTCCAAAACTATTTGAGATAGAAGTGAAATGTAAATTTGAAAAATGTTTGCCATGTTGAGATCTACATACCCTGAAATTTTAAAGGAAATCCCAAAACCCATTTAGGAGTTATTGCCCTTTTTTGTCAAATTTTTAAAATTTTAACATTTTTGCATTTATCTCCAAAACTATTTGAGATAGAAGTGAAATGTAAATTGAAAAATGTTTGCCATGTTGAGATCTACCTACTCTGAAATTTTGAAGGGAATCCCAAATTCTATTTAGGAGTTATTGGTTTGTGTAATTTGAGGTCGGGTTCTGTTACATTTATTTAAGGTTCACCCTTATTCCTGGTCAATTTTGTCAACTTCCTGCCAGGACTACCACCATCAGGGAACATATTTTAACATTAAACCTTATGAAAAATAAATCTTCAACAAATTTTCCCTGAACAATTTAACCAATTGCAACAAACTTGGTCAAATAGTTGATTAATTGTCCAATGAAAACCGGACTCCAGGTGAGCGATACAGGCTCTGGTGAGCCTCTTGTTGGGAGTTTTGGACCCAACAGTTTAGGAATTAAGGGCTAAAAAAGGGCTAAAATAAGCATTTTTCTTGGTTTTTGCACAATAACTTTAGTATAAGTAAATAGAAATCTATGAAATTTAAACACAAGGTTTATGACCACAAAAGGAAGGTTGGGATTGATTTTTGGAGTTTTGGTCCCAACAGTTTAGGAATTAGGGGCCAAAAGGGTCCAAAATTAAACTTTGTTTGATTTCATCGAAAATTGACCTATTGGGGTTCTTTGATATGCCGAATCTAACCGTGCATTTAGATTTTTAATTTTTGGTCCCGTTTTCAAATTGGTCTACATTAAGGTCCAAAGGGTCCAAAATTAAAACTTAGTTTGATTTTAACAAAAATTGAATTCTTTGGGTTCTTTGATATGCTGAATCTAAACATGTACTTAGTTTTTTTATTATAGGCCCAGTTTTCAAGTTGGTCCAAATCGGGGTCCAAAATTAAACTTTGTTTGATTTCATCGAAAATTGAACTATTGGGGTTCTTTGATATGCCCAATCTAACCGTGCATTTAGATTCTTAATTTTTGGTCCCGTTTTCAAATTGGTCTACATTAAGGTCCAAAGGGTCCAAAATTAAACTTAGTTTGATTTTAACAAAAATTGAATTCTTGGGGTTCTTTGATATGCTGAATCTAAACATGTACTTAGTTTTTTTATTATGGGCCCAGTTTTCAAGTTGGTCCAAATCGGGGTCCAAAATTAAAGCTAAAAAGGGGGTAATTTTTTTTTTTTTTTTTGGGGGGGGGGGGCAATTCTCCACAGCATATTGTATTACACAAAAGCAAAAAATTTAATATAAATTCAAATCATATGACCAATTCTAAGTCCTTATTTCAGTTATTCTGTGTCAGAAACCTATTATGTGTCAAATATTTGAAGAAATATTCAATTGCACAGTATTGTGCAATAGCAAGAAATTGATATGTGTGCCCTGTTATCAAAACTTTATTATTAACAAATTCCATTGGAAATTTGCCAATATAAAATGTGCTGATGAAGCTTTTTTGTTTATCTTATCTAAACTGCTTTTAAATTATGTATATTTAAAATTTGCCATCCATGACTATGATGTCATTTTCTATTTTAATATGTTATGGTGTATTTAAATGGGCTGTTATGGTTGCAAAGTATAAAAAAATGGGGGGGGGGGGGTTGAAAACAAAATTTGGGGGGGGGGGGGGTAAATGAGAAATTGGGGAGGGGGTAATTTTTTCATATTTCATAAATTAAAAACAAAATTTCAAATTTTTCTTAGAAAAAAAAAGGGGGGGAGGTTACAATAAATTTTATTGTTTTTTGTTTTTTTGGGAGGGGGGTGTCAATGTGCAACTTCATAGTGTATTGCACAAAAGCTAAAAAAAGGGGTAAATTATTATTTTTTGGGGGGGGGGCAATTCTCCACAGCATATTGTATTGCACAAGAAGCAAAAAATTGAATATAAATTCAAATCATATGACCAAAAATTGGCAATTTTAAGTTCTTTGATTTCAGTTATTCTGTGTCAGAAACCTATTATGTGTCAAATATTTGAAGAAATTTTCAATTACACAGTATTGCGCAATAGCAAGAAATTGATATGTGTGCCCAATTTTAAATTTTAAATTGGTTATTTCTGATTTATATATAAAAACAAATAATACTGATATGGTTTGAATAGGTAAATTAAAAATTTTTAAGTTCTTAGACAACATTCATTCTGTGTCAGAAACCTATGCTGTGTCAAATATTTATTCACAATCCAAATTCAGTATTGTATCAAGCTTGAATGTTGTGTTCATAATTGCCCCAACTATTCAGGGTTCGACATCTGCGGTCGTATCTAGCTGCGCCCAGCGGAGCATTTTATTGCCCTTTAAAGACGGCATCCAGCGTAAACTTTCATTTAAAGATCTTTTCCTCTCAGACCATTGGGCCAATTGAGACCAAACTTTGGTGGAATGGTCCTTGGGTGGCCCCCTTCCAAAATTGTCTGGCATACCCGACTTCCAACCGAGATGGCTGCTGTTACTAAAAATAGAAAAAAGGGGGGTGACATTCAAAAATCTGATATGAAACTACAGGTCCAGTTGGAAACTAAAGTTGGCAGTAATAGTTCTTAGGAGGTTCTCTTTCAGAAATATGTCCAATGACCCGGACTGTTAACCAAGATGGCCACCACAGCCGAACTTAGTTTAACATAGGGCCCTATGGGAAAATTCATTGAAAAATCTTGTCTTAAACCACTTGACCAATTGAAACCAGACTTGGGAGCAATGGTCCTCTTACAGAGGTGTGTCTGATGACCCGGACTGTCAACCAAGATGGCCGCCACAGCAGAACTTAGTTTAACATAGGACCCTATTGGAAATTCACTCAAATCTTTTTGTCTGAAACCACTTGACATATTGGAGCAGGACTTAGCAGAAATGGTCCTTAGATGGTTCTCTTTTAGAAATGTATCCTTTGACCTGGACTGTCAACCAAGATGACTGCCACAGCTGAAATTAGTTTCACATAATCCTATAGAAAAACCAGCCAAACTGACTGCAACACTTAAATTTTTAGGTCTGCTCAAGGTGAAAAATTAAATCCAGGTGAGCGATGCAGGCTCTTGAGAGCCTCTAGTTTCTGATCAAATTCACTTTGAATCCTTCTGGAGCTAACGATTTATGACTGCAATACCACTTGTCTTTGCATTTTGACAACTTTATAATATTTAGTAAAATATCTCTTGAATTTGAATTGTTCCTCTCACTGGACAAGGTTTTCTCCATGGACAATTCCTTCTGATTTGTTTATTCAAAATTTATCTACTGAAGCCACATGCCCAAATGAACTGACGCTTAAGCAGGAGGCATTTGCAGCGTTGGCTATAGGTCATTCTAGTTTGTTTCAAAAACAAAATGCTCCGCTGAGTGCAGCTTGATACGACCGCAGAGGTCGAACCCTGAACAGTTGGGGCAAGTATGGACACAACATTCAAGCTTGATACAGCACTGAATTTGGATTGTGAATAAATATTTGACACAGCATAGGTTTCTGACACAGAATTAATGTGGTCTAAGAACTTAAAATTTTTTAATTTACCTATTCAAACCATATCAGTATTATTTGCTTTTATATATAAATCAGAAATAACCAATTTAAAATGGAAAATTTTAAAATTTTGGACCTTAATGTAGACCAATTTGAAAACGGGACCAAAAATTAAGAATCTAAATACACGGATAGATTCGGCATATCAAAGAACCCCAATAGTTCAATTTTTGATGAAATCAAATAGTTCAATTTTGGACCCTTTAAACCTCAATGTGGACCAAATTTGATAACCGGGCCCAAATATCAATTTCTTGCTATTGCGCAATACTGTGCAATTGAAGATTTCTTGCTATTGCACAATACTGTGCAATTTAAGATTTCTTGCTATTGCGCAATACTGTGCAATTGAAAATTTCTTGCTATTGCACAATACTTTTTATAATAATTTACACATCCTGTTTGGTGTGTATCTCTGGCCTTATCATTATTATTTGCTTTTATATATAAATCAGAAATTTAATAATAAAGTTTTTGGCAAATTTCCAATATACAAATCAAATAAAGTTCAATTTGGGACCCTCTAAACCTCAATGTGGACCAATTTGATAACCGGGCCAAATATCAAAATTCTAAATACATGGTTAGATTCAGTATATCGAAGAACCCGATATATTCAATTTTTGTTGAAATCAAACTAAGTTTAATTTTGGACCCTTTGGACCTTAATGTAGACCAATTTGAAAACAGGACCAAAAATTAAGAATCTAAATACACGGTTAGATTCGGCATATCCAAGAACCCCAATAGTTTAATTTTCGATGAAATCAAACAAAGTTTAATTTTGGACCCTTTTGGCCCCTAATTCCTTAACTGTTAGGATCAAAACTCCCAAAATCAATCCCAATCTTCCTTTTGTGGTCATAAACCTTGTGTTTAAATTTCATAGGTTTCTATTTACTTATACTAAAGTTATAGTGCGAAAACCAAATGTCTTCGGACGACGACGACGCCAGCGACATACCAATATACGACCGCAAAAATTTTGCGGCCGTATAAAAACATGAAATCATGCGACAAATGAACTTGTTGCAACAGTATGAATAAGTTTTGCATAATTTGACAAACGTAAATGCCAGAATTCTGCGCCCACTAATTTGTTTCCCAGTTAAACTTCTCAAAGGGCCTCACGTGGTGTCCGTCATTTACCTTTCCTTTAAAAAGATTTGTTCAGGAACAATATTATATATGGCTGTTTAATAAAAATTTGTATTGGATATTGAGATAGTTCTGCTGTGAAGCTATGTTCGCAGATTGTTTGCTCAAGCCCAAAACATATTTACAAAATCTTAGGTGTCTTTTTTCAGGTTGGCTTGTATCAATATAACTCACCATATCAAATTTCTTTGAGCCACCGTTTTGTGCTCGAATAAATGCATTTGACAATTTCTCATGGAAATCCATATACCATATTTCCGAATTATACATCAAAATTGGTTTTAACAAGTGATTCAAACAATTTTTTTAATCATGGTAAAAACACTGCTTATTTGGACATCATGACTTAGAAAGAATTATTGAATGGTCCTGATTTCTTTCCATTTAGTATCGCAGCTGTTTTATACAAAAAATATTGTATTTGGGACAATTGAGATCCAAATTGTGTATTTAGACATTAAGCACAAGGTTTTTGTTAACATAAAAATGCAGTGCATACAATCGTTAACGATTAAAAGTATATATATATATAGGTAAACATTGATTAAAATATAATGTTTATGAGAGAAACAGAGGAAAATGGGCCTACTTTTTCCCAGGGATCCAGGCCCTTTAACATCACTGCAATAGGAAATAGTCTGCAACATTTAAAATATGACATTCGAGACCAAACTTTGGTGGAATGGTCCTTCGGTGATCTGCGCAGGTGTCTAACCCGTTGGACCAATATTGCTATAAATACAAAAACAAACGGAAAAATGGACAAAAATATTAATGTGCTTTTATTTCGTTAAATGGTTCTAATGTAATTGCCTTTCATTCTTGGAAACTTTTGGTCTTGCCCTTTTCCGGGCCTACGCTCGATATGACCACAACCTAACAATAGAAAAACAGCAAAAATATCTGCAACTTCTGGGACAGTAACTATTGGCACCCACTTTGATAAAATTATCTCCCGACAAATATATTCACCGTACCTAAACTAGAAAAATCCGCAAATTGGTAAAAAAAAAAATATTTTAAATTAAGAGGGAAATTGAGACCAAAACTTTGAATTGTCATGCTGATGACTAAAGAAAGTTTGAAGAAAATACCTTACTCTGTATGTATCCTCGAACAAAGTACATTATATACATCACTCGTATGTGGATGGAAAAAAGATGCTACATTTATATTGGACTCAATCATCATAGCAAGAAGTCGTATTTTTTTTTTAGTTTTGTCCAAAGTTAACCACCTTAGCACGGAGTTTAGTTTTTGTTTATCTCATTTATCCCACCCCTATTAAAATTTAGGTAGCACATGCAAGTCCGGTTAATTTTCTAATAGAACCTCCTGCAATTTGTATAAGGGCGACAACTCCGACTGTCCTAGGTAAATGTATATTACCGTGTTTGTCTTGGTTCTTGTTGTTAGTTTTATTTACAGTTTCGTTATGTGGCCACCTAGTTCATCTGTAACTAGAATTAAACACAGATAAATTCATAAGCTGATAAACTTCTAGAAGTATAAAAAATAAGCTAAATTTTTATCAACTTAAAAGTATTGTCACATGTTGTTTTATGAAGAGAATGATTAATTTTAGCATCATACCCTTTAATAATTTCCCTGTCACATATTAGCGTTTTTACATCTGTAATATTATTTTGGCGCTACAACTTTTGGCAGACAGAAGTTGAGGTGTTTCATCCTGCAGACGGAATTTCAAATCGTGTTTTCCGGAGCGAAATTGTTGTTTCTGGATCAGCTTTTTCTTCAAAAAGAATCTATTTGCCGACTAAACATTCAAGTCACCTTTAATTAAGGGGACGACCATTTGATATTCTGGTGGGGGCCAGGAGGATTTTGAAAATAAATAACTCAGCCTTGATAATAACAAAAATGAATGGTTTGTTCTGTGGTAGTTTGAAAATAAATAACCTCACCTACAATGTATTGAAAATAAATAACTCGGCAGGTCTTTTAAACCATTTTATAAATGCATGTTTTAAAGCATGAGATGGCACCAGATTCTACCAAAATTCGTCTTTTTCATATTTTTTTCGGGAAAAACTTCCCAAATCTTTTTATAATATATAAACTACACCATATATAAATATTAATGTTTTTGAAATGTCTGAAAATGGGTTTCATTTCACTTGAGGTATATTGTCTCATGAACATTTACCTCACTTTAATACCTTTTCCCATTTTAACCTATATTGTTTTTTGTACGTATGCAATATATGCAGTTTTGAATTCAGAAGATTCACTTCCAGAGGATGATGATTAATTTCGATTAAATGGTACATAATGTATTTCATCTCATTGGATTTATAAAATGTAAGTATAAACTTATTATACTGGTGTATATATATATATATATATATATATATATATATATATATATATATATATATATATATATATATATAACATACTGGTATATTTAACTTAAACTTCAGAAATATATATCTGCATTCCATTTCCGTGGGCGGGTCCAGGCGAGGGCGTAATGGGTGTACGCCCCCCCCCCCTTTAAAAAAAACTAAAAAAAAAACTATCGTAATCTGCTTATATTGTATTGAATATTGAAATGTTAACGCCTTATACCCTAGAATTTGGAATTTCTCGTTATTGGTCTACTGCTGTTAAGATCCATCCAATCATTTTAATATACCATAGACAATTAATGGAGAGAATTCGGCATAAAAAAATATCAAACCCTGACACTTTAACTATAAAATATACATACTCCAAGTCAGGAACCGTTACATTAGTACATTTCACAATTATTTTATGTTTTTTAGCAAAAAAAAGTCCAAAAAAATTTTGCATATTTCTATTTGCACCTACAATTCAGTTTCTTGATTTGGCTGTTATGAACTGGGTGCACAGATTTATGGCAATGGTGGCCATTTTTGTGCTTGCATCAAACACAATAACAAATAGTATCTTTATGGTGGTCTTAAAGAATACCACAGTGCTGGACAGGGACTGAGACTGCAAGGTGGAACAGCCAAAATTCCGAACAGATACAACCTTGACTATGTTATTTATTTAAGAATAAAAACATCAATTAAAAAATTGTGTATTTTCAAATATTATAAATATAATTGTGAAAATAAATAATCAGTCCCTTGTTTTACTGAAAATGAAAAATCATGCTTCAACGGTGCAGAAAATAAATAATCTGTCTTTATTTTCCACAAAAATAAATAACCCATCCAAAACAAATCCTCCTGCCCCCCCCCCCAGAATATCAAATGGTTGTCCCATAATCAACGTCTTTGAATTGCCAACAAATACGGACATTTAGTCCAATGCTGTGACTGAGAGAGACCGGTTGTGACTTGGAGGAATCAATATTTAGAAAATTTAGCAGTGCATTAATATTTGTATTATATTCCAGTCCCAAGAGTGGTGGTATTACATGTGCAAAGTTATTAAAGTTTTATAAAAGTTTACGCCGCCGCCGGAAAGTAATACCTATATCTCGCCTCCGCGAGTTTTCGTCGCAGGTGAGACAAAAATGATCCAGCAACAACCATTTCACACCGGAAAACACGATTTTAAATTCCGTCTGCAGTATGAAACACCTGCCAAAAGTTGTAGCGCCAACATAATATTACAGATGTAAAAATGCTGATGATATGTGACAGTGAAATTATTAAAGGGTATGATGACAGTCTTAGAATTTTCATATTCTCTTTAAAAATCTCATACGGGACGATAAATGTACGACCTACATGCAAAAGGTCACGTAAATGGTTTCCTCCAAGTCACAACCAGAAATTCCTCTAAACATTTTTCTTTCACAGCATTTGGCTGTGATTTAGAGCGATTGGTGGCCGTGTTGTTTATAGTTCGATGAGTTTGATATTTTGGAGTACATGTATTTATGAGATTGTTTTCAAGACTATAACTTTTATTAGTACTTTATTGAAATTTTTGTTCTCTATTTTAATAAATAATTGTTTTCCGTCACAATTTTATTTTTCCCCAGATATTTTTGTCTCCCTTTTCTGTCCTTTTTTCCGTTCTCTCCCTTTACCCTGTCCACCGTCCCTAGACTGAAAGCGTTTGAAACAGCTAGATCATATTAAAAGAAAGAGAGAACAAATATACCTAAGGAGCAAACAAAAAAACGCAATCAATTAAGACAGACAAACAAGGAAGACAAATGAACAACTACAAGCATCACAAGTAAACACTGAAAACTAAAAAACAATGAACAAACGAACTCCTATAAAACCAGGAGTGAACTCAGGTGCTCCGGAAGGGTAAACAGTTGCTGCTCCGTATACGGCACCCGTCGAGAAGTTCAACAAAGTAAATCCGGTGGAGGTACATGTACATAATATTTTAAAGTGCATTACCTACTACAAACCTTAAGACTAAGAGTATAGAAATGTCCCAGGTTTTTTCGTGTACCAAAGAAATCTTCAAAAATTCTCTTATGCTCATGTACAGCTTTGTACATAGATTATATAATTAATCAATGTGCCTAAATGAGGACAAAATTTGTGAGTTCTTCTAATCTTGTTTAAAATTATATTTATTTAACATAAATATGCATTTACAATGTATTAGATTTAACATCTTAAGCTTAATATTTATTGTCAAGTATCCAAATGTTTTACCTCCATAATTATAGAATCTGTTTTTCTATTCAGGTAGCTTTGTGGATGTTCACTGGGTTTCCTTATACTGATATGGGTCCCATCAATCGCTCCTATCACTCCTGACAAACCTTTAACATTTTTAAATCTGGTTTTAATTTCTGCTTGTTTATCTGAATTTTTTTTAAAATTGGTAATTTTATGTCATTTTTAAATTGTATTTAACTATTTATACTGAAAAGTAGAAATGACTCCTCTCCTCTTTTTCCAACATGGAAGTTACGGGCTTGAGACCAACGAACATGGCAGCCTTAAAGTCAGTCATCACATATTTTGATCTGATAAGTGCCTTTTTGCATAGCTGATATGACCAAATTGGACCTCATATATCAAGCCCTGAAGTCTAATATGCAGCGTAATATATGAATTTCCAATACAATTCCTTTAGAAATGCGTATCAACCCCATATCGGACCTCTTTCATAAAAAACTACCTTAAACCTGAACCTCATACAGACGGACACACAGAATGAAGAACTATATGCCCGGCCTGCATTAGTGGCTTACAGGCGTGCATAAAAAATGTTAAATAGCTGTTCCATTTTTCACCAAATAATAATTTAATTATTTATGAAAGGAACAATTGCTCAAATTAAAAATAGACTATTTATTTCTTGTGCCTGGAATACCTTCATCGGGCCAACAAATATATTGGTCTCCAATTTGATTTATTGCCGTGGTACATCTTCATACTGCCCTGTGTGTTGATGACATTGTCAAACCAAAATGATCACTTATGGATCTGTAGGTTTCTGATGTAGCAATATATCTAGAATATTAACCAAACATTTAATGTGTAAAAAATGAATATCTAAATGGTTTGTCCCTTAGCTACAACATTCATATTTACTGAGATTCTGCATTATAAATATAATACTTACAACAAAAAGCAACAATTACGAAGAATATTATTTATAGTATACCATTCTTCAGCACAAGACATTGGTGTGATGAAAATGTAAATGTAACAAAAAAAGGGGAAGCACCAGGTGTGATATTTAAATTCAACACACTAGCACTTCCCCCAGTTGTAACATAACAATCAATCCAACAAAACTTGAACCATGCTAAACTGCAACTGAAAAATAAATCAAAATGAAGTAAATGAACTTTAATTGTTAGTGATGGCTGTTCCATTGAAACAAACATGTTTTACCCTGCCACATTTTCATGTTCCTGTCCCAAGCCAGGGATTTGTTTAAAGTGGTTTTCATTGTCTCCAAGTCATATGTTTGTTGTTACAAGTTATTATTTTAAATTGGGCCTTTAGTTATTTTGATTTTGTCAACTTGCTTCTAAGGAGTATGGGAGGGGGGGGGGGGGGGGGGGGTAATTGATTTTGACAGGGGGGTGCCACTGGGTTCTCAAAATCCCCTACCCGAAATTATCCACAATATAGAATATATTAACTCGACATTTATATCCAATGAAAGGTATATTTATTTTTCTTGTTAACAATATTTGAAGTAGATATTTTGTCAAAAAATCTGTCAGAAATTTTTACAGTGACCCAAAATCTGCACATCAAAATGAAAATATATCTCGAAATCTGTGTAAAAATGCAAAAATTTGACCCAAAATCTGCACCGACAACCAAAAAGCATGACCCAAATTTTGCAGCATGCCCTGTCAGTCATGTATGGCAAGAAATTAGTCCAAGTCAATTTTAATATAATTGTTTTGTAACAAGTTACAAAATGGTGACAATATTAACAAATTAAAGCATCAAAGCAGATTATGCACAAGAAATGTCAAAATCTGAAAAAAAAATTAAATGGTTACATATCAGGTACATATATTTTGGAGGTGGTGACATGCCACTTACAAATCTTTTTTGATAATTTCTTATTAAATGGTTACATATCAGTACAATTTTTTTTGTCTTTATTTTATAAACTGGTTATTTTTTATAATAAAGAAAAGATTTTATTTGTTACAATTTTATTAATAGAACCTAGATTGCATACCTTTTAGATATTGACATGCATAGCTTGTGTATAGTTTAATTTGTTGATAAATTGTCACCATTTTGTAACCGGTCCAAAACAAGTATATTAAATTGACTTGGACTAGTTCCTTGCCATATCTACTGTCAGTGACATAAGGTGAGTTACACCCCCTTCCAAGTATGTCATTAGTTTATTGAAAATGTTTTACATGTAAAAAACACAGCCATATTTATTTGTTATGATGAACCTTAATGAAATGAACTAACTAAATCATTACCACAAGTACATAAGCAGCTGTTTTTCTGTTGACGACCTGCCATCTTCATGTATAACTGGTATTTCGCCAATTGTAGATAAAATATAATTTAACGCTTCTACTGAAGTTCTATTCATTCTAAAATGAGACCGGAATTCATTAATAGTATAAATAGATATAGTAATTTTATATTCGGTTTATATGAAGTAAAGTATGGTCAAAATCTGAACAATCATCAAAATTCATAAAGTAGTCGAAAAAGGTAGATATACCTAAAAAAATATTCTAAAAAAGGGTAACTGTAAAAATTCGACATGATATTGAACGACATCTTCGACTGTATTGTCTGCCCTATTATTCCGAATTGGTTCCGTCGGTACGAACCGGATAATAGAAAGCAAGGCTGGTCTAAGATGTGAGATGGGACAATTCCACCTGAGGGTCAGAAACGAGGCTTGATAGAAAATGTGAACCCGAGGGTGGAATTGTCCGGTCTCACATTTTTACCATGACTGATTATTTTTCTCACATTTTTCCGCAGAATATTTGAAGAAATAAATATGGCCGCCATGACACGAAAATGCATTCTATTAAACTAGACGACCAAGTGCAAAATAAATTACATTTTTGAAAAGATTGTATGCGTTTTGGTTTAGTACCAAAGATACACAACTTTAAAAAGATATCTTATAGTTTGCACTTCAGGAATTTTCAAATTGAAGCGATGCTAATTTCGACGTTGTTGTACCATTTGTGCGAAGTTGTGTTTTCTGACGTTCTAAGTATTGTGACGTGACGTTTTTTTTTTGCATTGTTACGTCAAGGTAGGTCATATGAGGTGAGATGCATGAATCTCACACTGATGTCTCACACGGAATATATAACTGTCTCAAACACATAGAAATGTGAGAATACAATAATCAGTCACGGTCTAATATGTGAGGATGGACAATTCCACCCGAGGGTTCACATTTTCCAGTCAGAAAAGAGGCTTGCAGAGTTTCTGATGATAAAAAATGTGAACCCGAGGGAGGAATTGTCCAGTCTCACATTTTTTACCATGACTGATTATTTTTCTCACATTTATCCGCTGAAAATTAAAAGATAATAAATATGGCCGCCATGACACAAAATGTTCTAGCATTGTGACGTGACGTTTTTTTGCATTGTTATGTCAAGGTAGGTCATGTGTTGTCAGATGCATGAATCTCATACCAGTGTTTCACACGGAATATAACTGTCCCAAACACATAGAAATGTGAGAATATATAATCAGTCATGGTCTAAGATATGAGATGGGACAATTCTGATGATAGAAAATGTGAATCCGAGGGTGGAATTGTCCAGTCTCACATTTTTTACCATGACTGATTATTTTTCTCACAATGCTCGGCCGAATATTTAAAGAAATAAACATGGCCACCATGACTCGAAAATGCGCTCTATTAAACTAGACAACTTAGTGTAAAATAAATTACATATTTGAAAAGATCGTATGCGTTTTGGTTTTGTACCAAAGGTACAAAGTTTAAAAAAGATATCTTTGAGGTTTTGTGCGAAGATGTGTATTTTTTCTGATGTTTTTTTTGCATTGTTACGTCAGTCTAGGTCATGTGATGTGAGATGCATGAATCTCACACGGAATATAACTGTCCCAAACACATAGAAATGTGAGAAAAGAAAATCTCACACGGGTAAAAATAAGAACTGCCCGGTCTCAAAAGTGAGAAACAGTGGTTTCTTTTATATTTCAGTCATTAGAACTGAAAGGAGGCTGAAAACTTCATAATCCTTTGTTTGTTCTGATTTGTGGTTATTATAACCGACTGGGTTGTATGTTTACAATAAAGTTTGAATTTTAAATTATTGTAAAATGTAATTATAAGAATTGAATGCATAGTAGTTTTATAGGTGTGTAAAAGCCTGGATCATGCACTTCCGTCAAGACTTCTACACCCCAATACTACAAAAATTAAGCATACAATTCTCAAGTAAGAAACCATCACAACACATGCCCTAACAACAACCTTAGCAAAACACTTGGACTAAACTACCCAATAACAATGTTTAAGACATTCAAAAAAGTACCGACCTAACCAAAATAAACAGTATTCAATGTAATAAACCTGTAACTATTAAACAAGACGTACGCGACCATTTTCAGTGCATCTGGTTTCGACCACTCGGGAATTTATAGTCATTTTACGTGGTCGTACTGGTAACTTGGAAATAGAGATATATGGTTGTTGTTTATAATACAGAAAAAATATTAAAAAAAATGATATCATTTTTTTAAATATTTTTTCTGTATTATTTGTGCAAAATTTATTGTTTAAAAGCCTTCAACTCATCTCGGGTATAACTGTGCTTACATTAATAAAGGTAAATGTAGAAAATGAAACCGACAACAAAAGAGATTTTGATTTTATGATACTGGCGTCCAACATGTGACTACACTGCAGAATAACCTCTAAATGATTGTGAAGAAATTGAATCAAAATCACGAAATCTTTGCTCCAAAACAAATTTTGAAGTTTTAATTTAACATAGAACCACGTTAAAAACCGTTACAATGATGCAAGTCAATTAGGGCTATTCCAGAAAAAATGGTATGGGGGGGTTGGAAGGCATTTTTTTTTAGCACCCACTACCCATACAATTTAAAATAAAATTTCCTTATGCTTCCTTTAGAATTATTTTCCAGACCCCCGACCACCCATACAATTTTATATAAAGTGCCTTCCAACCCCCCCATACATTTTTTTCCGGAATAGCCCTTACCATAAATTTCCTAAAAGGACCAAATGGTAGTTATGTTTTTGACATTCTTTTGGTTTTCTTCAATGAAATCTGATGAAAAAGGCAAAATAAGACTGCTTTTGTTAGAATATGTTTTCATGAAACCATGCAATTACTATCACTTTTTTTTAAAGGACACCTTCTACTTCAAGAGGCTCTGAATATTAGGCCACATCAAATTAATTTTTCGTTCTTTGGATTTTTTGATGGCAAAAATAGGTGCGAGTGCACGAATATTTTAATTTTAATGTTTTTTCTTGAAAACTTTTTTTTTTCGGCCGGAGGCGAAATTTACGTGCGGAACAATTTTTAAAATAAAACATTGCAGAAAATGGTAATTTTACAAATTTTAGGAGCGGGTGTTTTCTTGAAAATTGAAGAATTTGGGGCAAATTTTCAGGATTTTTGCAAAATGAGGCGGCATAATGTTTTTTTTCTTAAAATTAACGTAGTCCAAAAATTGGAGCGGCAAAATCCAACAAACTAAACATCATTTTGGTGTGGCCTTTGCGACTGATATCATAAAAACTTTATGTTCGGTTGACCAGTGTGCGGATCAATGCTGGTCTCCTTAGCAATTTCATTACATGCCTACGAGATATATTAACAATTATTAAATGAGAAATAACATTTTATTTTGATTTCTTCCCTACACGTCTTTGGTTTTATGCAAAGAAGGAATCACAACTATTAAAATATTGTTAAAATTTGTCCTAAGATAAACAACCACACGTGGCTGAGTCTAACAGTTTGTCCAACATTTTACATAATAGTCGATGGAATGTCTAATATTCATCTCCTTCCTCCTCACCTTCACCCTCAACTGAGTCAACTCCAACTTCTTCGTAATCTTTCTCCAGAGCAGCTAGATCTTCACGAGCCTCTGAGAATTCTCCTTCTTCCATACCTTCTCCAACATACCAGTGGACGAAAGCACGCTTGGCATACATCAAGTCAAATTTGTGGTCAAGACGAGCCCAGGCTTCAGCAATGGCTGTGGTATTGCTCAACATGCATACAGCACGCTGTACCTTAGCCAAATCACCTCCTGGTACAACAGTTGGTGGTTGGTAGTTGATTCCAACTTTGAAACCAGTTGGACACCAGTCGACGAACTGGATGGTTCTCTTTGTCTTGATGGTGGCAATTGCTGCATTGACATCCTTTGGTACTACATCTCCTCTGTACAACATGCAGCAGGCCATGTATTTTCCATGACGTGGATCACATTTAACCAATTGGTTAGCTGGTTCAAAACATGCATTGGTGATTTCAGCTACAGACAACAGTTCATGGTATGCTTTTTCTGCTGAGATTACAGGAGCATAAGTTGCCAAGGGGAAATGGATACGTGGGTATGGTACCAAGTTTGTCTGGAATTCTGTAAGATCAACGTTTAGAGCACCATCAAATCTCAAAGAGGCACTGATGGAACTGACAATCTGTGCGATCAAACGATTCAAATTGGTGTAGGTTGGTCTCTCAATATCCAAGTTACGTCTGCAGATATCGTAGATAGCTTCGTTGTCAACCATGAAAGCACAATCAGAATGCTCAAGAGTTGTGTGGGTGGTTAGAACGGAATTGTAGGGCTCGACTACTGCAGTGGAGATATGTGGAGCTGGGTAGATGGCAAACTCCAGCTTGGATTTCTTGCCGTAGTCAACACTGAGACGTTCCATGAGCAGTGATGTGAAACCCGATCCGGTACCACCACCAAAGCTGTGGAAGATTAGGAATCCCTGTAAACCAGTACACTGATCTGCCAATTTACGGATTCTGTCCAGGACCAAGTCAACAATTTCTTTACCGATTGTGTAGTGACCTCTGGCGTAGTTGTTGGCAGCATCCTCTTTTCCGGTGATCAATTGCTCTGGGTGGAACAACTGACGATATGTACCAGTTCTTACCTCATCTGCAAGGGAAACAGATGCAAAATTAGTTTATTATATTGATGGTTTCAGATAAGTTCTAAACACAATAAATTCAAATTCAAGTTTTAACAAGTAATAACTGTAACAGTGAACTTTTACGAAGTCTCCCAAACGAAGTAACTGATATCTTGTATTCAATAAATTATTTGTTTTTCAGAGACTGACATGGGGGAATTGTTCCTATAAAGTTTATGCATACTTAATGGAGATGTTACATGAAAATCGTGATATGGGATTTTTTGTGACCTGAGTTTTACAGTCATACATTGTCACACTTAATCAACAGAGTGACCTAATGTTGGTCGGAGGTTGTGTTACTTCCCGAAATGCACCCTGACATCAAGTAATATGAGTGTAGGTCTCTTGGTACGTATGAGAAAACTGAACTCAGAAATAAAACTTACCCTAAGTAAATGAAGCATGATAAGTACGTCAGAGTGACCTAATTTTGGTCGGAGGCTGTGTTACTCCATCGAGATGCACCATAATGACAAGTAATGATTGTAGGTCCCTTGGTATTGGAGAACTAAACTCGGACGTAAACCAAACCTAAGTCAATGAAGTGCGACAAGTAGGTCAGAGTGACCTAATTTTGGTGGAGGCTGTGATACTCCCCGAGATGCATCCTCACACCATGTTATATGACTGTAGGTCCCTTGGTATTGGAGAACTGAACTCGGACGTAAAAGTGAACCTAAGTCAATGAAGCGCGATAAGTAGGTCAGAGTGCCCCAATTTTAGTGGGAGGCTGTGTTACTCCCCGAGTTGCACCCTCACACCAAGTAATATGATTGTAGGTCCCTTTCGTATCGGAGAACTGAACTTGGACGTAAAACCTAAGTAGGTCAGAGTGATTTAATTTTGGTGGGAGGCTGTGTTACTCCACAAGATGCATCCTCACACCAAGTAATATTATTGTAGGTCCCTTGGTATCGGAGAACTAAACTCTGACATAAAACTTATTCTACATCAATATAGAGCGATAAGTAGGTCAGAGTGACCTAATTTTGGTGGGAGGCTGTGTCACTCCCTGTGATGCACCCTCGCATCAAGCAATATGATTGTACGTCACTTTGTATATGAAAACTGATTTTTGACATAAAACTTAAAAGCCAGTCAACCGTGTAATATGGGTCATGTGACCTCCATTTATGTCACATGGTCAGTCTCTTTATCATGCACCTGCACACAAAAATATATGACCCTATGTCAACTAGTAACTGAGAAATGGCTGTGGACGCGGACGTCAGAGTGACTCTAATAGTCCCCCTCAACTTCATTGAGGCGAACTAACTAGAGGCTCTCAAGAGTCTGTATCGCTCACCTGGATTTAACTTTCCACCTTGAGCAGACCTAAAAATTTAAGTGTTGCAGTCAATTTGGCTGGTTTTTCTATAGGATTCTATGTTAAACTAATTTCAGCTGTGGCAGTCATCTTGGTTGACAGTCCAGGTCAAAGGATATATTTCTAAAAGAGAACCATCTAAGGACCATTTCTGCTAAGTCTTGTTCCAACTGGCTAAGTGGTTTCAGAGAAGAAGATTTTTAAATGAATTTTCCTATAGTGTCCTATATTTAACTAAGTTCGGTGTGGCAGCCATCTTGGTTGACAATCCGGGTGATCGGACACATTTCTGAAAGAGGACCTCTTAAGGACCAATGCTGCCAATTCTGGCTCCAATATGACAAGTGGTTTCAGACGAGAAGATTTTTCAGTGAATTTTTCCATAGGGCCCTATGTTAAACTAAGTTCGGGTTTGGTGGCCATCTTGGTTGAAAGTCTGGGTCATCGCACAAAATTCTGAAAGAGGACCATCTAAGGACCATTGCTCCCAAGTCTAATTCTAATTGGCTTAGTGGTTTCAGACGAGAAGATTTTTGAGTGAATTTCCCATAGGGTCCTATGATAATCTAAGGTCTGCTGTGGCGGCCATCTTGGTTCACAGTCCACAAAATCAGAAACATTTGTGAAAAAGGACCTCCTAAGGACCAATTCTGCCAAGTCTGGCTCCAATATATCAAGGGGTTTCAGACAAGAACATTTTTCAATGAATTTTCCTATAGGGCCCTATGTTAAACTAAGTTCGGTTGTGGCGGCCATCTTGGTTGACAGTCCGAGTCATCGGACACACCTCTATAAGAGGACCATCTAAGGACCATTGCTGCCAAGTCTGGTTCCAATTGGTCAAGTGGTTTAAGACAAGATTTTTCAATGAATTTTCCCATAGGGCCCTATGTTAAACTAAGTTCAGTTGTGGCAGCCATCTTGGTTGACAGTCCGGGTCATCAGACACATCTCTACAAGAGGACCATCTAAGGACCATTGCTGCCAAGTCTGGTTGCAATTGGTCAAGTGGTTTAAGACAAGAAGATTTTTCAATGAATTTTCCCATAGAGCCCTATGTTAAACTAAGTTCAGCTGTGGCGGCCATCTTGATTAACAGTCTGGGTCATTGGACATATTTCTGAAAGAGAACCTCCTAAGAACCATTACCATCATTGGTTCCAACTGGCCTTGTAGTTTCATATAAGAAGATTTTTGGAATTCACCCCCCTTTTTTTTCTATTTTTAGTACCAGCAGCCATGTTGGTTTGAAGTCGGGGATGCCAGGAATAATTTTGGAAGTGGGCCACCCAAGGACCATTCCACCAAAGTTTGGTCTCAAATGGCCCAGTGGTTTGAGAGAAAAAAGGTCTTTAAAGGAAAGTTTACGCTGGATGCCGTCTTTAAAGGGCAAAAACTCCTTTAAGGGGTCCATCAATGATTTTGGTCATGTTGACATATTTGTAGATCTTACTTTGTTGAACATTTTTGCTGTTTACAATTTGTCTTTATCTATAATAATATTCAAGATAACCTAAAACTGCAAAATTTCCTTAAAATTAACAATTCAGGGGCAATAACCCAACAAAGGGTTGACCGATTCGTCTGAAAATTTCATGACAGGTAGATCTTGACCTGATGGACATTTTTACCCCTGTCAGTTTTGCTCTAATTGCTTTAGTTTTTGAGATATACGACAAAAACTGCAGTTTACCCCTATGTTCCATTTTTAGCCATGTCGGCCATGTTGGTTGGCAGACGGGGTCATCGGACATATTTTTTAAACTAGATACCCTAATGATGCTTGTAGCCAAGTTTGGTTCAATTTGGCCCAGTAGTTTCAGAGGAGATAATTTTTGTAAAAGTTAACGGACGACGACAGACGACAGACGCCAAGTGATGAGAATAGCTCACTTGACCCTTTGGGTCAGGTGAGCTTATAAAAAATAACTCAGTTGCTCACTAAATTGATCTATAAAGAAAGACAACTCAATTTCTCTTTAACACAAGAGCACCAACAAAAAATAAAACAAGAGGCTCAGTGGGCTGACCCTGTATCGCTTACCTGGCCATTTTGCTTCACAGACCGGGAAGATTTATGCAAACTTTGTAAAGGACCTTCCATAAATGCTTCATACCAACTAGAGGCTCTCAAGAGCCTGTATCGCTCACCTGGATTTAACTTTTCACATTGAGCAGACCTAAAAATTTAAGTGTTGCAGTCAATTTGGCTGGTTTTTCTATAGGATTCTATGTTAATCTAATTTCAGCTGTGGCAGTCATCTTGGTTGACAGTCCAGGTCAACGAATATATTTCTAAAAGAAAACCATCTAAGGACCATTTCTGCCAAGTCTTGTTCAAACTGGCTAAGCGGTTTCAGACAGGAAGATTTTAAAAATGAATTTTCCTATAGAGTCCAATATTAAACAAAGTTCTGTGTGGCAGCCATCTTGGTTGACAATCCGGGTGATCGGACACATTTCTGAAAGAGGACCTCCTAAGGACAAATGCTACCAAGTCTGGCTCCAATATGTCAAGTGGTTTCAGACAAGAAGATTTTTCAAGGAATTTTTCCATAGGGCCCTAGGTTAAACTAAGTTTGGGTGTGGTGGCCATCTTAGTTGACAGTCTGGGTCATCACACAAAATTCTGAAAGAGGACCATCTAAGGACCATTGATCCCAAGTCTAATTCTAATTGGCTTAGTGGTTTCAGACAAGATTTTTGAGTGAATTTCCCATTGGGTCCTTTGTTAAACTAAGTTCTGCTGTGGTGGCCATCTTGGTTCCCAGTCCACGAAATCAGACACTTTTCTGAAAAAGGAACTTCAAAGGACCAATGCTGCCAAGTCTGGCTCCAATATGTCAAGTGGTTTCAGACAAGCAGATTTTTCAATTAATTTTCCTATAGGGCCCTATGTTAAACTAAGTTCGGTTATGGCGGCCATCTTGGTTGACAGTCTGGGTCATCAGACACACCTCTGTAAGAGGACCATCTTAGGACCATTGCTGCCAAGTCTGGTTCCAATTGGTCAAGTGGTTTAAGACCAGAAGATTTTTCAATGAATTTTCCCATAGGGCCCTATGTTAAACTAAGTTCGGCTGTGGTGGCCATCTTGGTTAACAGTCCGGGCCATTGGACATATTTCAGAAAGAGAACCTCCTAAGAACAATTCCTGCCAACTTTGGTTCCAACTGGCCTTGTAGTTTCATATAAGAAGATTTTTGGAATTCATCCCCCTTTTTTTTCTATTTTTAGTAACAGCAGCCATGTCGATTGGAAGTCGGGGATGCCAGACATAATTTTGGAAGGGGGCCACCCAAGGACCAATCCACCAAAGTTTGGTCTCAATTGGCCAAGTGGTTTGAGAGGAAAAGATCTTTAAAGGAAAGTTTACGCTGGATGCCATCTTTAAAGGGCAAAAACTCCTATAAGGGGTCAATCACTGAGTTTGGTCATGTTGACTTATTTGTAGATCTTACTTTGTTGAACATTTTTGCTGTTTACAATTTGTCTTTATCTATAATAATATTCAAGATAATAACCTAAAACTGCAAAATTTCCTTAAAATTAACAATTCAGGGGCAATAACCCAACAAAAGGTTGACCGATTCGTCTGAAAATTATATGACAGGTAGATCTTGACCTGATGAACATTTTTACCCCTGTCAGTTTTGCTCTAATTTCTTTAGTTTTTGAGATATAAGACAAAAACTGCAGTTTACCCCTATGTTCCAAATTTAGCCATGTCCGCCATGTTGGTTGCCAGGCGGGGTCATTGGACACATTTTTTAAACTAAATACCCTAATGATGGTTGTGGCCAGGTTTGTTAAATTTGGCCTAGTAGTTTCAGAGGAGAAGATTTTTGTAAAAGTTTTAAATTTCGACCAATCAGAACATGTAAATGCTCATGGCCGCCATTTTGTTTCATGGATCGGGATGAGTTATGCAAACTTAGTAAAGGACCTTCCATAGATGCTCCATACCAAAAATCAGTTCATTTGGCTTTACGGTTTCAGAGAAGAAGTTTTAAATTTCCACCAATCAGAAAATGTAAATGCTCATGACGGCCATTTTGTTTCACGGACCAAGATGATTTATGCAAAGTTTGTAAAGGACCTTCCATAGATGCTCCATACCAAAAATCAGTTCATTTGGCTTCACGGTTTCAGAGAAGAAGTTTTAAATTCCAACCAATCAGAACATGTAAATGGTCATGGCAGCCATTTTGTTTCACGGACCAAGATGATTTATGCAAACTTTGTAAAGGACCTTCCATAGATGCTCCATACCAAAAACCAGTTCATTTGGCCTTACGGTTTCAAAGAAGAAGTTTTAAATTTGGACCGATCAGAACATGTAAATGCTAATGACGACCATTTTGTTTGACGGACCGTGATGATTTATGCAAATTTGTGAAGGACCTTCTATAGAAGCTTCAGGCCAAGTTTCAGTTCAATAGGTCCAGGGGTTTCAGAGGAGAAGACGAAAATGTAAAAGTTTACAGACGGACGGACGACGGATGCCAAGTGATGCTAAAAGCTCACATGTCCTCTTTACATAAATTGAAAATTTCCATAAAACAAAAAATTGATAAAAAAAATAAACAAAAATTGTTACATGTTTCAGTGTTCATGGTATAATGTTTCTCTAAAATAAATTCCCCATATTGGTTCTTTCTAAGGGCTATTCCATCAATAAATGTATGATGGAAGGGTTGGAAGGCAGTTTTTTTGTGACCCAACCAGCCATACATATTTTTTTTAAGGATTAATGCACCTCCTGAATTCCCCTCATGCATAAATAAACATGTAAAGTTTCTTACAACCCCTCCATACATTTTTTGCTGGAATAGCTCTGAAGGCAAACTTTAATTGATATTACCTGTAGATATCAAAGGGAAAATCTGTCAACTTTCTATGTATATAAAGTAGAATCATCACGGAAAAGTATACAGATCTTCAGATTAATATAACCAACAAGTGTGTGAAGTTTAATGCAATAATCATAAATAGTTTCCGAGCGACATGTGAAAACCCCCCCCCCTTTTTTTACAAAAAAACTCAATAAGTCTAAAATAAAATTTTGAATCATCACCAAAAAGTATACAGTTCTTCAGATTAATATAACTAAGAAGTGTGTAAAGTTTTATGCAATAATCATTAATCGTTTTTGAGATACGGCGTGACATGTGAAAACCCCCCCTTTTTTTTACAAAAAACTCAATAACTCTAAAATAAAATTAATTTTGAATCATCACCAAAATGTATACAGATCTTTAGATTAATATAACTAAGAAGTGTGTAAAGTTTTAAGCAATAATCATAAATTGTTTTTGAGATACGGTGCAACATGTGAAAAAAAAACACACCCGTTTTAGTTACAAAGTCCCGTAACTCAAAAAGTTTTAATCTTATTTTCACCAAAAAGTAAACAGATCGTTTGACCATCATAAGAAACAACTATGTTAAGTTTCATGAAATTTGGATAAGTTGTTCTCAAGTTACGGTGCGACATGTTTACGACGGACAGACGGGCGTATAAATACCAACTGGACTGGCATGATCCCCAGCCCGTAGCAATACCCTGCAAAAATGCATTAAACGGGTTAAGAAAATATGCATGTATTTACATTTAAATTTGAGATGGACAGGTTTACTGTTTTAAAAATTATGCTATAACACAACCCGAAATCACAGAACAAAATCAGTGTTATCTTTTGATAGACATCAACAAAAATATACATGTATTTACATTTAAATTTGAGATGGACAGGTTTACTGTTTTAAAAATTAGGCTATAACACAACCCAAAATCACAGAACAAAATCAGTGTTATCTTTTGATAGATATCAACAAAAATATACATGTATTTACATTTAAATTTGAGATGGACAGATTTACTGTTTTAAAAATTACGCTATAACACACCCCGAAATCACAGAATGAAATCAGTGTTATCTTTTGATAGATATCATCCTGAAACAAAATTTCTTCTCTTAGTAAGTGACCTTGTCGACCTTTTACCCGCAGGGGTCAATAACAACAAGATTTTTCTCTTTCATTTTCATTCATTTGCGTAAGGGCGAGGCAAAATTCAACTTATACATATAATAAAATGCTCCGCTGGGCGCACCCTGAATAGTTGGGGCAATTATGAACACAACATTCAAGCTTGATACAATACTGAATTTGGATTGTGAATAAATATTTGACACAGCATAGGTTTCTGACACAGAATGAATGTTGTCTAAGAACTTAAAAATTTTTAATTTACCTATTCAAACCATATCAGTATTATTTGTTTTTATATATAAATCAGAAATAACCAATTTAAAATTTAAAATTGGGCACACATATCAATTTCTTGCTATTGCGCAATACTGTGTAATTGAAAATTTCTTCAAATATTTGACACATAATAGGTTTCTGACACAGAATAACTGAAATCAAAGAACTTAAAATTGGTCATATGATTTGAATTTATATTCAATTTTTTGCTTCTTGTGCAATACAATATGCTGTGGAGAATTGTCCCCCCCCCAAAAAAAAATAATAATTTACCCCTTTTTTTAGCTTTTGTGCAATACACTATGAAGTTGCACATTGACCCCCCTCCCAAAAAAAAAACAAAAAACAATAAAATTTATTGTAACCCCCCCCCTTTTTTTTGCTAAAAAAAATTTGAAATTTTCTTTTTAATTTATGAAATATGAAATGAGAAAAAATTACCCCCTCCCCAATTTCTCATTTCCCCCCCCCCCCCCAAATTTTGTTTTCAACCCCCCCCCCCCCCCATTTCTTTATACTTTGCAACCATAACAGCCCATTTAAATACACCATAACATATTAAAATAGAAAATGACATCATAGTCATGGATGGCAAATTTTAAATATACATATTCCTTTCTAGACCTTCATCTCGAATTTGACAGTTGTGGTAAACTAAGCACCAAGATATACGATAAAAGAGACGATTTTGATTTTAAAATTATAAATTTTCCTTACCTATGCAGCAATATCCCAACATCTCCTGCATATGGTGTTTATATTTCTCAATTGATTCGTTACGCTAGAGCATGTTCCAACTACTCTGATTTCCTTGAACGCCATAAACATCTGCGTGACAGACTTCTTAGCCAGGAATACGAGGAAATGCGTCTTAAAAGGTCTCTTACGAAATTCTTTTTCAAATACCAAGATTTGGTTGAAAAATATTCAGTATCTTCTACTACTATCATTGAAGATTGTTTTTTATAACTTATCTTGGTGTTTTGTTTCTACTTTACCAACTTTGACATCAGCATATCTATGTTGATTACCACCACTGGTACTTTTATGCCGTAATGGAAGCGGGAGGTTTGGCGCGCTGTAAAACCTAGATTCAACCCACCATTTCTTTTGAAATGCCTGTACCAAGTCAGGACCATTACGGTTGCAATTTTCCAGTGGTGTGATACCAGTTTTGTCACACGTCTTATGGACTTGCGAGTTTTGTTAATACTGTTATGTACCTTATTTATTAAAAGCAGTTTAGATAAGATAAACAAAAAAGCTTCATCAGCACATTTTATATTGGCAAATTTCCAATGGAATTTGTTAATAATAAAGTTTTGATAACAGGGCACACATATCAATTTCTTGCTATTGCGCAATACTGTGCAATTGAAAATTTCTTCAAATATTTGACACATAATAGGTTTCTGACACAGAATAACTGAAATAAAGAACTTAGAATTGGTCATATGATTTGAATTTATATTCAATTTTTTGCTTTTGTGTAATACAATATGCTGTGGAGAATTGCCCCCCCCCCCCAAAAAAAAAAAAAAATTTACCCCCTTTTTAGCTTTAATTTTGGACCCCGATTTGGACCAACTTGAAAACTCGGCCCATAATAAAAAAACTAAGTACATGTTTAGATTCAGCATATCAAAGAACCCCAAGAATTCAATTTTTGTTAAAATCGAACTAAGTTTAATTTTGGACCCTTTGGACCTTAATGTAGACCAATTTGAAAACGGGACCAAAAATTAAGAATCTAAATGCACGGTTAGATTTGGCATATCAAAGAACCCCAATAGTTCAATTTTCGATGAAATCAAACAAAGTTTAATTTTGGACCCCGATTTGGACCAACTTGAAAACTGGGCCCATAATAAAAAAACTAAGTACATGTTTAGATTCAGCATATCAAAGAACCCAAAGAATTCAATTTTTGTTAAAATCAAACTAAGTTTAATTTTGGACCCTTTGGACCTTAATGTAGACCAATTTGAAAACGGGACCAAAAATTAAGAATCTAAATGCACGGTTAGATTCGGCATATCAAAGAACCCCAATAGTTCAATTTTCGATGAAATCAAACAAAGTTTAATTTTGGACCCCGATTTGGACCAACTTGAAAACTGGGCCCATAATAAAAAAACTAAGTACATGTTTAGATTCAGCATATCAAAGAACCAAAAGAATTCAATTTTTGTTAAAATCAAACTAAGTTTAATTTTGGACCCTTTGGACCTTAATGTAGACCAATTTGAAAACGGGACCAAAAATTAAGATCCTAAATGCACGGTTAGATTCGGCATATCAAAGAACCCCAATAGTTAAATTTTCAATGAAATCAAACAAAGTTTAATTTTGGACCCTTTTGGCCCCTAATTCCTAAACTGTTGGGACCAAAACTCCAAAAATCAATCCCAACCTTCCTTTTGTGGTCATAAACCTTGTGTTTAAATTTCATAGATTTCTATTTACTTATACTAAAGTTATTGTGCAAAAACCAAGAAAAATGCTTATTTTGGCCCTTTTTTAGCCCCTAATTCCTAAACTGTTGGGACCAAAACTCCCAAAAACAATCCCAACCTTCCTTTTGTGGTCATAAACCTTGTGTTAAAATTTCATAGATTTCTATTTACTTATACTAGAGTTATTGTGCGAAAACCTAGAAAAATGCTTATTGGGCCCTTTTTTGGCCCCTGATTCTTAAACTGTTGGGACCAAAACTCCCAAAATCAATCCCAACCTTCCTTTTGTGGTCATAAACCTTGTGTTTAAATTTCATAGATTTCTATTAACTTATACTAAAGTTATAGTGCGAAAACCAAATGTCTTCGGACAACGCCGCAGACGACAGACGACGACGCAGACGACGCCAACGTCATACCAATATACGACCGCAAAAATTTTGCGGTCGTATAAAAATGTAAGGATATGGGGTAAGCATCAATGAACTTATAATGGCCCCTTTGACCTCTATTTTGGAAACAATGAAAGATACAAAAAAAATCTGCAATACTTTTTTGTGATGAATCCAATGAAGAATTAAAAAGTTTCAAAAATTAGGGCGTCACCTTATATCTCAAAAATGACAACAGATATACACAAAAACGGATCGAAAGTGGTTTTTTTCTTTTCCAGCAAGAAACATAATAAACAAGCCCCATAAAAATCACACAAAAAAGTAAAAAAAGTTAGACCAATCGAGTTTAGCATAAAATATTATTGGAGAATTTTTTATGATATATAACAATTTATTATCTTCTGGGAATAGTACATTATGCCCGCGAACAATACCAACATGTTATGCTGTCATTGAATTTAATCCGACAAAAGTCCTGAATAAGAATGTATCTAAGTGTATCCAAAAACTTAAACTTATTTGAAATAAACCAATTTACACACCTATTTTTTTCCAATCTTTCCGTCCAGGACAGACACCCGCAAACTGCTTTTAATGTTGAATAACCGGGCATTACAGGTTTATTGTCTCAGGTTTAAATTTTTTGTATTATTTTGCATAAACCATTAAGGATGTCAAAAAATTATTTATTGAATAAATGCAGATAAATGTGTGTATTTTGCGAAAACCCACCAACAACAGTGGGCTCTAAATCAACAAAGACAGCTCTGGGAACGTGTTTGCCAGCTCCCGTCTCGCTGAAAAAGGTGTTAAACGAGTCGTCTCCCCCTCCAATGGTCTTGTCGGAGGGCATCTGACCATCAGGCTGGATACCATGTTCCAAACAGTACAGTTCCCAGCAGGCATTGCCCATCTGCACACCAGCTTGTCCAACATGTACACTAATACATTCCCTCTGAAAAAGAAGAATTCTTCTTTAAATTGGACATCTTCGATAAAGATATTCACTTCCATTATACGGTTTCGAAAATCTATTTTAGGTTGTTAAAATTGTATGCCAAATGTTAATTATTTAAATAAATTTGGTGCTTTGTAAAATTGTCCATCTAAAACTTGTATAAACAAACAAAAACTTTATTTTTTCTAAAAAAATCGAAATTCTAAACCACACGTCAATTTAAAACAATATTGTGGTCTTGGTACTTTAGATCTCAAGTGGAGATTTCATTCAAAAATATAGCGACTGGACATTTTCCAATTTTGATCGAAATTAATCTGTTTTCACTCGTGGCTAAATTTTTATAAAAACAGTTGACCTTGTTCAATTCCCAAATGTTTGTGCATACACAATTTAAATAAATATCTGTCGGTTTAAAACCCGATAATTACGAAATCATTCTTCATTTGGAAAAACTGCTATACGATACAAGCCGTCAAAATTCAGTATGGACAAAGATCTAACCCTACGCTTCGAAATGGACAAACATTGTAAGTCGCAATTTTAATAAACAGCTGCGCCACGAGCGCATTATACGCCCGTCGTCTTGTGAAAAAAAACATAATAAATGTTTTTGGAATCCCCCTTTATTTAGTGGAGCTGCTGGTGGGATGTATATGGAAACCCGGCAAAACGTAAGCGTATAAACTTTTAAGCAATAGAGATACGGCACGAAATGTGGCCAAAAAAGACTACCCTTTTTTACCAAAAAGCTCAATAAAAATTCAATAACTCAAAAATAAAATAAAGAATCATCACGAAAAAGTATACAGATCTTCAGATTAATATAACTAACAAGTGTATGAAGTTTTATGCAATAATCATAAATAGTTTCTGAGATACGGCGCGACATGTGAAACCCCCCCCTCCCCTTTTTTTTTTACAGAAATCTCAACAACTCTAAAATAAAATTTTGAATCATCACCAAAAAGTATACAGATCTTTAGATTAATTTAAACTAGAGGTACTGTTGTCACAGGAGTCCAGCATGCTGGACTGTTTTAGCACGCTAAAACTGATGTCTCCCCTTCCATACCCATAGTTTTTTTAACATTTTTTAGGGATCATCAAGGTGGCAAATTAAGAGCTATGGTACATAATACATGTAGTTACCTACAGATATGTGCTTCAACAAGGAATGAATAAGGTAATATATAGTTTTGGGGAAGGGATCTGAACCATTTTTAAGATAAATTAAGGTTTCCGGTCTTGAGGGGTAGGGGATGACCCCCGGGGCTCAGATGTAAACTGCATTCAACTTGTCTTGTTATCATGAATAATAAAATATATGGTTTAAGGGTGGGGATTTCAACCCTTTCCAAGATAATGTAGGCTAGGGGGTGGGGACTGACCCCCAGGGACCCAAATGTGGTACTCTGCACTCCGCCTTGACCTGATGCATATACCTTCCAAATATCATGAGGCTAGCTCAAGAAACAAAAAAGTTATGTTCCGGACAAAAAATTTGATTAGAAGAGGAAGAAGAACACTATTGGGTTGGGATCTCAATGGTTTTCAGAATATTTAGTATTTTATCATTTGAGGGGGTGGGGCATGACCCCCCTCAGACCCCCCTATGGTACCAAATGATTTGTCTCATCATAAGGAGTAATAATATATATGGTTATAGGGTGGGGATCACAATGGTTTTCAAAATATTAAGCATTTTATCATTTAAGGGGGTGGGGCATGACCCCCCCCCCCCCCCTCAGACCCCCTATGGTACCAAATGATTCGTCTTATCATAAGGAGTAATAATATTTATGGTAATAGGGTGGGGATCTCAATGGTTTTCAGAATAATAAGTATTTTGTCATTTAAGGGGGTGGGGCATGACCCCCCCCCCCTTCAGACCCCCTATGGTACCAAATGATTCGTCTTATCATAAGGAGTAATAATATATATGGTTATAGGGTGGGGATCTCAATGGTTTTCAGAATAATAAATATTTTGTCATTTGAGGGGGTGGGGCATGACCCCCCCTCAGACCCCCTATGGTACCAAATGATTCGTCTTATCATAAAGAGTAATAATATATATGGTTATTGGTTGGGGATCTCAATGGTTTTCAGAATATTTAGTATTTTATCATTTGAAGGGGTGGGGCATGACCCCCCTCAGACCCCCCTATGGTACCAAATGATTCGTCTTATCATAAGGAGTAATAATATATATGGTTATAGGGTGGGGATCTCAATGGTTTTCAGAATATTTAGTATTTTATCGTTTGAGGGGGTGGGGCATGACCCCCCTCAGACCCCCCTATGGTACCAAATGATTTGTCTTATCATAAGGAGTAATAATATATATGGTTATAGGGTGGGGATCACAATGGTTTTCAAAATATTAAGTATTTTGTTATTTTAGCCTACATTTTACAGGCTAGGGGGTGGGGTCACCCCCAGGGACCCAAATGTGGTACTCTGCACTCCGCCATGACCTGATGCATATACCTTCCAAATATCATGAGGCTAGCTCAAGAAACAAAAAAGTTATGTTCCGGACAAAAAATTTGATTAGAAGAGGAAGAATAACTAGAATTGCAATTGCGAGCAATAGCAGATGTCGCCCCTGGCAGCCATCTTGAAAATGGCGGCCATTTCGAAAAAAAAGTATTGATTGCACACCTTCACATAGTGATCTTACTTTCTGCCAAGTTTCATTCAATTCTATCCATGTTAAGTTTTTCGCCATTTTAACATCATTTTTCAAAATGGCCGCCAAACGTCTCCAACCGATCGCCATTTTTTTTCATCAGTTTGTTCTTCTAATTGTACTTTACAAACCTACGAAGTTTAATGAAATTCTATGGTACAGTTTTTGAGATATAAACGTTTTAAATTTTCGGAGGGTACCGATCTTTGAATGGCGGCCATCTTGAAAATGGCGGCCATTTCGAAAAAAAAAGTATTGATTGCACATCTTCACATAGTGATCTTACTTTGTGCCAAGTTTCATTCAATTCTATCCAGGCATCTCCGAGAACTAAGCCGGACAAAAATCATTGGAAAGAAAGAAAGAAAGAAAGAAAGAAAGAATAATAATAACAAAGAAACGGAAGAATAACAATATGTCGTCCCGTGACTACGTTCGGGGCGACATAACTAGAATTGCAATTGCGAGCAATAGCAGATGTCGCCCCTGGCAGCCATCTTGAAAATGGCGGCCATTTCGAAAAAAAAGTATTGATTGCACACCTTCACATAGTGATCTAACTTTCTGCCAAGTTTCATTCAATTCTATCACGGCATCTCCGAGAACTAAGCCGGACAAAAATCATTGGAAAGAAAGAATAATAACTAGGTATGATTGTGATCGCCAGCGAGTCACAAGATGTCTCCCAAACAAACCCCCATTGCCACTATCTAGAGCTTATCAGAAACCCCCTAAATTCAAATTATTGCAATGTCCTATATAATGACCTTTGAAACGGCGGCCATTTTGAAAATTTTAAAAGTCGTTTGCAAAACTTCAGGTCACCCTTAACATATTCCCAAAGTTTCATATTGATTGGACATTGCATCTTTGAGAAACGTCGCGGACAACATTGAACGGAAAGAAAAAGGAAAGAAGAAGAAGAAGAAGAAGAAGAAGAAGAAGAAGAAGAAGAAGAAGAAGAAGAAGAATAATAATAAGAAACCGGACAAAAACAATATGTCTCCCAAAACTTTGTTTGGGAGACATAATAACAAAGAAACGGAAGAATAACAATATGTCGTCCCGTGACTACGTTCGGGGCGACATAATAATCACTAAAACAATATGTCTCCCTTCGAGAAGGGGAGACATAATAAGAAGTGTGTAAAGTTTTAAGCAATAACCATAAATCTTTTTTGAGATACGGTGCAACATGTGAAAATAAAATGCTCCGCTGGGCGCAGCTAGATACGACCGCAGATGTCGAACCCTGAATAGTTGGGGCAATTATGAACACAACATTCAAGCTTGATACAATACTGAATTTGGATTGTGAATAAATATTTGACACAGCATAGGTTTCTGACACAGAATGAACGTTGTCTAAGAACTTAAAAATTTTTAATGTACCTATTCAAACCATATCAGTATTATTTGTTTTTATATATAAATCAGAAATAACCAATTTAAAATTGGGCACACATATCAATTTCTTGCTATTGCGCAATACTGTGCAATTGAAGATTTCTTGCTATTGCGCAAGACTGTACAATTGAAAATTTCTTGAAATATTTGACACATAATAGGTTTCTGACACAGAATAACTGAAATCAAAGAACTTAGAATTGGTCATATGATTTCCATTTATATTCAATTTTTTGCTTCTTGTGCAATACAATATGCTTTAGAGAATTGACCCCCCCCCCCAAAAAAAAAAAAATAATAATTTACCCCTTTTTTTAGCTTTTAATTTATATTCAATTTTTTGCTTCTTGTACAATACAATATGCTTTGGAGAATTGACCCCCCCCCCCCCAAAAAAAATAATAATTTACCCCTTTTTTTAGCTTTTGTGCAATACACTATGAAGTTGCACATTGACCCCCCCCTCCCCTCCCAAAAAAAAAAAAACAATAAAATTTATTGGAGCCCCCCCTTTTTTGCTAAAGAAAAATTTGAAATTTTCTTTTTAATTTATGAAATATGAAATGAGAAAAAAATTGCCCCCTCCCCAATTTCTCATTTACCCCCCCCCCCCCTAAATTTTGTTTTCAACCCCCCCCCCCCATTTCTTTATACTTTGCAACCATAACAGCCCATTTAAATACACCATAACATACTAAAATAGAAAATGACATCATAGTCATGAATGGCAAATTTTAAATATACATAATTTAAAAGCAGTTTAGATGAGATAAACAAAAAAGCTTCATCAGCACATTTTATATTGGCAAATTTCCAATGGAATTTGTTAATAATAAAGTTTTGATAACAGGGCACACATATCAATTTCTTGCTATTGTGCAATACTGTGCAATTGAAAATTTCTTCAAATATTTGACACATAATAGGTTTATGACACAGAATAACTGAAATCAAAGAACTTAGAATTGGTCATATGATTTGAATTTATATTCAATTTTTTGCTTCTTGTGCAATACAATATGCTGTGGAGAATTGCCCCCCCCCCCCCCCCCCAAAAAAAAATTTACCCCTTTTTTAGCTTTAATTTTGGACCCCGATTTGGACCAACTTGAA
The DNA here is from genome assembly GCA_028015205.1 of Mytilisepta virgata. NCBI lineage: Eukaryota > Metazoa > Mollusca > Bivalvia > Mytilida > Mytilidae > Mytilisepta > Mytilisepta virgata. Next base: position 278,826 of record JAPWFG010000042.1, on the reverse strand, counting down.
AACTGGGCCCATAATAAAAAAAAACTAAGTACATGTTTAGATTCAGCATATCAAAGAACCCCAAGTATTCAATTTTTGTTAAAATCAAACAAAGTTTAATTTTGGACCCTTTGGACCTTAATGTAGACCAATTTGAAAACGGGACCAAAAATTAAGAATCTAAATGCACGGTTAGATTCGGCATATCAAAGAACCCCAATAGGTCAATTTTCGATGAAATCAAACAAAGTTTAATTTTGGACCCTTTTGGCCCCTAATTCCTAAACTGTTGGGACCAAAACTCCAAAAATCAATCCCAACCTTCCTTTTGTGGTCATAAACCTTGTGTTTAAATTTCATAGATTTCTATTTACTTATACTAAAGTTATTGTGCAAAAACCAAGAAAAATGCTTATTTGGGCCCTTTTTTAGCCCCTACTCCTAAACTGTTGGGACCAAAACTCCCAAAAACAATCCCAACCTTCCTTTTGTGGTAATAAACCTTGTGTTAAAATTTCATAGATTTCTATTTACTTATACTAGAGTTATTGTGCGAAAACCAAGAAAAATGCTTATTGGGCCCTTTTTTGGCCCCCAATTCTTAAACTGTTGGGACCAAAACTCCCAAAATCAATCCCAACTTTCCTTTTGTGGTCATAAATCTTGTGTTTAAATTTCATAGATTTCTATTAACTTGTACTAAAGTTATGGTGCGAAAACCAAATGTCTTCGGACGACGACGCAGACGACGCCGACGCCGACGCCAACGTCATACCAATATACGACCGCAAAAATTTTGCGGTCGTATAAAAACAATCCCAACCTTCCTTTTGTGGCCATAAACCTTGTGTTAAAATTTCATAGATTTCTATTTACTTATACTAGAGTTATTGTGCGAAAACCAAGAAAAATGCTTATTGGGCCCTTTTTTGGCCCCCAATTCTTAAACTGTTGGGACCAAAACTCCCAAAATCAATCCCAACCTTCCTTTTGTGGTCATAAACCTTGTGTTTAAATTTCATAGATTTCTATTAACTTATACAAAAGTTATAGTGCGAAAACCAAATGTCTTCGGACGATGACGCTGACGACGGATGACGACGCAGACGAGGACGCCGACGCCGACGCCAACGTCATACCAATATACGACCGCAAAAATTTTGCGGTCGTATAAAAAACACACGCCTGTTTCAGTTAGAAAGTCCTGTAACTCAAAAAGTTTTAATCTTATTTTCACCAAAAAGTATACAGACCATCATAAGAGACAACTATGTTAAGTTTCATGAAATTTGGATAAGTTGTTCTCAAGTTACGGTGCAACATGACAGACGGACGCTGGACATTTGTATACCATAATACGTCCTGTCAAAATTTTGACGGGCGTATAAAAACCAATCACTGACCTGCGCAAGCACTCTCTCCACAACGTCAAAAACGACGAACCAATCACTTAGGAAGAGTAATACGTAATGCCCCAACTGATGTGCGCAAATGAAGGAAATTCCCATTCAAAGTATAAATACATGAAATCAAGTTTTACTATTTCTTTTAATCAAGTAAGAAGTTCAGCATACAAATTCAATCAATCAAATGATCAATACTTACAAATCGCGATATAAAAATCAGATACTTACAACAAACATATCACAGTGAAAATAAAAAGTATTAAAACAGAACAATCAATAAGACAAAGTGGCAATTTTCTTAATAAAAATTGCAAGTCGTTTATAAACTTCAACATTACAATTTGATAGAAGACCTTTCATTTTTACCAAATTAGGATTTTTAATGTAATACTCTGGTATGAATTTATTACTTATTTTTAGCAAAGGTAGTTACCTGCGATTACGCCCCACCTTTTGAATTTGATTAGTCTGTTTAAACCAATGAAAACATACGTTAGAGTATTGTTGTCGTAATGTTTGTTTCTGCTACTATTAGATTTGTCACTACAGTCGGACCGCCAAGTAGTCCAGTCAATCTAGCATAAATTTGACCTTAACATTAAAGTAATTGCAACAGAAGATTTTTAAGTTTTAATCTTTAGCATTATTCCCCAAATATACACAGAAAAAAATTCCAACAAAATCTAACTTGAGGAAGACTAAAAAATCACGATTTTAAAAATCCTATGGAGATTTGCATTGAAAATGGGAGATAACTCTGCAAAAAAGGCAGAAATATCAATAAAAATTGATACAAAATTATAACTTTACTGCTTCTATTCAGCAGAATGTTTTGATTCTTGATATTTTAGCCGTCCTAAGAGTATAACAAACAACTCTAAAGGTGTTTTCATATCTTTTATCAAGCTACAACTTAAATTTCGTAGTTCATTAGTTGACCATTTATTAAATTTTTCAACATGTCAAGGTAAAGAATCTCAAATCTAATAAAAATAATTAAGCATATATTCTTCTTTTTGTGGTTTAAAGTTTCTTTAAACAAGGTAGATGCTGAACAAATATAATTTACAGATATAAACAATACCAAATTTTCATATTATTTTTTCAAAATGGTCACAAAGCAACAAATTAGCGAAGCCTTGTATTAAATGTACCCTAATACGATGCGAATTCTTTCTTTATGTTACAATTGTTTACTATTGTGCACATTTCATTTAGTATTCCTAAATCCATTCATCGAACTGGGAGGTGTGCGTGTTAAACATGATTTCATTGGATGTTCGTACAGGTTCAGCGTGACGTAGTCAATTGGTTGTTTCACTGTTACATGAGGGAATTTCCAAAGTCGTGTTTTTGCACAGGTCAGTTTACTCGTTCATGCATTGTCAATACTGAATTTTGACGGCTTGTAAATTCTAGACGAAAGAATCTATTTCATCCATTTAAAACTTCAGCAGTCTTCTTTCAGCCTAACTTTGTTATTTTTAGCAAAGGTAGTTACCTGAGATTACGCCCCACCTTTCGAATTTGATTATTCTGTGTAAACCAATGAAAACATACGTTAGAGTATTGTTGTCGTAATGTTTGTTTCTGCTACTATTAGATTTGTCACTACAGTCGGACCGCCAAGTAGTCCAGTCAATCTAGCATAAATTTGACCTTAACCTTAAAGTAATTGCAACAGAAGATTTTTAAGTTTTAATCTTTAGCATTATACCCCAAATATACACAGAAAAAAAGTCCAACAAAATCTAACTTGAGGAAGACTAAAAAATCACGATTTTAAAATTCCTATGGAGATTTGCATTGAAAATGGGAGATAACTCTGCAAAAAAGGCAGAAATATCAATAAAAATTGATACAAAATTATAACTTTACCGCTTCTATTCAGCAGAATGTTTTGATTCTAGATATTTTAGCCGTCTTTAGAGTATAACAAACAACTCTAAAGGTGTTTTCATATCTTTTATCCAGCTACAACTTAGATTTCGTAGTTCATTAGTTGACCATTTATTAAATTTTTCAACATGTCAAGGTAAAGAATCTCAAATTTAATAAATATAACTAAGCATTTATTCTTCTTTTTGTGGTTTAAAGTTTCTTTAAACAAGGTTGATGCTGAACAAATATAATTTACAGATATAAACAATACCAAATTTTCACATTATTTTTTCAAAATGGTCACAAAGCCACAAATTAGCAATTTCTTAAATGAAAATGCACAAAAAAAATAAAAATACCCATAACACTTCGGTTTTGTACATTTCATGAGCAGAAGATTATATAATATAGTCAAATACAAACTTATAACCCCATCAAAGTATCACATACTTTACATGAATTTGAAAATCAACCAAAAACTGACAAAAAAAAGACTCTTTTTTGCATAGTTATCTCATTTGATGGGACTTTTTTCTGTGTATATTTGGGGCTTCATGCTATAGATTAGAACTAAAACATTTTCTGTTGCAATTAGTTTGAGGTTAAAACTTAGTTTGACTAGACTAAAGTGCCATTTTGACTGTTACGCTAGTGCATTCTATTTACAGAAAAACAGGTGGAGATAATTTCCAAATATTTTACACTAGATGGCGCTTTTAGTCCCGCCTCGAATTTTTGATTGACATGACGTGTGTGAAATGTGTAAATATCGTTGTGCTAGTTTTTGACTTTCAAATAACATGGATGGAAATATGTGTAAAGATTATTTGATTAACACCCTGGCCTATTGGATTCACCTAACACTGAAAATTATGACATATGAGACATCCCCTTCCCATTTTTGTGGTTGATTATACACGGTTTTTTTTTAAAAATTTTACTCAGGTTCATCTAATAGATTACATTATGGAATGAAAAAATCCATGATGAGATGATTTTTTTTTAAAAATAAGATAAACTAGAGGTTCTCAAGAGCCTGTATCGCTCACCTGGATTTAACTTTTCACCTTGAGCAGACCTAAAAATTTAAGTGTTGCAGTCAATTTGGCTGGTTTTTCTATAGGATTCTATGTTAAACTAATTTCAGCTGTGGCAGTCATCTTGGTTGACAGTCCAGGTCAAAGGATACATTTCTAAAAGAGAACCATCTAAGGACCATTTCTGCTAAGTCTTGTTCGGAGTTCCAAATGGCTAAGTGGTTTCAGAGAAGAAGATTTTTAAATGAATTTTCCTATAGGTCCTATATTTAACTAAGTTCGGTGTGGCAGCCATCTTGGTTGACAATCCGGGTGATCGGACACATTTCTGAAAGAGGACCTCTTAAGGACCAATGCTGCCAATTCTGGCTCCAATATGACAAGTGGTTTTAGACGAGAAGATTTTTCAATGAATTTTTCCATAGGGCCCTATGTTAAACTAAGTTTGGGTTTGGTGGCCATCTTGGTTGACAGTCTGGGTCATCGCACAAAATTCTGAAAGTGGACCATCTAAGGAACATTGCTCCCAAGTCTAATTCTAATTGGCTTAGTGGTTTCAGACGAGAAGATTTTTGAGTGAATTTCCCATAAGGTCGTATGTTAAATTAAGGTCTGCTGTGGTGGCCATCTTGGTTCACAGTCCACAAAATCAGACACATTTGTGGAAAAGGACCTCCTAAGGACCAATTCTGCCAAGTCTGGCTCCAATATATCAAGGGGTTTCAGACAAGAAGATTTTTCAATGAATTTTCCTATAGAGCCCTATGTTAAACTAAGTTCGGTTGTGGCGGCCATCTTGGTTGACATTCATTTTGGAGGAGATTGAGGGCAGATATGAAATAAAATCCAAAATGGTGGCTTATATCCCTTTAGTATTTTTTAGTATATGTGTAAGCCAAAAAAGTGTCCCATGAAATTGTGTCTTCTTGAACTATATTTCACAGTTCATCTGTGAAATTTTGTTCACGGGACAGAATATCACATTTTTAAACTATAAAATAGTGTCTATCTTAGTGAAAAATTGTCCCTAGTACTTGGTCATAATTTCATAGATGTTTTATAAAAATATGTCACAGGGGACAATTTTTCATAGTGTAGCTGTTTTTTCTGTCCCTAAAGAAGGGACATAATTTAGCAATCATTGAAATGTTTTAATCAATTAGTTAAATCATAATTGAAATTTAAATCAAGACAACACAGATATGATCAAAACTGGAAAGTGGTGAATATAAACAGCTATATGACTTTTTGTTTGATGGTCAATACCCTCCAGAGTTTAGTAATAATGAAAGAAGATCATTTAGAAGGAAGACCAAGCAGTTTGAAATTAAAAACAATGAAATGTTTTATATACATGTTGACAAAAAAAAACACAGGAGAAAACATTAAAACTTGTTATTCATAAGGACAAACTGAAACAGGTGTTGTATATTTAAAAATAAATGTCGATTTAGTCTTATTATTTATTTTATGCAATTTGGACATGATTTCACTATGAAAAAATATCCAACAAAGGTCAAAATAGACACTATTTAATCCTACATAAGGAGGTGGATAGTGTGAGGGTAGTTAGGAGAGGAGATATTTTTTGTGTGTTCACTGTGAGAAAAATCAGGTCTGAAATTATATGTTTAGATTAGATGTTAAAAAATAAACATTTGTGTTGTTCATGTGTTACATTTGTTGTAAAAGAGATCAAATCAAGAACAGGTGCTCTCTTTAAAATATTTAATTTTGTGAATTTTCTTCATAAAATCAACGAATATCTTTTTAATTTCAGTTTTCATATTAAAAAATAATTTTATTCATAAAGAATTACATCTGTTCCAATTGTTATTTATTGAGGTACAAAAATACACGTAAATAATTAACTTACCTTGGCCTATGACATTTAATAAGTCACATGATATGACGCCATTTGAAAACGAAAGAGCTAAAAATAGGTCAGTTTTAACAACAGTGGACATGATCAATGATTCACCCATTTCAAGTTATCGATAAACTATGAAGCATGATAATGCAAAAATTTAATAAACCAAAGATTCCTTTCAGCTGGAAAAATTAGAAAATATTTATAGGTGACCGATTTATCAATACTCCGGGATAGCATGACCTCCTCTTACTAAAATTAAAAACCTATGGTGTCTCCGCCTCCTCTCTTAAACTTTTGGAAAGCTATCTAACTAATAGAAAACAGTGTGTTAAAGTAGGTACTAATTCAAGCTACTGGCAAACAATGTTTAAAGGGGTGCCACAAGGGTCAATATTAAGGCCGACATTATTCAATATTTTTTTAAATGACATTTTCTATTTTATTCATAAAAGTGAACTCTATGATTATGCAGATGACAACACCCTTTCATACGCTGATAAAGATTTAGATAAATTAATTAATACTTTAGAAGATGAAAGCAAAATTTTGATAAACTGGTTCTCAATAAATAAAATGAAAGCCAATCCACAAAAATTTCAAGCAATAGCTGTAGGTAAAAAAACTAAAGACAAAAACCTAAAATTTAAATTAGAAGGTAATGAAATAGAATGTGAAGATAACGTTAAACTTCTAGGCGTAACAATAGATTTTAAACTAAATTTCAATGAACATGTCTCTGTAATATGTAAAAAAGCATCCAAACAATTAAATGTATTAAAAAGAATAGGTAAACACCTGACCAAACTCGGAAAATTAACAATTTATTATTCTTTCATAATGTCCAACTTTAATTACTGCCCACTAGTTTGGCACTTTTGTGGGGAGGTAAATACAAAAAAGATAGAGAAAATTCAAGAGAGAGCACTAAGGTTTATCTATGAAGACTATTCAGCAAGTTATGAAGATCTACTCTGCAAATCAAAATTACCGGCTTTAAAAATAAGAAGAATGCAATCATTGGCTATCGAAGTTTTCAAAATTATTAATAAAGATTGTCCTGTATATCTCCATGATTTAATACACTTAAAGGAAAACACTTACTCTTTCAGATACCAGAATACAGCCGATGTTCCACATGTAAGAACAACTGCATATGGCCTACAATCTTTAAGGTATGCGGGTGCTAAGCTTTGGAATGAGCTGCCAGATGAGCTTCGTAAGCAATCATCTTTAAATCAATTCAAGAACTTGATAAATTCTTGGTCTGGCAGCTCATGCCAATGTTTTGCCTGCAAAACCAGTTAATATCTGGTCATTATTTTTGGTTAAATGCTTTATTTTCAGCATGGCAAATTTATTTTGTTATTTTTACTGTAGTGCTTCTGCTGCTTTGTGCTAATTTTAGTAACTAACTTATTAATCTGTACTTTTAATATGCTTTTATGTGTAAACCATTTTACTTTTGCTTTTGTGTTTTTATCTCATAATTGCTTGTATCAATGTGTGCTTAACTTGTAAGATGCTTAAAGAACTTTTGTGCTGCATGTTTAAATACTGATATGAACTCTTGTTTTATATGTTTAATTTTGTGTGCATGACTTGATATGTATGTTTTGTTATGTCGGTTTTAAAAGCTCTTCAGAGCTTATGTTTGTACTTGCAATGTTTCATACCGACTCTAAATAAAGCTTTATGTCTAAGCAGGAACTGTATATGAAGTATTAATTTTATATGATCCCTGGGGATAGTAAATATTTATTAAAAGTACTCATGAAATAAACAACAACAAAATAAAATGAAAAAGAAATAAATATCCAGGAGTCGGGCCCCTGTGTTTTGTTTGGCCAAAAAAAAACCGGGAGGTGATTGAAGTTACAAAAATGACCGATTTTCAAATGAAAAGTCACGTGACTCTGTAAATAAAAACGACGCCATTGTTAACTTGGCTACGCGAAGCTGAAACGCATTTTACAAAACAACAATTTTCGTCTCAACATTTTTTTGTCTATTTTTTTCATATCTTTGAAAAATATTTGCATTTTAAAACCAAAGCTAAATTTACAGTAATTATATAGAAATGATAATCGAAAAAATAGATCTACTGAACAAGATGAACTTATTAATAGTCCCTAATAGGTTGCTGTCTTTTCAAACTTGTGAATGAATAAATAAATGAAATAAATTTTAAAGATACTTACCATGATGATTTGTTAGTTTGGATAATCTGAACAAATGAAATTATACCAATATTCTCACGCCTGACCGGTAACGTGTCCGATAGTGAGTAAAGTATGAAACGCTATGGCGTAAAATTGTAAGGTCAGGGTAGTTGTAGGAAGTGATACAGTTTTGATTGGTTGAAGACATTTACCATGATGATTTGTTAGTTTGGATGGTTTGGATAATCTGAATAAGTAAAGTCAAGAAATACCAGGGATCATATAATACTAACTTCATATACAGTTCCTGGATTGGCTGGAAATACCAAAGGGATATTCGAAGGAGAGAAAAATCGTAACGACTGACAAAACAATACATGCACTACAATTAAAAACTAAAAACATAACATGGACCCCACCAAAAAACCGTGGGTAGACTCATCATGCTCAGGTGAACAAATGAAATGACGAATATGGGGAATTTCCATGACGTCACCGGAAATCACGAACCTGGTTAGCAACACTCTCCTTCATATTGTTTAGGTGAAAACAACTCGTTGACGACCATTGCGATGATACAGTTACTTGTCAGATTTATCGTGTTTTGAAGTTAAATTAACCCTTTCAGTGCCATAATATCATAACGAGTTTTGATACACTAGATATAAGTGACCGAGAAGGGTATAACCGTAAATTGAGTGCAGCAGGCGTTGTCCACGAGGACTCTTGGATAATTTTAATACATTGAATAAACTTTTTATATTTGTGTCATTAATACTCATCTGGTTATTTCTTTTAGTTTACCAATATCCATAAACTATGCATTACACTGCTTATCTTCACCAAATATATGCATAAAAGTGCAGATTTTCAACAAATAAAAACTAAAGATAACAAGGATGTCCTTTGGCTTTGAAACAATTAACGTTTTCTGTGCCACGGGCCGATTTTGGGCCGATGTTTTTCTTCATGAAGTCAAAAAATAGGAATAACATGGCATTACTATGACGTACCAAATTTAATCACTGGGTGGCTTGGCCCATTTCTGCATTTGAATAGGAATAAATACGATTTTGTAAGAGTTTATCGATGTGTAAGCTCGGCCGATTCACTCACAAACTAAATAAAGTCCGAAGGACTTTACGTTGAGTTTGTGAGTGAAAAGAGGACTGTATTTAGTTTGTGAGTGAGTCGGCCGAGTTAACACATCGATAAACTCATACAAAATCGTATTTAACCCTTTCAGTGCCACGCATTTTACCTGGATAGTGCCAAAGCGAATTTGGTCGTATGTTTTTTGAAGACGTAAAGTGACGTTATACCTGCCAACCATTGTTTAACGTCATAGGCGCGACAGAGAACCTGCGTGTATTTAGAGCGACAAAAAGGAAGCACGTTTTTTCTTTGCCTACTAGATTTCATTTGGTTGTTTTGAAGCCGTTTCTTGTCGGATTTCAATAAAATTTGTTTCAAAAGACGCGGAATTACTTCAATTTATTGAGGAGTTTGGCGACAGCTTTTTGACAGCAGGTTTTATTTTCAGTATGATTTGGAAACAAAAGTCAAAATAAAAATTCAAATATTCTAAAAAATGTAGAAAAAAAATCGGAAAAAATAATTTTGTGGTTGAATGTTAAATTTCTCTTACTTTGAAATAAAAACAAATAAAATTTCAGGTAGAAATGGCTTCATTTTGTTCAAAAAGGTGTGATTTTATAATACATACAATGTACTTGCGAGCAAAATGTGCTTTGATTTTTATTTGTTATGTATTCATCATTCTGAATACTGAAGTAATTTGTATAACGTACTTGTTCATTGTTGGAGGCCTCATGGCGACCTCTAGATGAAGAGGACAATAAAAGCGTCCTCATTTGCGAGTTTTACCTTGTATTTATTGGGTTATTGTTTCGTGTACATTTACACCGCATCTCTTTATGCATTTAAACATCTTTGAGATTTTAATTGTTGCGTTTCTAAGATATTTTAACTTTGTAAATGTGAAGTTTTGAAAGTCTTAACGGATGGATTTTGCCTTTCCTTTGCCCCATAGACTCTTTTACCTGTTTACGCAAGCTGTGTAATCTACAGTGAAAGTCTCTGGTATTTATAATGAATGTGTAATGACTCATTGAGTGACTTTAGATTAGATAAAGAACAAAGATTGAAAATTCCATTTTAAAAATTAATTAATTGGGATATTTTCTCTTGTAAATTTACTCTATATCTTTTTATTTTTCATTCTGATTTTTTTTTTCATTTTTGCTAACAATATGTTAAAGACAATGAAATGTCATGACATGAATATTTATTTCAATTTAATGCTCAATTTCGCATGCATGCAAGTGAACACAAATTTAATGGACACCCTTTCCACATCGTCGACAAATTGTTTTAGAACGTTGGCGTCTATTTAACATAGAACAAATTAACAACACAGTTTTTCTCTCTTTTTCCCGGTAGACGCTGAAGCGAAACATTTACTGCCCTATTCTGTACTAATATCTCTTGTTTGTCAAATGCACTAAAATTAAAGTGACCGAATACGTTTTGCACGTCTCTGTAAAATATCATTCAAATTATGTCAACAAAGAAAGTGTTTATTTATTTATTTTCGAACGGGAAAACTAAAACCAAATATTTGTCCGGTACTTCATTGCGCATATTTTGTAAGGATGATAAGCCGTATTTCTCGGTTTTCGTCAAGATAATTAGAAGTTATGTATTTGCATTATCCACTCATAGGAAAAGAAAAAATTTCTATCCCGTTTTCCTATAGTATATAAAAAGGCTACTTTGTTTTAGCTCACCTGTTAGTTTCTTTGGCAATTCTTTTCAATAAATTCACGGTAAATATCAAATAGAAATATGCAATAGGCATGGAATTCCTCGCCGGCATATTTTTAACACCCGGAACATCTCCATGGTCACGCAGATCCTGCTCAGGTTCAGGGGCATACACACGAAACCAATGCCGATTCCGATTATCGGTCGCCATAGCCGACTACGCTCAGGCTTCCTATGACGTCATAGCCGCATAGACCGTCTGACGTCTTTGTGACGTTCGTAGCGACTGGGCAAGAATAAACAAAGCCGATAGATCGGCTCATGGCACTTATCGAGACTGCCCAAAAAGCCGATATATCGTCTTTCGGCATAGTAAGGGTTAATCCTTATAATTCCATTTCAAACATCGAAAAGTTGTTTCTAACCAAAATAAAAAAAATAACTTTGCCCTTTTCAGGCGACATTCATCTTGAATCTGGTACAGTCATTTTGGGTAATTCTGCGCATCGTCCTATTCGGCGCATCAAAGTCATTTACAAATCGGAAAAACAAGAAAACTTACGTTTTGATAGATTTTAACATAATCTGAAGCGTACAGAATCCACGCAATGTCCGATTTTTCCGTTTGAAGAATCCAACTTGCGTTGTTTACAACTGATATGACGTTGCAATCTTGAATGTGACGTCCGTGCAGCAACTTTTCGCGGAATTTTTGAAAACGCAATTTTCATCAATTTTTAAACCATTTCTCATTAAATTTTAGCAATTATTGTCAGTGTCATCCTTAAAATTTATTCTTTTACAGCATTCTTCACATTTAATGTCTCATTTGAAACTTTAAATTATCAAGAAAGCGCATGAAATTACTTGCCAAATACGGGTTTATCGATGTATAAACTTTTACGATTTTGCCCTTCCGACCGATGAAATTCTTGTATTTTGTCATATGCAAATTAAAATGGAATTATTTCTGTGTAAACACAAACATGTCAGATAAAAGAAGCGCGCAAATAAACAACCATCTATAATAGGTTGCTGTCTTTTCAAATTAGTCTTGTGAATGAATAAATAAAGGAAATAAATTTTAAAGATATTTACCATGATGATTTGTTAGTTTGGATAATCTGAACAAATGAAATAATACCAAAATTCTCACGTGTGACCGGTAACGTGTCCGATAGTGAGTAAAGTATGAAACGCTATGACGTAAAATTGTAAGGTCAGGGTATTTGTAGGAAGTGATACAGTTTTGATTGGTTGAGGACATTTATCTCTAAATTTTCATTGGTCCGAAATCTTTTCATTTAAAATAAAATTTACTGGTAAAACGAAAACCTCGCGGTTTCTATGCGACTTTGTTTCTACCTGTTTGAATGAAAATAAAACATCTTTATGAATCAACAGTTGTTATGAATTTTTTAGAAAAGATTTGAGTAATCAGTGGCGGATCCAGAACTTTTGCTACAGGGGTGGGTGTGGGGGGAACTATTGGTGGGGGTCTCAAATTTTGGTGTTAAATCCTGCATTCTGAGACATTTTAAGCTAAATTATAGACAGTATTCTTGTTGTTTCTTAAGGGAGTGTCCTCTTCGGCCCCTGGAAATGTGCACGCAGTTATTTACAAACGGGGGGGGGGGGGGGGGGCGTTAACTCACAGGACGTGCGGCAAACTTGGGTCAAGACTGTACAAAGTTGGCGGAGATTTCTATCCATTCTTTTTTATATCATAGTAAATGTTATTATTTTTGGATAATTTAGGATATGTATTTTTAGCTTTCCTTGAAATTTTCGGGTCACAAATTCACAAACGCAACCCCCCCCCCCCCCCCCCCGTCATAAAATGGTCAAGTGGCTCAGTTGAAATTGTACGCAAAATCATTGTCAATATTACACGTTTACAAATTCCCCCTTAGTAAATAACGTGATGACGAACTGCATAGACTATTTCGAATAAAAGGCATTTTACCCGTGGTATATAGTTCTGGAATTCTGAATGAAAATATACTATTTTTCATTTCAGCATAATTGTTTAATTTGATCTCCAACTTTTGAGTTATTGTTTTGGTTTTGAACACAACTGACGAGTAGTAAACCGACGAAATGTGCACATCTCGTACAAGCCGTCAAAATTCAGTATGGACAATGCATGGGCGAGTAAACTGACCTGCGCAAACACTACCTTGGAAATTGCATATGTCACGATGAAACAACCACTCACACACGAGAGACAACAATTGACCACGTCACGCTGAACTTGTACGAACATCCAATCAAATCATGTTTAACACGCACACCTCCCAGTTCAATGAATGGATTTAGAAATAGTAAACAATGAAACGTGTACGATAGTAAACAAAATAAATGATCGATATTAGATGCTTTATCAAAATATAATTCTAACATAAAGAAAGAATTCGCTTCGTAGTAGGGTGCAAATATATAAAAATTTATGTTATCAGTGAATTGATAGGAGCACCGAGGGTAATCAAGAGAAATATTTGATATTTTGATTATTTAAAAATTTCTTACCATTTCCGAAACTTATTTCGGGTATTATTCCTAATCTTTCTACAAACTATGTGAATAAAATTTTATATTCAGCCAAACAAGACAATTACAATATACGTGTTTTTTTTTAATGTATTCCACAAATATTTTTTCCTGAACCTTTCTTTCAACTTCTAACTTTAAATGCATAAACATAAGTCTATCTATCATTTTTTCATCATATACATGTATTTAAATTTCAAACATGTCTAAATCACAGTGTGGGAACGGAAGTGTACAGTCTTTTTTTCAACATTTGAGTTGCGATTCTGTCAAGCGATAGATAAGGATACACGGTTTAGAGAAGGTAAGCTTTTAACAATTTTCCATGTTTACAAAAACATTTTTCAATTAAATAAATCGATAAGAATTTAAAACAGTAAGATGTTAGTCATTCATGCTTGTTAAAACCTACATGTATTCATTATAACAGACATATCAAGTACAAAATGCTTCGAAATCATCTATTGTTGGTACAACACGGCTTCTTCAAATGCTTTGTAAACGTGATTTCTTTTTCTTTTCCTATCAATAATATTTATTTTGAATACTAAAATGATCAATTAATCTTCAGGTCAAATACGAATTTCCTATGTTGCCTCGTTAATTCCTATATTAAAATGAATGTGAAACATTTCAAGCTTGGTTTGTATAAGTGCTTGCCAAGACAAAAAGTTCTGCTGTATAGTTGCTTGCGATAGCACTGTATAGTTGCTTGATATCTTGTGTGAAAAGTTTAATGCATATTTCGTCATAAGATGAAACACACTCAAGGTTTCAGTTTACTCGCAACACACATCGTGTATTTGTGAGTGTAATTATGATCTCTGAGTATTAAAAAACAGTTTTACAAGTTGAATCTTAATGCTACAGTAGGCAGCTCAAAGTACATTTATAACGTATGAATTACAAATATAATTATGTTAATTTGTGTTACTTCATATATTTAGTTATACATCTACCTTACTATAACATTATGAATACGCTTATGATAATTGAAATCAAAGTCCCGAGTCTTAAAAATTTGTTGAAGATGGCCCACTCCTCATCTCCTAGTCTATGATTTCCAGAAAACCTCTTAGATTAATTTGCAAGCGTGTTAATCGAATTCTAATCGAGTAATTTGAGTTTTACATTTATAAATACTTTGTACCATTGACTTTGTGTTTGTTTTTTTTTGTTCAGTATTTGTATTTTCTTGGCCCACATGGGCGTAACTTTGCAAATAAAGATATCAGTAATTTGATTATTAAAAATAAGGAATTTTTCCCAATTTTTTTTAACAGGTTATACTTCAATCACTTGGTTTAACATGTTTAAGTCAGTTTATGGCATGCATAAACCTCTGGTTATATCGTATAACCTGTTCAAAAATTGGAAACATTCCTTAAATAATTATTCTATGTCACCGAAATTACTATTTTATGCTATCATTCGCATAATACTCTATCGCTATATGAATTATTGTTGTTTAGCAATGTAATATTCCTTGTTAAACACAACCATATTGCGATGAGTGCTCATCGGTAGTTTTCTTGGTTGGTTGGAAGGTCTTATTTGCTTTGATATACAATGCAGGCGCTTTTACACAAAATTGGGAAATAATGTCCCTTCGTAGAATATTGTATCACACCCGCAAGCCCGAGCGATATTACATTCTACTACGGACAGTGTTTCCTAATGTTCATAAAATAACCCCATATTGTAGTCAAAGTACATTATATTGCAACAAGTGACTATACAAAAAAATTGCAAGTGCCCGTACAGTACACATACAAGCACCTATACAATCAGAGAAATGATGTGTTATTTGTTTGCAAGTAATTTACTTCATTTTATAGGCAAAATAATTCGATAATATTGGTTTTATGGTATAAAAATGACTTGACTTGTAGATAACCTAAAGAATACCTTCAAATTTGTTACCATTTTTTACGTATTGTGTTTTAAAGTCAAAATTTCAAACATTAATTTAAGAAGCATCGTGATCAAAGCTTGATAAAAGTTATATTAATCATATTTGTGAAAAAATGTTCATGTAATTTTATAGGCATGTAAATGGCCAAGTGTTAAAGGAGGCAAACATACCTAAAATTTCCATAAAATCTGTGTAAAATTCAAAAATCTATTATTAAGTATGAGCGATCTTCCTTGCAAGTGACCGATTGCTTCTATACAAATCGCAACTTAAAAAGTGACCGAAAACATGTTCATTTCCGCTCCCACACTGTGTAAATATAATGTGCACAAAACACGTTTAAATTGAGCAGGCATTACGTCGTATGTTTAAAACTTTTGGTTAGATTAACATGTAACTTATAGCACGTGCTGTTTACTATTTTCGTCTCGTACGTAGTAAAACATTTTACAGGTGAGTAACCACATCTTGACAAAAGCGGGGATAGTAAAAGCGCGGGTACACAACAAACCTTTTATGGTAATTGTTATTGCTCTCCACAACAAACAGAAAATCTCGTGCAAAAAAGAACTGATGACACCACCCACATTTGAATATACCACCGAGGCGGTGCTTTGCAGCATTTTTTGGTACGAATATCGAAAACTTATAGTAAAACTTAGAATTAGGGGTCATAATTTATTAATAGAAAAAAACAGGCATTTAAAGATACCTAGAGAGGATAGAAAATGTAAAGTTTGCAATAGCTTTGATAATGAATGCCATTTCCTTTTAGAATGCAAAATAAACTCTTGTATTAGAAATAAATATTAAACAGAAATTATAAATGAAAATCCAGGGTTTAATGATTTAAGTATAATTGAGAAATTAAACCCATCAACACCATCACAAGTAAATAGACTTGGTTCCTTTATAAAAAGGTCATTAGAACTGAGGACGGGGAACTACTGATTTACTTGTGTATATACAATTATAATGTTTTTTATTTACTTGTATTTTAAATGTCACAAACATTTTATGTTTATATGACAATAAACATTTGAATTGAATTGAATTGATAATAATTCGTTTTTATTTTTATATCGCGATTTGTAAATATTGGTCATTTGATTGATTGAATTTGTATGCTGAACTTCTTACTTGATTAAAAGAAAAAGTAAAACTTGATTTCATTTATTTATACTTTGAATGGGAATTTCCTTCATTTGCGCACATCAGTTGGGGCATTATGTATTACTCTTCCGAAGCGATTGGTCCGTCGTATTTGACGTCGTGGAGAGAGTTTGCGCAGGTCAGTGATTGGTTTTTAAATTGTGACGTACAATGTTTATGTCTTTTTGTTTGCGCAGGTTCAGATCTTTGTCCATGCTAAATTTTGACGGATTGTACATCAAAATTAAAGAATCTTTTGGTTTGGGGACAGGTCTTGGATTTCTCCTTTTGTGTACGAGAAATATATATAACACGTTGAATGGCGATCAAGTCCTAACCATTAATAATCACGAATTGCCATATACAACAGCTTAATATGGTGAAAATAAAACGAAAAACACAGTTCTTCATTACACCTTTAATTTATGGGGCCTTACAATTAGTTACGACAAGGCAAACCTTTTAGTTTGACCACAAGTTTTAAATAATGAAATGTGATGTAATGCATGCTGCAAATGGAAGTAATCTGAAGTCATGCCCTTTTTTTCAGGAAAATTTCGAGACTTTTTTACTACCTGGTGTTGTCCTGCCTTTTTTTCTGGGTTCATGCTTTTTTTCACTACATTTTTCATCCTGCCTTTTTTCTGAGGATTTCTGGTCCTGCCTTTATTTTTCACCAAATTTTGCATCCTGCCTTTTTCAAATTCTTTCTAACGTTTGGATCAATAAAAAAATATATTAATTTATCAACACAATGATGTATGACACGCCTACCTTAATTGCCAATCAACAGCGCTATAGCCATGTGAAATCGGTCAAACGTGAATTATTTATCACTACTAGAATGAACTCCAAATTTGACAAGGGCATTTCTGTTAGTTTTTAGCTCACCTGGCTCTTGCCAGGGTGAGCTTTTGCCATCACTTGGCGTCCGTCGTCCGTCCGTCGTTAGCTTTTCATTCAAACATCTTCTCCTCAGAAACCATTTGGCCAATTCCAACCAAACTTTGCATGAGTGGTGTATGGAAGGTCCTCAACAAAGTTTCCTCATTTAGTTCTGATTGGTCAAGAAACATGGCCACAAGAGGCAATTCTTGTTTCTGATTGGCTGATTTTCAAAAATCTTCTCCTCTGAAACCGCTGGGCCGATTGGTTTGAAACTTAATAGGAATGATCTATGACATGTCCTCTACAAACGATCCTCAATTTATTTTGATCTGACATAAAACATGGCTGTCGTAGCTAAAAATAGAATATAGGGGTGCATGTGTTGTTTTTGGCTTATAACTTTAAAACCGTTACAGATATCAAAAATCTGACATGGGGTAAAATTGATCAACATGACAAGATCTACCTACCCTGAAATTTTTAAGGAAATTCCAAAACCCATTTAGGAGTAATTGCCCTTTTTTCGTCAAATTTTCAAAATTTAACATTTTTCGTCATTTATCTCCAAAACTATTTGAGATAGAAGTGAAATGTAAATTTGAAAAATGTTTGCCATGTTGAGGTCTACATACCCTGAAATTTTAAAGGAAATCTCAAAACCCATTTAGGAGTTGTTGCCCTTTTTTGTCAAATTTTCAAATTTTTTTCATTCAAAAATCTTTTCCTCTGAAACCGCTTGGGCGATGGGTTTGAAACTTGATAGGAATGATCTATGACATGTCCTCTACAAACGATCCTCAATTTATTTTGATCTGACATAAAACATGGCTGTCGTAGCTAAAAATAGAATATAGGGGTGCATGTGTTGTTTTTGGCTTATAACTTTAAAACCGTTACAGATATCAAAAATCTGACATGGGGTAAAATTGATCAGCATGACAAGATCTACCTACCCTGACATTTTGAAGAAAATCCCAAAACCCATTTAGGAGTTATTGCCCTTTTTTCGTCAAATTTTCAAAATTTAACATTTTTCGTCATTTATCTCCAAAACTATTTGAGATAGAAGTGAAATGTAAATCTGAAAAATATTTGCCATGTTGAGGTCTACCTACCCTGAAATTTTAAAGAAATCCCAAAACCCATTTAGGAGTTATTGCCCTTTTTTGTCAAATAAATTTTCCCTGAACAATTGAACCAATTGCAACAAACTTGGTCAAATAGTTGATTAATTGTCCAATGAAAACCAGACTCCAGGTGAGCGATACAGGCTCTGGTGAGCCTCTAGTTTTCTGTCTTTATTGAAAGAGGTATTTTTATGAGAAATATGGACATCTTGTATATCATTTAGATCTATATATCATCAAATTTGCATGTTTTTAACATATGAGAACCATGAATATGTGCCAGCTGAGTGCAGAGATTTAAGAAAAAAAAATGCATCATATAATAGAGGATTATTGTCGGCACTACAAATTCTAGCAAAATATTTTAATAATTGTAATTTAATAAAAAAAATTCTATTGGATATTGAGCTAGTGCTGCTCTTGCAGCTATGTTCACCGATTGTTTGCTCAACCCCAAAACAAATTTACAAAATCTTAGGTGTGTTTTCTCAGCTTAGTTTGTATCAATAAAACTCACCATATCAAATTTGTTTGAGCCACCGTTTTGTGCTCGAATAAATGCATTTGACAATTTCTCATGGAAATCCATATACCATATTTCAGAATTATACATCAAAATTGGTTTTAACAAGTGATTCAAACAATTTTTTTAAATCATGGTAAAAACACTGGTTATTTGGACATCATGAGTTTCTTAGAAAGTATAATTGAATGGTCCTGATTTCTTTCCAGGGGTACAAAACTTTGCACCAATTAATAATGGTCGTACTTTTCTCCAGCGACCCAGACCTTTAACAACACTGCAATGGGAAATAGCCTGCAACATTTAAAATATGACATTCGAGACCAAACTTTGGTGGAATTGTCCTTTGGTGGTCTGCGCAGTTGTCGAACCGTTGGACCAATATTGCTATAAATACAAAAAAAACCAGAAAAATGGACAAAAATATTTAGAAATGTGCTTTATTTCGTTAAATGGTTCTAAGGTAATTGCCTTTCATTCTTGGAAACTTTTAATCTTCTCCTTTTTCCGGGCCTACCGTCGATATGACCACAACCTAACAATAGAAAAAACAGCAAAAATATCTGACACTTCTGAGACAGTAACTATTGGCACCAACTTTGATAATCTTCCGACAAATATATTCACCGTAACTAAACTAGAAAAATCCGCAAATTGATAAAAAAAATCTTTTAAATTAAGAGGGAAATTGAGACCAAAACTTTGAATTGTCCTTCGGTTTGATAAAAGTTTAGCGTGAAATTGTGATCTGTCATGCTGATAAGAAAGTTTGAAGAAAATACCTTACTCTGCATGTATCCTCGAACAAAGTACATTATATACATCACTCGTATGTGCATGGAAAAAAGATGCCACATTTATATTGGACTCAATCACCATAGCAAGAAGTCGTATATAATTTTTTTTTAGGTTTTTGTCCAAAGTTGACCACCTTAGCACGGAGTTTAATTTTTATTTATCCCACCCCTATGAAAATCTAGGTAGCATATGCAATTCCGCTTTATTTCCTAATGATCATGAACCTCCTGCAATTTGTATAAGGGCGACAACTCCGACAGTCCTAGGTAAATTTATATTACCGTGTTTGTCTTGCTTCTGGTGATATTTGTTGTTATATCCTTGTGAGTTTTTTTTACATTTTTGTTATGTGACCACCTAATTCATCTGTAACTTGAATTAAACACAGATAAATCCATACGCTGATAAACCTCTAGAAGTATAAAAAATAAGCTAAATTTTGATCAACAGAAAAGTATTGTCACATGTTTTATGAAGAGAATGATTAATTTTAGCATCATATCCTTTAATAATTTCCCTGTCACATATTAACAGCGTTTTTACATCTGTAATATTAATTTGGCGCTACAACTTTATGGCAGTCAGAAGTTGAGGTGTTTCATCCTGCAGACGGAATTTCAAATCGTGTTTTCCGGAGCGAAATTGCTGTTTCTGGATCAGTTTTTTATTCAAAAAGAATCTATTTGCCGACTAAACATTCAAGTCGCCTTTAATTAACCAACGTCTTTGAATTTGCCAACAAATACAGACATTTAGTGGAATGCTGTGACTGAGAGAGACCTGTTGTGACTTGGAGGAACTAGATGTGATTTGTAGGAATCAATATTTACAAAATTTAGTAGTGCATTAATATTTGTATTATATCCCAGTCCCAAGAGTTGTGGTTCCGAAATCACTTTGTTCGTTCGCCATTCCGTCCATCTGTACGCGCGTCCGTCATTCCGTCACAACAATCTCTGCTTTGAGATAAGGTACGCATTAACTTCGTAGAAAAGAATAGAATAATCCAATCACGAGCCATCTCTGGCATATCATACATGAAATAACAATATACGATTCATTTAACAATATAAAAAAAAACAGCCTGCAGGGTCTAAATAAATTGACCATGTTAGGGGAAACCAACAATTAATGTTCCTTGGCCCAAATAATCGTACTGTTGTCTTTTTTGCGTTAGGGTTAGGGTTCACGCCTTCAGTATATGCACAATGGGACATTCAGATCTCCTCAGAATCATATTCTTGGAATGCCTCGAACGTATCATTGAATTAATGAGAGTGCTCGAGATCACTGAGATACTGTAATCGTTTCATTACCACGTGATGTTGCGTATTTGAATAAGTTAATCTGTTAAGTAAATAGCTAATTAAACGTCGTAAGGTTTTAATGGTTTTATTAACGCGTGACTTGTTTATTTTCCAAAGTGCAATCGTAGGCGAAATTTGTTGTAGTGTATTTTCATGCTATAGTAAATTAATTGATATTTAGTTATAATTTCTTAGGGAAAACATTAATTTTCATTTTAAACCATTATACTAAGTTGTATTTCTAACACAGTATGATCCACGAAAACATGGTGTTGGACCTTTGAAGTATAGACTCTGTCTAAAATTTAATGCGGAACGTCTTCACTTGTGAAATATGTTCGCTGTAGATCTATCCTATTTTTCCTTAAAACCTATTAGTTAACCGTTCTTTATTTTGCAAAAATGTGCACTGTATTACATTGATTTCCCTTTGCGAACCTCTACCGCAACATCTACTTTCAATACTAGTTCTTTCTTTCAGAATGGTTGATTTTAAGCCACAAAGATCTATTTCATTACATATAATAATAAATGAAACAAAACTATTATTTTCTGATCAGTCAACAATCTAGGGTCCACGTATTGCTTTTCTTTTTTTTAAAGAAAGCAACTTGTTTTAAATTTTAATATGTTTTTTACCTACCGAGAACAGAAATGATCGCTGCCAGACGTGAAACCAAAATTGTGATTTGCAATCTCTGACATTTTACCATTACACACAATCCAAAAAGAGAACTACACGTGTAAGTTATCTATAAATACTACGAAATTGTCTAGGCCCCTGCATTTTATGACAATTCTTGAAAATCTACTTCCCTAATTATTTTACCATTTTAGACCAAATATGGTTGGCCTAGGTATTACAGTTGCTGAGAACTGGATTTAACCACGAAATTTGGACGCAGATTTTAAATTCATGTTTATGAAATCAGTGAACCATGTAAATGAGGTCAGGGTCACAAGACAAGTATACTGCGGCAAACCTTATACGATAAGCTACAATAAATTATAATTGTAGGTATTACATGCACAAAGTAATTAAAGTTTGATAACAGTTTTATTAAACCCGGAAAGTAATACCTATATCTCGCCTCCGCGACTTTTCGTCACAGGTGAGACAAAAATAATCCAGAAACAACCATTTCGCACTGGAGAACATGATTTGAAATTCCGTCTGCAGCATGAAACACCTCAACTTTCGTCTGCCAAAAGTTGTAGCGCCGACATAATATTACAGATGTAAAAACGCTGTTACTATGTGACAGTGAAATTATTAAAGGATATGATGACATTCTTAGAATTTAAAAACCTCATACGGGACCATAGATGTACGACCTACATGCAAAAGGTCACGTAAATGGTTTTCCTCCAAGTCACAACCGGAAATTCCTCTAAACGTTTTTCTTTCACAGTATTTGGCTGTCCTTTTTCTCTATTCTCTCCCGCCCCTTCTCTCCCTTTACCCTGTCCACCTTCCCTTGACTGAAACAATTTGAAACGGCTAGATCATATTAAAAGAAAGAGAGAACAAATATACCTAAGGAGCAAACCAAAAAACGCAATCAATTAAGGCAGACAAAGATGGAAGACAAATGAACAACCACAAGCATAACAAACAAACACTGAAAACTAAAAAAACAATGAACAAACGAACTCCTATAAAACCAGGAGTGAACTCAGGTGCTCCGGAAGGGTAAACAGTTGCTGCTCCGTATACGGCACCCATCGTGAAGTTCAACAAAGTAAATCCGGTGGTAGTTACGAATCAGTGGAGGTACATGAAATGTTAAGACTGGGAACACTGAGGGTCAAGGACATAATATTTTAAAGTGCAATACCTAATACAAATCTTAAGAGTATAGAAATGGCCCAGGTTTTTCGTGTACCAAAGAAATCTTGAAAAATTCTCTTATGTTCATGTACAGTTTTGTACATAGATTATAAAATTAATCAATGTGCCTAAATGAGGACAAAATTTGTGTGTTCTTCCCATCTTACACACAGCCATATTTGTCTATTTGTTTAAAATTCTATTTATTTAACTTAAATATGCATTTACAATGTATTAGATTTAACTTCTTAAGCTTAATATTTATTGTCAAGTATCCAAATGTTTTACCTCCATAATTATAGAATAATCTTTTTTTCTATTTAGGTAGCTTTGTGGATGTTCACTGGGTTTCCTTATACTGATATGGGTCCCATCAACCGCTCCTATCACTCCTGAAAAACCTTTAACATTTTTAAATCTGGTTTTAATTTCTGATTGTTTATCTGAAATTTTTTTAAAATTGGTAATTTTATGTCATTTTTAAATTGTATTTAACTATTTATACTGAAAAGTAGAAATGACTCCTCTCCTCTTTTTCCAACATGGAAGTTACGGGCTTGAAACAAACAAACATGGCAGCGTTAAAGTCAGTCATCACATATTTTGATCTGATAAGTGCCTTTTTGCATAGCTGATATGACCAAATTGGACCTCATATATCAAGCCCTAAAGTCTAATATGCAGCATAATATATGAATTTCCAATACAATTCCTTTAGAAATCCGTATCAACCCCATATAGGACCTCTTTCACGAAAAACTACCTTAAACCTGAACCTTAACCTCGTACAGACGGACACACAGAATGAAGAACTATATCCCCGGACTGCCTTAGTGGCTTACAGGCGGGCATAAAAAATGTTAAATAGCTGTTCCATTGTTCATCCAATAATAATTTAATTATTTATGAAAGGAACAATTGCTCAAATTAAAAATAGAATATTCATTTCTTGTGCCTGGAATACCTTCATTCGGCCAACAAATATATTGGTCTCCAATTTGATTTATTGCCGTGGTACATCTTCATACTGCCCTGTGTGTTGATGACATTGTCACACCAGAATGATCACTTATGGATCTGTAGGTTTCTGATGTAGCAATATACCTAGAATATTAACCAAACATTTAATAAATGTGTAAAAAATGAAAATGAATATCTAAATGGTTTGTCCCTTAGCTACAACATTTATATTTACTGAGATTCTGCATTATAAATATAATACTTACAACAAAAAGCAACAATTAAGAAGAATATTATTTATAGTATACCATTCTTCAGCACAAGACATCGGTGTGATGAAAATGTAAATGTAACAAAAAAGGGGAAGCACCAGGTGTGATATTTAAATTCAACACACTAGCACTTCCCCCAGTTGTAACATAACAATCAATCCAACAAAACTTGAACCATGCTAAACTGCAACTGAAAAATAAATCAAAATGAAGTAAATGAACTTGAATTGTTAGTGATGGCTGTTCCATTGAAATAAACATGTTTTACCCTGCCACTTTTTCAAGCCAGAGATTTGTTTAAAGTGGTTTTCATTGTCTCCAAGACATATGTTTGTTGTTACAAGGTATTATTTTAAATTGGGCCTTTAGTTATTTTGATTTTGTCAACATGCTTCTAAGGATGCATAGTATGGGAGGGGGCATAATTTATTTTGACACGGGGGTGCCAGTGGGTTCTCAAAATTCCTACCAGAAATTATCCACAATATAGAAAATATTAACCCGACATTTATATCCAATGAAAGGTATATTTATGTTTCATGTTAACAATATTTGAAGTAGATATTTTGTCAAAAAATCTGTCAGAAATTTTTACAGTGACCCAAAATCTCACATCAAAATGAAAATATATCTCGAAATCTGTGTAAAAATGTAAAAATTTGACCCAAAATCTGCACAACAACCAAAAAGCATGACCCAAATTTTGCAGCATGCCCTGTCAGTCATGTATGGCAAGAAATTAGTCCAAGTCAATTTTAATATAATTGTTTTGTAACCAGTTACAAATTGGTGACAATATTAACAAATTAAAGCATCGAAGCAGATTATGCACAAGAAATGTCAAAATCTGAAATTTTTTTTTTAAATAGTTACATACCAGGTACATATATATTTTTGAGGTGGTGACATGCCACTTACAAATCTTTTTGAGAATTTCTTATTAAATGGTTACATATCAGTACAATTTTTTTGTCTTTGTTTTAAACTGGTTACACAACAGCTAAAAATCTTTCTGAGTATTTTTTATTAAAAAAAAAGGTTACATATCAGTTTCAAATCTTAAAAGCCTCAAAAAGTTTGTAACCAGTTTATAAAATGAAGAAAAAAGATTTTTATCTGTTATGTTACCATTTTATTAATAGAACCTAGATTGCATATCTTTTAGATATTGACATCCATAACTTGTGTATAGTTTAATTTGTTGATAAATTGTCACCATTTTGTAACCGGTAACAAAACAAGTATATTAAAATTGACTTGGACTAGTTCCTTGCCATATCTACTGTCAGTGACATAATGTGAGTTACACCCCCTTCCAAGTATGTCATTTCTTTAGTGAGAATGTTTTACATGTAAAAAAAAACACAGCCATATTTGTCTATTTGTTATGACGGACCTTAAATGAAAGGAACGAACTAAATCATTACCACAAGTACAGAAGCAACTGTTTTTCTGTTTTAATTGGCGACCTGCCATGTTCATGTATAACTACTATTTCGCCAATTCTAGATAAAATATAATTTAAAGCTTCTACTGAAGTTCTATTCATTCTGAAATGAGACCGGAATTCATCAATAGTATAAATAGGTATAGTAGTTTTGTATTCGGTTTATATTTTGTTTGCTTGGAACTGAAGTATGGTCAAAATCTGAACAATCATCAAAATTCATAAAGTAGTCGAAAAAAGTAGATGTATCTAAAAACATCTTCTAAAAAGGGTAACTGTAAAAATTTGACATGACATTGGACTCCATCTTGGACTGTATTGTCTGCCCTTTGCTATTCTATTATTCCGAATCGGTTCCGTCGGTACGAACCGCATAATGGAAAGCACCCCTGGTCTAAGATGTGAGATGGGACAATTCCACCCGAGGGTCGGACACAAGGCTTGCCGAGTTTCTGATGATAGAAAATGTGAATCCGAGGGTGGAATTGTCCGGTCTCACATTTTTTTTTACCATGACTGATTATTTTTCTCACATTTTTCGGCTGAATATTTGAAGAAATAAACATGGCCGCTACGACACGAAAATGCGCTCTATTAAACTAGACAACATAGTGCAAAATAAATTACAGATTTGAAAAGATCGTATGCGTTTTGGGTTTGAACCAAAGGTACACATCTTTAAAACGATATCTTATAGTTTGCGCTTCAGGGATTTCAAATTGAAGCGATGCTAATTTCGACGTTGTTGTACCATTTGTGCGAAGTTGTGTTTTCTGACGTTCTAAGCATTACGACGTGTTTTTTTTTTTTTTTTTTTTTTTGCATTGTAATGTCAAAGTAGGTCATGCGAGGTGAGATGCATGAATCTCACACTGGTGTCTCACACGGAATATAACTGTCTCAAACACATAGAAATGTGAGAATATAATAATCAGTCACGTCTAAGATGTGAGATGGGACAATTCCACCCGAGGGAGGAATTGTCCAGTCTCACATTTTTTACGATGACTGATTATTTTTCTCACATTTATCCGCTGAAAATTAAAAGACAATAAATATGGCCGCCAAGATACAAGATGTGTTCTCTTAAACTAGGCCACCTAGATCAAAATAAATTCGATAATCGAAAAGATCATATGCGTTTTGGTTTTGTACCAAAGATACAAAACTTTAAAAAGATATCTTTTAGGTTGCGCTTCAGGGGTTTTCAAATTAAAGCGATGTTAATTTCGACGTTTTCGTACCATGTGTGCAAAGTTGTGCGTTTTCTGACATTCTAGCATTCTGACATGACGTTTTTTTTTTCATTGTTATGTCAAGGTAAGTCATGTGTTGTGAGATGCATGAATCTCACACCGGTGTCTCAAAAGGAATATAATTGTCCCAATTACATATAAATGTGAGACTAATCAGATGTGAGATGGGACAATTACACCCGAGGTATCCTGGTTCCCGGGACTACGTTCCAGGTATTAGCTGATTGTGTAACATACTGAATATTGCGATCGGGAACCAGTCTACACCCGAGGGTTCACATTTTCCAGTCAGAAACGAGTCTTCCGAATTTCTGATGATATAAAATGTGAACCCGAGGGTGGAATTGTCCAGTGTCATATTTTTTATCGTATGCGTTTTGGTTTTG
Source organism: Mytilisepta virgata (assembly GCA_028015205.1). Lineage (NCBI taxonomy): Eukaryota > Metazoa > Mollusca > Bivalvia > Mytilida > Mytilidae > Mytilisepta > Mytilisepta virgata. The sequence goes on along the minus strand of JAPWFG010000042.1, from coordinate 251,292 downwards.
TACCAAAGGTACAAAACTTTAAAAAGATATCTTTTAGGTTGCGCTTCAGGGGTTTTCAAATTGAGGCGATGTTAATTTCGACGTTGTCGTACCATTTGTGCGAAGTTGTGTTTTCTGACGTTCTAGCATTGTGACGTGACGTTTTTTGTATTGTTACGTCGGTGTAGGTCATGTGATGTGAGATGCATGAATCTCACACGGGTGTCTCACACGGAATATAACTGTCCCAAACACATAAAAATGTGAGAAAAGAAAATCTCACACGGGTAAAAATAGGAACTGCCCGGTCTCAAAAGTGAGAAACAGTGCATGGTTTCTTTTATATTTCAGTCATTAGAACTGAAAGGAGGATGAAAACTGTTTATACATCCTTTCTTTGTTCTGATTTGTGGTTATTATAACGCACTGGGTTGTATGTTTACAATAAACAACCACAACCTTAGCACAACACTTGGACTAAACTACCACAGTAACAATGTTTAAGACATTCAAAAAAGTACCGACCTAACCAAAATAAACAGTATTCAATGTAATAAACCTGTAACGTGGTCGTAGTGGTAACTTGGAAATAGAGATATATGGTTGTTTGTTTGTAATACAGAAAAAATAATAAAAAAAATGACATCATTTTTTTAAATATTTTTTCTGTATTATTTGTGCAGAATGTATTGTTTAAAAGCCTTCAACTCATCTCGTGTATAACTGTGCTTACATTAATAAAGGTAAATGTAGAAAATTAAACCCATAACAAAAGAGATTGTGATTTTATGATACTGGCGTCCAACATGTGACTACACTGCAGAATAACCTCTAAATGATTGTGAAGAAATTGAATCAAAATCACGAAATCTTTGCTCCAAAACAAATTTTGGAAGTTTTAATTTAACATACAACCACGTTAAAAACCGTTACAAGGATGCAAGTCAATTAACATAAATTTCCTAAAAGGTCAGAATGGTAGTTATGTGTTTTTGACATTCTTTTGGTTTTCTTCGATGAAATCTCTGATGAAAAGGCAAAATAAGACTGCTTTTGTTAGATTAATATGTTTTCATGAAACCATGCAATTACTATCACTTTTTTTTAAGGACATCTTTTACTTCAAGAGGCTCTGCATATTAGACCACATCAAATTAATTTTTCGTTCTTTGGATTTCTTCATGGCAAAAATAGGTGCGAGCGAGCGAAATTTTAATTTTTTTTTCTTGAAAACTTGGTTTTTTTTTCGGGCGGAGGTCAAATTTACGTGGGGCACAATTTTTTAAACTAAAATATTGCAGAAAATCCCAATTTTTACAAATTTTAGAAGCGGGAGAACATTTTTTTTTTATTTTCTTGAAAAATGAAGAATTTGGGGCGAATTTTCAGGATTTTTGCAAAATGAGGCGACATAATTTTTTTTTTTTTAATTTACGTAGTTCAAAAATTGGAGCGGCAAAATCCAAAGAACTAAAAATCATGTTGGTCTGGCCTTAGCGACTGTTTTTTTATTTCATCAATCATGAAAACCTTATGTTCGGTTGACCATCGTGTGGATCAATGCTGGTCTCCTTAGCAATTTCATTACATGCTTACGAGATATATTAATAATTATTAAATGAGAAATAACATTTTTTTTTATTTCTTCCCTATATGTCTTTGGTTTTATGCAAAGAAAGAATCACAACTATTAAAATATTGTTAAAATTTTTCTTGAGATAAACAACCACACGTGGCTGAGTCTAACAGTTTGTCCAACATTTTACATAATAGTCGATAGAATGTTTAATATTCCTCTCCTTCCTCCTCACCTTCACCCTCAACTGAATCAACTCCGACTTCTTCGTAATCTTTCTCCAGAGCAGCCAGATCTTCACGAGCCTCAGAGAATTCTCCTTCTTCCATACCTTCTCCAACGTACCAGTGGACGAAAGCACGCTTGGCATACATCAAGTCGAATTTGTGGTCAAGACGAGCCCAGGCTTCAGCAATGGCTGTGGTATTGCTCAACATGCATACAGCACGCTGTACTTTAGCCAAATCACCTCCTGGTACAACAGTTGGTGGTTGGTAGTTGATTCCAACTTTGAAACCAGTTGGACACCAGTCGACGAACTGGATGGTTCTCTTTGTCTTGATGGTGGCAATGGCTGCATTGACATCCTTTGGTACTACATCTCCTCTGTACAACATACAGCAGGCCATGTATTTTCCATGACGTGGATCACATTTAACCAATTGGTTAGCTGGTTCAAAACATGCATTGGTGATTTCAGCTACAGACAACTGTTCATGGTATGCTTTTTCTGCTGAGATGACAGGAGCATAAGTTGCCAAGGGGAAATGGATACGTGGGTATGGTACCAAGTTTGTCTGGAATTCTGTAAGATCAACGTTTAGAGCACCATCAAATCTCAAAGAGGCAGTGATGGAACTGACAATCTGTGCAATCAAACGATTCAAATTTGTGTAGGTTGGTCTCTCAATATCCAAGTTACGTCTGCAGATATCGTAGATAGCTTCGTTGTCAACCATGAAAGCACAATCAGAATGCTCAAGAGTTGTGTGGGTGGTTAGAATGGAATTGTAGGGCTCGACTACTGCAGTGGAGATTTGTGGAGCTGGGTAGATGGCAAACTCCAGCTTGGATTTCTTGCCGTAGTCAACACTGAGACGTTCCATGAGCAGTGATGTGAAACCCGATCCGGTACCACCACCAAAGCTGTGGAAGATTAGGAATCCCTGTAAACCAGTACACTGATCTGCCAATTTACGGATTCTGTCCAGGACCAAGTCAACAATTTCTTTACCGATTGTGTAGTGACCTCTGGCGTAGTTGTTGGCAGCATCCTCCTTTCCGGTGATCAATTGCTCTGGGTGGAACAACTGACGATATGTACCAGTTCTTACCTCATCTGCAAGGGAAACAGATGCGAAATTAGTTTATTATATTAGTGGTTCCAGATAAGTTCTAAACACAATAAATTCAAATTCAAGTTTTAACCAGTAATAACTGTAATAGTGAACTGTTACGAAGTCTCCCAAACGAAGTAACTGATATCTCGTATGTCTTACGTTATATTCAATAAATTATTTCGTTTTCAGAGACTGAAATGGGGAAATTGTTCCTATAAAGTTTATGCATACTTAAGGCCTTTTATTTTTATTTAATTGGTTTACGGATTTTTTTTTTTAAAAATAGGGTCGGTCGGTCGGGAAAAAAAAAGAAAAAAAGAGGGAAAATCATGTACTTTTGAACAATCTTGGTTATATTGCCAAATGTACAAAGGTTGCAAATGATCAGTTAATTCCCTCTTTTGAAACCCAAATATCAGAACATCTATCTTGAAAGGTGTTGTTCAGTAGACCGTCCCTTTTTAAGGGACCGACTCGTCAACTAAAAGTTGTACAACATTAAATGAGTGGATTCGATATCTTACGGATTCAAGATATTCATACAAAACGAACTTAAAAGTGGCATGGATTCTATTAAGAAATTCGTTTCATAAAACGTGTTTCGGAAATTGGCATCAACTAACGTCTATAAATAGATTTTTTTTTTTTGGATCATGTTTACAAGTATTTTATTGATGGAAAATCTATTTTTAGACGAATTGGAATATAATCTTGTATGAAATTTTGATGCAAAAAGGATTTTTATTTATTTTTATTTTTGGGATGGCTGATTTCAGAGGGTCGGCGGTAATAAAAAACCAAAATTATCAATTTTATTTTTTTTCTTCAAATCGGCAAAATCGGGTCGGCGGATCCGTAAACCAACTAATTAAAAATAAATGGCCTAATGGAGATGTTACTTGAAAATCCGATTTTTACCACATACATTGTCACACTTAATCAACTTTTGCTTGTCGACATGCTGCATTGACAGAGATATATCCCAATATTTCTGAACTGTTTACGAGAACTGATTTTATTGTATGGTGTAATAAAATGCATTCGGTTTCATTAAATAACAAGAGTGGACACACTACATGTCTCGCCTGAATATGCACATGGACACAGAATAATGATTATCTGATACCCGACATTTTTCAAGTCAAAGGAACATTTGTTAATAGAAATTGAGGTCAAGGTCAAAAGGCAGGTGTCATACCGACATGTATCCACTAAGAACTATCTATTAACCAAATATGGTGGGTCTAGGTATTAAAGTTGCCGAGAAATGGACCTAATCACGAAAATGTGACAAAGTCACTCAAGCATGAAATTGAGGTCAAGGTCCAGAGATAGGTGTCCACCCACTAAGAACTATCTATAGACCAAACACCAAACACGAAAGGGTCTAGGTATTACAGTTGCTTAACCAGAAATCTATACGATTACAAAGTCCCCCACTAATTTTGGTGTATGGCTGTGTAGGTTCCCGAAATGCACCCTTACAGCAAGTAATGATTGTAGGTCGCTTGGTATCGGAGAACTGAACTCAAATTTAAAACTTAACCTAAGTCAATGAAGCACAGTAAGTAGGTCAGAGTGACCTAATGTTGGTCGGAGGTTGTGTTACTCCCCGAATTGCACCCTGACACCAAGTAATATGAGTGCAGGTCGCTCGGTATGAGAAAACTGAACTCGGGCGTAAAACTGAACCTAAGTCAATGAAGTGCGATCAGTAAGTCAGAGTGCCCTAATTTTAGTTGGAGGCTGTGTTACTCCCCAAATTGCACCCTCACACCAAGTAATATGATTGTAGGTCCCTTGGTATCGGAGAACTGAACTCGGACGTAAAACTTAACATAAGTCAATGAAGTGTGATAAGTAGGTCAGAGTGATTTAATTTTGGTGGGAGACTGTGTTACCCCCCGAGATGCATCCTTACACCAAGTAATATAATTGTAGGTCCCTTGGTATCGGAGAACTGAACTCGGACGTAAAACTTAACCTAATTCAATGAAGTGTGATAAGTAGGTCAGAGTGACTTAATTTTGGTGGGAAGCTGTGTTACTCCCCAAGATGCATCCTCACACCAAGTAATATGACTGTAGGTCCCTTGGTATTGGAGAACTGAACTCGGACGCAAAATTTAACCTAAGTCAATGAAGCGCGATAAGAAGGTCAGATTGACCTAATTTTGGTAGGAGGCTGTGTGTACATAAAACTGCACCTGCACACAAAAATATATGACCCTATGTAAACTAGTAACTGAGAACTGGCTGTGGACGCGGACGCCAGGGTAGGGCGAACTAAAAAAGGACTTAATCAAGAAATTTGGATGAAAGTCACTCAAGCATGCAATTGAGGTCAAGGTCCAGAGACAAGTGTCAGACTGGCATGTACCCACCCAGAACTATCAATAGACCAAATACAGTAGGTCTAGGTATTTCAGTTTCTGAGAAATTGACTTAACCATGAAAAAGTGACCAAGTCACTCAAGCATGAAATTGAGGTCAAGGTCCCAAACCAGGTGTCAGACTGACATGTACCCACCAAGTACTATCTAACTATCTATTGACCAAATATGTTGTGTCTAGGTATTTTAGTTGCTGAGAAATGGACTTAACCATGAAAAAGTAACAAAGTCACTCAGCATGAAATTGAGGTCAAGGTCCCAAGCCAGTGTCAGACTGGCATGTACCCACAAAGAACTATATATAGACCAAATATGGTTGGCCTAGGTATTACAGTTTCTGAAAAATGGACTTAACCACGAAAATGTGATGCAGGTCAATCAAGCATGAAATTGAGGTAAAGGTCAAAAGACAGGTGTCAGACTGATATGTAACCACCAAGAACTATCTATTGACCAAATACGAAGGGTCTCAGTATTAAAGTTTGAGAAATGGACTTAACTACGAAAAATTGACAAAGTCACTCGAGCATGAAAATGAGGTCAATTTCCCAAGCCAGGTGTCAGACTGGCAAGTACCCACTAAGAACTATATCTATAGACCAAATATGGTTGGGCTATGTATTACAGTTGCTGAGAAATGGATTTAACCACGAAACTTGGACGCAGATTTTAAATTCATGTTTATGAAGTCAGTGAACCATGAAAATGAGGTCAGGGTCACAAGACAAGTATACTGCAGCAAATCTTATACGATAAGTTACCTTGTGGACCATAAATCTTAATTGTAGGTATTAAATGTTTAAATAAAGTTTTACAAAAGTTTACGCCGCGCCGCCGCCACCGGAAAGTAATACCTATATCTCGCCTCCGCGATTTTTCGTCGCAGGCGAGACAAAAATAATAAAAAAAGACTTCTTACCTGCCAAGATAAGTCCTCCCAAAATTTGAATCATATTTTTATAAAATGGTACAATTGCAACACAAGAATTTTTTTTTAATTTATGACCAAGCAAATGAAATAATATCTATTTTTACATTGTATGTCCGATACATTGATGTATTCCTTGTTTCAATATTATATTAAATCTACAATATGATGTAAGGACCGAAAATAAAATAATAAAAAGATAAAACACCACATATCTGAGTTGCTCATTAAATCTATCTATAAAGAAAGACAACTCGTAATTTCTTTTTAACACAAGAACACCAACAAAAAAGAAAATAATAAAAAACCAACCGGACAGGCATGATCCCCGGTCCGTAGCAATACCCTGCAAAAATGCATTAAACGGGTTAACAAAAATATACACGTATTTACATTTAAATTTGAGATGGACGGGTTTACTGTTTTAAAAATTACGCTATAACACACCCCGAAATCGCAGAACGAAATCAGTGTTATCTTTTGATAGATATCATCCTGAAACAAAATTTCCTCTCTTAGTAAGTGACCTTGTCGACCTTTTACCCGCAGGAGTCAACAACAACGGGATTTTTCTCTTTCATTTTCATTCATTTGCGTAAGGGCGAGGCAAAATTCAACTTATACATATAAAATTGTAAGGATATGAGGTAAGCATCAATGAACTTATAATGGCCCCTTTGACCCTTTTATTTTGGAAACAATGAGAGATACAAAAAACTAGATGTACTGTGAGCAAAGCTCACAAAGGATACCCCCCGCTTTGAAGTCCAATTATCTTCCTTATGTGATATCGGAAAGCAAAGATTTTTCTTCATGCACATCTTTGGATGATGTACTTCCTTTCTGTAAAGTTTCGTTGAAATCCATTGAGCGGTCTAGGAGAAGTTGCGCTTACAAGATATATGGACAGACGGACAGACAGACAGACAGACGGACGGACAAGGTGATTCCTATATACCCCCCCTCCAAACTTTGTTTGCGGGGGGTATAAAAAATGTGCAATATCTTTTGTTGGGTTTTTCGTGAGGAATCCGACGAAGAATTAAAAAGTTTCAAAAATTAGCGCGTCACCTTATATCTCAAAAACGACAACAGATATACACAAAAATGGATCGAAAGTGGTTTTTTCTTTTCCAGCAAGGAACATAATAAACAAGCCCCATAAAAATCAGACAAAAAAGAAAAAACGTTAGACCAATACAGTTTAGCATAAAGTATTATTGAAGAATTTTTTTATGATATATAACAATTTATTATCTTCCGCGAATAGTACATTATCCCCGCGAACAATACCAACTGTGCATTCAATAGGTCTTGTCATGGCCAGTAGTTTCGAATCTATTCAAAAGCCCTGGTGTTAGATGCAGTGCTTAAAGAGGTGGGACATGAACTCTGAGGATATCTGAGCTTTTCACAAAGAATATGAAAATCATGTTTATAAACAAGGGCAAAGGATGTCAAATTTCTTTTGTTGATTTTGTACGAGCGAATACCCCAATTCCCCGCGCCGGGCAATGTGTAAAATCATTTATTGCATCTCCTTGAAATAAGAAATATATGTGGTTACGGGGTATGGAGTTACATGGTTTATGGGATCTAAAACGTGTTAAAGGGATCAACATTTTTAAAGATTTTGAAATAATTAAAAAATATTGATTTGAGGGGGAGGATGACCCCCGCTTTTGGTGGAGATGTTAGGTTTTTATCAATCTGTTTGTCTTGTCATGGGAAAAAAGAATATATATGATTTAGGGGCAGGGATTTCAATGCTTTATGAGATAATTAAAGACTAATGATTCGAGGGGGTGGGGAAATGAGGTATATATCAGTTCGTGCGTCTTGTCATGGGGAATAAGAAAATATACGGTTTAGGTGTCGGGTTTCTTACCGATTTTTAATTTTATATAATTCAAGATAATTGGTTTAAGGGGCGAGAATGACTCCCATTGAGTAATGAGGTATGAATCATTTAAAGGGGAACCAAGGTATTGTTTATACGCATCGCTCTCAGAGCCGCTATTATGCTGCTTCTTCATTATGACGTCGCGCTTGACCGTCGAAAATTCATGAGATAATTGAACATTATTGATTCGATGGGAGTGGTGATAACCCCCTGGGGAATCGAGGTATGTGTCACTTGGTGCGTCTTACCATGGGAAATAAGAAAATATATGGTTTAAGGGTGGGGATTTTTAGTTAACTGTTTATGATATAATTGAACATTATTGTTTTGATGGGAGTGGTGATAACCCACTGGGAAAGGTAAGTATATGTCATTTGGTGCGTCTTACCATGGTGAATAAGAAAATATATGGTTTAGGGGTGGGGAATTTAACGGTTTATGAGATAATCGAACATTATTGATTTCATGGGACTGGTGATAACCCCATGGGGAAGCGACATTCGTTTCAGAATTATAGGTACGTGTTGTTATTTGTACAGTAAATATTATGCAAGTAATTTGCTAAGTTTAAATTTTAAGTATTTATGTACAGTTTACTACCCCCATGATATTACCATGCCGTAAGTCACCTTTTTGAGACTTAGATCACGAGTACACTGTTATAAATTTACTAAACATCTCAATTTCTGTGAATTAGTAAATAACGCGAATGCATATATGTCGTCAATTTGCGCATATAACATCATTTTTACTTTGATGGAGAAATAAAAAATATCAAGCAAGTGAAGACGGTCCTCATATCCTTTTAAAATGTTTAAAAAAATCTTGTTACTTATATTTTTAATTAAACGTCTTTGCAATTTCACCGTTCTCTAGAAATCGCCTGGTATTGGAATTAATTCGTACCGCTTTGGCATTTGAATACTGAGAAATAAACTGAATCGATTGAAATTGTGACCGATATTAGCTTAATATTATGATCTCATGACATGATGCATTGAGAATGTACATTAATTGTTTTTTATTTTGGTTACACAAAATTGATTTAAGTTCTTTGGATTTTTTAAGGGTAAATATAGGTGCGAGCGAGCAAAAAAAATGTTTTTTTTTCTAACCGGATGGGTTTTTTCCAAGCGAATATAAAACTTAAGTGTAACACAACTTATTTTTAATTTGAATTAAAGGGGAATTTTGAGCTCTTATTTTTAAATAAAGCGGCGAAATCCAACGACCTAAATATCAGTTTGGTTTGGCCTAATTTGTACGTGATTTAACGGTGAATATTTCAGCCAAAATAATGCATTATCAGCTCCCATTGTGTGAAAAATGTCTCCGTAGTCAATTATCCTTACAGATCTTTACACTCCTGCTTATCTCTCGCATGCAAGCAGTTTTTTGTTAGAAGTTTTTATTTTGTGATAACGACAATACCCTCGAAATTTAAGGCACTTTGAAATAAAAAATGTTGTTTTCAAATTACGTGGAGTTGCAATTGGTCCACATGACGCACGGTGATTTATTTTAATATTTTACGGGACTATAAGCATACAGTTGCAATACAAATCATCCATCAACAACATGAAAATCAAACATTGTCATTCAACAAATAATAAATAAAACCTGCAACTCCTTACAGAAGGCAAAAAAAAATAAAAAATAAATAAATAAATAAAAATAAATAAAAACATTAAAATTAAAAAATATACATCAGATGAAAGAAAAAGGTTTGTTGTTTGCCCTTTAATTATTATCTACAATACTATAAGTTATTTTACAGTGCTATGTACAATACTGGTAAATATTGTACGAGTCTGTATGGTATTGAAAGTCGTATTGGACGAGACGCCATAGGCGTCGAGTCCAATACGACTTTCAATACAATAAGGACGAGTACAATATTTTTCGCATTGTAAATTACACTGTAAAATAATCTGTTTATTATACAGTTCAACATATTCAGACAAAAGCTTGAATAACCAATGCATCTTCTTTGTCGGGAAATTAACAATTTATTTGGACTAGCTAAATGGCATTTCAAAGTTTACCGAGCATTTCTTGAGTCGATCTTTCTTGTCTTACACTAGACAGTATATTTTTGTACAATCTATATATCCTCCCTTTTTACGCTCTACACTGATTGAAAAAACTGAATTAGAAACAAATACAAGTTACTTTGCTAGCTGATTTGGGAAAAAGTTTTGGCGCGTAATCTATTCAAACACGACGTAATAAACACTTTTCCTGTTTTTACTTCCGGTCGTACAATATGAAAAAATACGGCTTTTTCGAGACGTCCAATATGTAAAATGTTTACTTCCGGTTGTACAATACAGAAAAATATTTGGAGGTCACATGTCACAAATGGCTCTTTCTCATTGGATTAAAAATACAACTGTATAATAAGGAAAAATATTTGCAGGTCACATGTCATAAATGGCTCTTTCTCATTGGATTAAAAATTCAACTGTATAATAAATAAACGTTATCGAATGGTGGACGTCATGACGTTGCCTGAAAAAAAATCACCAAAATTAGTAGCTTAATATTATCTTCAGCAGCAGATAAAACGAAATCAAGCATGAGGACCCCCAAATATTTTTATATCATCAGAAAGCTCGTGGATGAGGCATTATAATATTAGTTTTTTTAAGAAACTGCAGGATTAACATCAATGGTTTTTATAGACTTTTCGAGCAAAATTGTCGAAAAATTTTCCTTATATATCCTATGTTAAAAGTTAATTTCAGAACGCATTTTCAGTGTTATCGCAAAAAAAATATATGCATGGGTTCCCGCCTATTTTATTTCATATTCCAATGTATTTCGATCAGTATTACCTACTGACAAAAAATTAGAAAACTGTAGGATACTTTCAATTACTTCGCCTTGACCTTTTAATTTTGTTACACATAAAATGTTATTTGCATTTTTATAATGATTTCTCCAAAATGCCGAATCATAGAAAAATCATCTAAAGAAACTTTAACGGCAAAATTTCATAATTATAGGTTTAGAAATAAAATCAGGACATTATTTTGAAATAAAGTAGTTTTATATGAATTGTTTAGGGAAATTTCAAATTTACGTATCCTTTCATACATATTACTTAATTATTCGACATGAATCAAACAGAACATAATCTTAATTTATTCAGGTCTGTTTATTTAAAAATGCTTAATTCCGGTAAATGCGCAAAAATTGTTTTTACAAGGCCCACTGTGTACTTTGTAATGCTGTCAACCCTTCGGGATATAATTTTGCATTTCAATAAATAAAGGTACTATAATAAATTTGACAGTCCTTTATTGTTGTGTAGTTACCCGATTTTCTTTAAAATTACCTAAGAGTAAGAAGATTTAAATTCAACCTGCTTCAACCTGTTATGCTTTCATTGAATTTAATCCCACAAAAGTCCTGAATAAGTGTATCCAAAACTTAAACTTATTTGAAATAAACCAATTTACACAGCTATTTTTAATCCAATCTTTCTGTCCAGGACAGACACCCGCAAACTGCTTTTAATGTTGAATAACCGGGCATTACAGATTTATTGTCTCTGGTTTAAATTTTTTGTATAATATTTGCATAAACCATTAAGGATGTTGACAAAAAATTATTTATAGAATAAATGCAGATAAATGTGTGTATTTTGCGAAAACTCACCAACAACAGTGGGCTCTAAGTCAACAAAGACAGCTCTGGGAACGTGTTTGCCAGCTCCCGTCTCGCTGAAAAAGGTGTTGAACGAGTCGTCTCCCCCTCCAATGGTCTTGTCCGAGGGCATCTGACCATCAGGCTGGATACCATGTTCCAAACAGTACAGTTCCCAGCAGGCATTGCCCATCTGGACACCGGCTTGTCCAACATGTACACTGATACATTCCCTCTGAAAAAGTAGATTTCTTCTTTAAATTTGACATCTTCGATAACGATATTCGCTTCAATTATAAATGGCTGTTCGGTTTCGAAAATCAATTTTAGGTTGTTAAAATTGTATGTCAAATGTTATTTATTTAAATAAATTCGGTGCTTTGTAAAATTGCCCAACTAAAACAATTTTCACATAATATGGGACACTGTATAAACAAACAAAAACTTTACTTTTCTATAAAAATCGAAATTCTAAACCACACGTCAATTTATCTTGGCACTTTAGATTTCAAGTGGAGATTTCATTCAAAAATATTTATAAAGACTGGACATATTCCAATTTTGATCGAAATTAATCCGTTTTTACTCGTGGCTAAATTTTTATAAAAACAGTTGACGTTGTTCAATTCCCAAATGTTTGTGCGTACACAATTTAAATAAATATCTGCAGGTTTAAAACCCGATAATTACGAAATCATTCTTCATAAGGAAAAACTGCTACACGATACAAGCCGTCAAAATTCAGTATGGACAAAGATCTGAACCTACGCAGACAAAACACATTCGAAATAGACAAACATTGTACGTCACAATTTTAACAATAGAGCTGTCTGAGTGACAGTAAACCGGATTTTCCTTCTATTTCATTTTTACTGAGTAACTTTTCTCCAACAAACTGCTTATAGCAATATCTATATGAACATAGTGCCTAAATATTAGAATATATTTATTTTGAAAGTAAAATTGAGGTTAAAGGTCAATGACAACATCCTTTATACCTGACCTATCATTGTGAGGTAACATACTTACACATCAAATACCCGAGGCCTAGGTCTTATGACAAAAAAAAATTACAAAAGACCTATTTATTGATCTTGAAGTCATGGGTCAAGGTCAGATGTCAACATCTTTAGTACACGACACATCATCTTGAGGTACACTATCCACACATCAAAGATCTAAGATCTAGGTTTTAAGACAAAAAAGTTACAAGCTGGACATGATTAGCAATTTATTGACCTTGAGGTCAAAGTTCAAGGTCAACATCCTTTATATGCGACATATCAACCTACGTACACAACAAATATCCAAGGCCTATGTTTTAAGGCAAAAAGGTTACAAAAATGACCAATTTATTGACGTTGAGGTCAAGGGTCAAGTCCATATCCTTGGAATGTGAAACATCATCTCGAGATAACCTAGCTACACACCAAAGATCCAAGGCATAGGTCTTTAGACAAAAAAGTTACAGGACGGACACGAAGATGATCTAAAATGACCTATTTATTCACCCTAAGAGTTAAGGGTCAAGGTCATATTTTTGAAACATGACACATCGTCTTGAGGTGACATATCCACATACCACAGATCTAAGGTCTAGGTCTTGACAAGAAAACCAATCACCGACATGCGCAAACACTCTCTCCACGACGTCAAAAACGACGAACCAATCGCTTGGGAAGAGTAATACGTAATGCCCCAACTGATGTGCGCAAATTAAGGAAAATTTCAAAAGTTTAAATAAATGAAATCAAGTTTTACTATTTCTTTAAATCAAGTAAGAAGTTCAGCATACAAATTCAATCAATCAACCAATACTTACAAATCGCGATATAAAAATCAAAACGAATTATTATCGTGTCACAAAAAGCTGCAAAGCTCCGCCTTAGTGGCCTATTCAAATGTTAGTGGTGACCATAATAGGCGTTTTTTGCACAAGATTTTCTGTTGTTGTGGAGAGCAATAACAATAACCATAAAAGGCTTGTTGTATTAGCCCGCGCTTTTTACTAGGCGATTGTATTCACATAGTTTGTAGAAAGATTAGGAATAATACCCGAAATAAGTTTTGGAAATGGTTAGAAATTTTTAAATAATCAAAATATCAATTATTTCTCTTGATTACCCTCAGTGCTCATATCAATTTACTGATGTCATAAATTTTTATATTTTCCAACAATGACTATGTATTATATATAAATTGTCATGCGTTACTATATTCGTTTCATTGCCAGACTATCATATTATTCTTTATGTTACAAGTATATCTTGATACGATCATTTTATTTGTTTACTATCGTACACGTTTCATACGTTGTTTGAAATCCAAGATTCAAGATTTTTCAAGATTTATTAAAGTCAACCCAGACATAATAATTATGTTACATGAGTATACAATTCAGATATTTACCACAAATATATCACATAGTGATAATAAAACAGAACAATCAATAAGTAAAGGTCTTCAAAACAAAGTGGCAATTTTCTTAATAAAAATTGCAAGTCGTTTATAAACTTCAACACTACAAATTGATAGAAGACCTTTCATTTTTTCCAAATTAGGATTTTTAATGTAATATTCTGGTATGAATTTATTTCTGTGATTAACAATAAATTCATTTCCACATGTAAATAATAAATGAAATTCATCACCTATACCATTTTCACATAAGGTACATATCCTGTTTTGTTTTGGAATATTTTTCCAACTTGCTATTTCTGTACTAAGTTATACGTAAATTTGACACCCTAAATTTTGTTAACCATACTCTATTCTTTTCATTTAATCGGAGTAAGTATTTCTCCAAACCAAATCCCTTTTTAAAATATTCCATAAAATTGTCCCCGCGATGAATTAGAAATACTACTGTTCCACCCTGCAATAAATTGGTCAGATACAATTTGTTTTAGATAAATCTTCTTATGAATAATATCTGTTTGACTTACAAAAATGTATCCAAGACCAGTACTATTTAACAAAGATTTAATACTGTTGATCCATTTGAAATTGTATTGATCATTTAACTTTAGCATTAGTCTATATAGAAGGCTACTGAGTTTGGAGTCATTATTCAAAAGTTTGCTCCAATATGAAATCATTCTCATTTTCACTCGAATTTCAAGTTCAGCTCCCCATAAACAGCAAAGTCAGTTGTTTTTCTAACTTTTATTATTTTATTACAAAATTTCAAATGCACTTGTTCAATTAATTGTAAATTTTCATATCCCCAGACTTCATAACCATACAATAAAATGGGTCCAATCATTGAGTCGAAAAGTCTTAGTTGTAGGTCTATGGAAATACTTTCATTTCTAATACATTTCTAAATGAAATGCAACGATTTCTGTGCCTGATTTATCATCTTTTTGATAAGGATGAAAAGGAATCAACAACGTCTAAATTTGCACCATGTAATGTAAAAAGAAATTGTTCTTTACATTTTCTTTTACTAAATATCATGACTTGTTTTGTCTACATTTAATTCTAACTTCCATTTGTCACAGTTTGACTGAAAAATGTCTAATGACGTTTGCATGTTGTCTTTTCTTTCTGATAAGATAACAGTATCATCAGCATATAACATAACAAATAATTCAAAATATATATGAAGTTCCTCTTAAAATCTACTATCTATTGTCTATAAGCATTTCCCTTCTAAATTTCTAAAACAAATCTTCTAAATCATTTAGGAATATAGTAAAAAGAAAAGATTATCGATTTTCTACCTGTCTAACACATTTTAAACATGGAAAGAATTCAGATGCACATCCATTATATCTTACACAAGATTTTATACCTTGATACATATTATAAATAAGTTTGAAGCATTTTCCTTTTATATCAAATTTTTGTAGTTTTCTAGATCTTGAAACAGAATCAAACGCCTTCTTAAAATCAACTATAGACTCTCAAGAGCCTGTATCGCTCGCCTGCATTGAATTTTTCATCTTGAGCAGGACTAAAGATTTGGCTGGTTTTTCTATAGGGTTCTATGTTAAACTAAATTCGGCTGTGGCAGCCAGAATGGTTGAGTCTAGGTCAATGGACACATTTTTAAAAGAGAACCATCTAAGGACCATTGCTAGCAAGTCTAGTTCTAATTGGCTTAGTGGCTTCAGACCAGAAGATTTTTTAGTTAGTGAATTTCCCATAGGATCCTATGTTAAACTAAGTTCGGTTGTGTCGGCCACCTTCGTTCACAGTCCACGAAATCAGACAATTCTGAAAGAGGACCTCCTAAGAACCATTGCTGCAAAGTCTGGTTCCAATTGGTCAAGTGGTTTCAGACAAGAAGATTTTTCAATGAATTTTCTCATGGGGCCTTATGTTAAACTAAGTTCGGCTGTGGCTGCCATCTCAGTTGACAGTCCACGTCATGGGACACAATTCTGAAAGAGGACCATATAAGGACCATTGCTGCAAAGTCTGGTTCCAATTGGTCAAGTGGTTTCAGACAAGAAGATTTTTCAATGAATTTTCCCATAGGGCCCTATGTTTAACTAAGTTCGGCTGTGGCTGCCATCTTTGTTAACAGTCCGGGTCTTCTGAAAGAGAACCTCCTAAGGACCATTACTGCCAAGTTTGGTTGCAACTGGCCTTGTAGTATCATAGAAGAAGATTTTTTATATTCACCCCCCCCCCCTTTTCTATTTTTAGTAACAGCACCCATGTCGGTTAGAAGTCGGGGATGCCGGACATACGTTTGGAAAGGGGCCAACCAAGGACCATTCCACCAAAGTGGTTCAAATTGTCTCAGTGGTTTCAGGGGAGTTGACGAAAAAGTAAAATTCCCATAGGCTCAATGTTAAACTAAATCCAGCCATGGCGGCCATGTTGGATGGCGTTCGGGGAAACCGAACACAAATTTTAAAAGGGGCCACCCAAGGACCATTCCACCAAAGTTTGCTTCAACAAAAATGTTAAAATTCCCATAGGGTTCAAGGTTCAACTATGTCCAACCATAGCAGCCATATTGGATGGCGCCCCGGAAAACGAAACATAAATTTTAAAGGGGACCACTCAAGGACCATTCCACTTAAGTTTGGTTTAAATTGGTTCCGTGGTTTCAGAGGAGTTGACGAAAAAGTAAAATTCCCATAGGCTCAATAGCCATGGCGGCCATGTTGGATGTCGTTCGGAGAAACCGAACACAAATTTTAAAAGGGGCCACCAAAGTTTGGTTCAAATTGGCCTAATGGCCTAATGGTCTCAGTGAAGGTAACGAAAATGTTGAAATTCCCATAGGGTCCAAGGTTAAACTATGTCCGACCATGGCAGCCATATTGGATAGCGCCCCGAAAAACCTAACACAATTTTTAAAGGGGACCATCAAGGGCCATTCCACTTAAATTGGTTCAGCGGTTTCAGAGGAGTTGATAAAAACTCAATTTTTAAAGGGGACCATCCAAGGACCATTCCACTTTAAATTGGTTCAGCGGTTTTAGAGGAGTTGATAAAAATGTGAAAAGTTTACGACGACGACGGACGCAAAGTGATGAGAATAGCTCACCTGGCCTTTCTTTTAGGCCAGATGAGCTAATAAAAGTACAAAATAGTTTTTTCCCAAACGAAAGATATAATTCAGTTAACGCGTGTAACACCAAAATATTATCAACTGTAGAATAGTCCTTTCGAAAGCCTGCTTGGTTGTCTGAAACCAAATCAATTTCATTTGCAAGCTTATTTAGTCGTGTATTAACAATCGATGTAAATAATTTACCAGGACAAAGTGGTAGGTCTAAAATTATTTGGATCAGTCTGCGAACCTTTATTTTTATAAACTGGTATGATTATTCCAGTTGTCCAAGTTTCCGGAATAACTCCAGAATCAAGAATAATATTAAAGAGCTTACAATAAATAGACAAGAGCTGAGTATTGGAGTTTTTCAAAAACTCGTTAATGATATTATCTGTTCCCGCAGATTTACCATTCTTTAGATTCTTAATGGCATCTACAACGTCTTGCTCTGTAATGGCACTGTTTATGATTTCTTCATTCACAGTTTCATCACACAGCTCATTGATGTCTATATGTCATTTTAATTGTCATCTTCTCTCGCGTTTTGGGTTTTGAAATATTCGTAAAATGTTTCAATATCAATCGAAATATTCTCTTTTTTCAACCGGAATATTTTCGGAGAACCTTCCAAAACCCTTTTGTGTCAGTTTTTGAAAGTGTTCTTAGTTCATTGGAACACTTTTCTTTATATTTCCGACAGCTGTCGTTTAAGGTAGAGCGATAATCTTTGGCCAGATTATTCATAGTACCCTTATTAGCGCTAGAATTATCTCTATTGAATACAGTCCGCGATTTGTTAAATTTCCATCGTTTCTCTCTACATTCTTTATTGAACCATGGTGTGTTATTGGTGACAAACTTACCTTTATAGTTACCTCTGTCAAATACCTTTTCTGCTGAAGAAATTAGTAATTGTCCAAGGTCCCTAACAAGGATGTTTAATTTCTCAGACGTCAAATGATTAATTTCAATATTCACCAATAACTGTTCAATATTTTGTAATGCATCGCTTCGGTTAGACGACTCTTCAAGAAAAGTGTCCACTTTGCTAGGAATCCATCTTATCTTAGTAAAACTATCACTCTGACTATTATCATCATTTTTTAAATCGGCTGCAATTGTGTTCAGTGTAAAATATACGCTTCTGTGAATATCTGAAAACATTGGATTAAAATCATCAATACCAAAATCGGAAATAATATCAAACAAATGAGGGGAAATTAAAAAATAATCCACAACACTTGAATTTTTACATGTTGTTCGACCGGTAAAACGATCAGAAAAAATTCTACCATTACAAATAAAAAGACCACATCTTTGGCAGAGTCCTAAAAATAATTTACTATAAGCGATAAATTTGCCTTGATCACTGGTATACCTTTCCAAGGGACTATTTCTTTGCTCTAAAATCTGATAATTATTAGGACTATCATCAAAATTATCATCATCAAGATGAAGATAGTGAAGTAAATTGTCATCTTGTATAATGAAATCTCTTTCTGAAGATGTTCTTGCATTAAAATCTCCAATAAGTGCAATATATTTGGAGTGATTAGAAAAACTTATTAATTCATCCTCAATTTCAGCAAAAGACTCATCAGATGAATAAATGGACATCTGGTATATAGATACAACCCTATAAAACATTTTTATTGATGTCAACCTTATCATTAATAATGTTTACCCACTGAACAAATTCAGATTCTGAACTGATGAATTCTAAAATAGACGAAAGATCATTCTTATAAACAATAATTATACCACAAGATTTTCTTTTAAACTTTTTCCTGTTCTTTGCGAAATATGAATAATTACTGGGTAATTTAATTTCATCCACATCATCCAACTTTGTTTCCCCAAAAATTAACAAATCTAGACTTTTAATAAAATCTATAAAATCTGGATTAAAAAGTTTCGACTTAATACCACACACATTTAAATATTTTAATTTCAGGTCAGACATGATGTTCTTATCTTTAACTACATCATTTGACCTTTTTTCTGTCATTAATTAAAGAACCTTTGTGAGCACGCTCACATACCCCACGTCTTCATATTGTCACTGGAGAAACAAAATCTCACTTCACAAGTAAAATGAACACAATCAAATGCTTACCTTCACATATTTATCCTAACTTGAATGGCAGCATGTTGGGAATATGGAACAGGGATTACTCTAGCATCGTATACTTTGTCTTTTAGTATATACATATGGTCAATACAGGAGCCAGAAATATGAGTAGGTGAATGCACAACTTGACAAAAATCTTTTGTTGCCAATGCTTTTATTAATAAGTTATTTGATTCCTTCAAAACATTGATATTAAAGTCACCTACAATCACAGTAGGAAGCCTATCCATTTTTGTCAATAACTTGTAGTAGGTTTCTGGTGAACCCTTTAAGAGCAATTTAAAATGCCATGACAAACTACTGTTCAGTATATTTTGGGGAATTTAAATTCCAAGCGAGAGGAGTCAATAGTAATAGTATAGTGAGGCAAATAAGTTCAAAGGGGCGTTACTACTGGAAAAAAATTGAATCGTAATTTCCTGTCGATATGCACAACTACGTAGTATGTCCTTATTATCTGAAAAGGTTTCATGAAATTCTGTTGTGTGGTTTGAGAGGAGTTGCGATGACAAACTGTTGTAGTAGTACATTAAAGTAAATAAGTTCAAAGGGGCGTAACTCCTAGAAAAAAAATTTAATCGCAATTTCCTGTCGATATGCACATCTACGTAGTATGTCCTTATTCTCTGGAAAGGTTTCATGAAATTCTGTTGTGTGGTTTGAGAGGAGTTGCGATGACAAACTGTTGCAGTAGTACATTAAAGTAAATAAGTTCAAAGGGGTGTAACTCGTAGAAAAAAAATTGAATCGCAATTTCCTGTCGATATTCACATCTACGTAGTATGTCCTTATTATCTAAAAAGGTTTCGTGAAATTCTATTGTGTGGTTTGAGAAGAGTTGCGATGACAAGAAACAGGACTGACGGACTGACGGACGGACGGACGGACAGACGGACGGGTCAAAAATATTATACCCTCCGCAACCCGTTGCGTGGGGTATAATTATTAAACCCAGCACGGGTATTGTGACCATACCTCTGTAAATACATAGGAAATACATTTAGAACATTATTTAAGTTTTTCAAAAATTGGATTATACCAAAATTATTCAGATGAACACCATCAGACCAGTGCAGATGTTCGAATGGAATGTTATTTCGGTCACCAAAGTAAGATAGTAGATGCTTAACATACAAGGAAATGCGTTTCGGCTTAGCGTGTCTATGAACAATACAAATTTACAAACAAACTGTAAAGGTTTCAGCGAAGGCGCGAAAGTTGTAACATAGAATTTCATTGGCCACATCTTATGCGAAAACCAATCAAATAGACAGACTACATGAAATTTCCAAATAAGGAAGTAGCGATTGTGTCAATGGAATGTATAAACAAACAAAGAATTTACTATTACTATATCAACTTTACTCACAGTATTTTAGACATTGAAATATCCAGTATATCTATAGTATCCGTGTAAGGAATGAAAAATAAGAAAAAAAAATTAGGAAGAGCCTCGAACATATTTTTTTTTCAGTCAAAATGAGAACCAGAAAAAAAATTCTTTACATTTTGAAAACGAAAAAAAAAAAAACAACCTCGGTCAAAATGCCTCATCAGAAACACCTACGGAATCAGTTTTTTTCTTCAATATTGGGAACAAATTGTGACTTGGATTTTTTGTTCAGTTGCTAGCATGTCGTCAGTCAAGATAAATACATATATTTTATCAACTTTAAGAATCCGTAATACTATATGAGAATATTCTAGGTCACTGTTTGCTCAAAACAGTATATAAAAAAAGTATACAATTTTAAGATCTTAAATATATGATACGGGTGTCGTGTACACTGCCTCAGCTGCAAAACCGTCCAACAAAACAATAAGTGACACCTTCCTTTCCCGAGCTAGAGATGAGGCTACATGCAGTGCCGTTAAAATAAGACAATTCTTAAGTCTGGGAATATTCTTTACATATTAATATGACGGCGGAGTAATTTTTAGATTTTGATTGGTTGCATCATGACAATTGAGAATTTTCTTAAATACACGGCTGCAACGGGGCAAGATCTCGAATAACTTGGAAAATAATCAGTAATTCAATACAAATCTCAGACTACTGTATAGATACCCATTCAGGACGTTGCTTATACTCTGAGACTTGCAAATTTAGAGTCTCAAATTTAGAATGGTAGGTAGGAGTACACTATAAACACCATGGTTTCTGAAGAATGTTCAAAGATATTATAATTAGATCGTTGGTCCGTTAGTCTGTCTGTCCGTTAGAAATACTTGTCACTGAATTTTTCATCCAGTTTCTGCATAGGTGATCATAAGTGTTCTATTTTTGTAAGTTATTGCTAAGAAATATATGCAGATGTGCAGAAAGATCTTGGCCACCTTGTCAAACACAGCATTCTTTATGTTGATTTTTTATTGTTTCTTGCATATTGATGCAT
The DNA here is from genome assembly GCA_028015205.1 of Mytilisepta virgata. Classification (NCBI taxonomy): domain Eukaryota; kingdom Metazoa; phylum Mollusca; class Bivalvia; order Mytilida; family Mytilidae; genus Mytilisepta; species Mytilisepta virgata. The sequence continues at coordinate 229,478 of JAPWFG010000042.1, read as the reverse complement.
GTGTATACGGACATTTGTCGTCCAACAGTTGTTGCGGTTTAGCTCTAGATGTTTTATTATATTCACATAGTTTGTAGAAAGATTAGGAATAATACCCGAAATAATTAAGTTTTGGAACTGGTTAGAAATTTTTAATAATCAAAATATCAAATATTTCTCTTGATTACCCTCAGTGCTCCTATCAATTTACTGCTAACATAATTTTTTATATTTCCAACAATGACTATGTATACTGAACCGCAAAAGAAACGTCGCTTTTTCAAAATGTTAGCAAAATTCAAAATAAATATTAATTAATGATTTTTATATAATCAGTATTACGATTACATCACCAGGTAAGATTAAATTACCTGTGAATTAAATTTTCGGTTGAATAATTTTCAGTTGATATCGTAGAGCGACCGTACCTAAAACCGCTCGTGGGACACACTTGGCGGTAATTTTTCTTAAATCTTAAATGTTCGTGAAATTCATGCTCCTTTATGGGTATAAAAGGCCGGAGAAAATTAAAGAGTGTTAGTATCAGTGTTGACACAGAAGCTATGCCACGTCTGACTCCACAACAGAGAGAACAGGCCATTGGTTGATTGGATGCTGGGCAATCTGCCAGAGTTATTGCCAACGACTTCAACTGTGCTGTTCGAACAATTGAACGTCTACGGACACGGTACAATGCAACAAACAGCACAAATGACCGTCCACGGAGTGGTAGACCCCAAGTCACTACCCCTAGACAGAATAGAGGCATTGTTCGTCACCATTTGATGAATCGGTTCACCCCAGCTGCCGAAACTGCCAGAAACACTGTTGGAACACATGGACGACCCATAAGTGATGATACGGTTCGTCGGCGATTAGCTGCTAGAAACATGAGATGTCGCCGTCCAGCAAGAGGACCTATTCTTACTCCTCGACACCGTCAAGCTCGTCTTCAGTGGGCCACTCAGCGACAGAATTGGCGAAATCGACAATGGCGTAACATCATCTTCTCTGACGAAAGCCGTTACTGCATTTCAACAGCCGATGGCAGAACCAGAGTGTGGAGAAGACGCGGGGAACGTTACGAAGACAGCTGCATTCTGGAAACAGACGCGTGGGGAGGACCTAGCATCATGGTATGGGGTGGAATCGGCCTTAACGTTAAACTTGGTCCAGTCATCTTTCAGAACCTTGGCCCAGGCAGAGCAAATGGCGTAACAGCTGCCCGTTACATCGACCAAGTCTTGACACCCCATGTTCAGCCCCATTTCGCACGTCATCAAAACAAGACTTTCCAACAGGACAATGCACTGCGCATACCGCAAGAGCCACAAGAGACTTCCTACAGCAGAATAACATTAATGTTATGGATTGGCCGGCTTTGAGTCCAGATTTAAACCCTATTGAACATTTATGGGACAAAGTTCAAAGACGGTTGAATAATGAGCAGCCAAGTCCGACAACTGCAGCTGAACTTTCACAAGCGTTTCAGAGAGTATGGGCACGTATTCCGATGGCGTTTATTAATCGGCTCATCAACTCCATGTACCGAAGATGTGCCGCAGTAATTGGTGCCGGTGGAGGACATACACGTTATTAACGGACGTGGGAGCACAGCATTGAAAACATGTGACGTTGCGACAATTGTGACGTTTTTGTGAACATTGTAACCAAAAGACTGTAAATCATTCATTAAATTTTGTAAAAATTAATTTAAAATATTTAAATGTCACTTTGAAATAAATGTATGTGAACATGTCATTTTGTGCGACGTTTCTTTTGCGGTTCAGTATATTTTATATAAATTTTCATGCGTTACTATATTCTTTTTATTGACTATATGAAATAAAAGATTCAAATATTAAAGTGCAAAGAAGCAGATGCTTTACAATCCAGTCGTCGAATGACTGTGCATACAAGACTCCAAAGCGAAGCCTTGTATTACATGTACCCTAATACGATGTGAATTCTTTATGTTACAATTGTTTACTATCGTACACGTTTCATTTACTATTTCTAAATCCATTCATTGAACTGGGAGGTGTGCGTGTTAAACATGATTTGATTGGATGTTCGTACTAGTTCAGCGTGACGTAATCAATCGGTTTTCATCGTGACATACAATGTTTGTTTTGAAGTGGGAATTTCCAAGGTCGTGTTTTTGCGCAGGTCAGTTTACTCGTCAATGCATTGTCAATACTGACTTTTGATGGCTTGTAAATTCTAGACATTTCATCCATTTAAAATCAGCAGTCTTCTTTCAACCTAACTTTATTTTTAGCAAAGGTATTTCCCATTTATAGTTACTGCGATTACGCCCCGCCTTTTGAATTTGATTATAATGTGTAAACCAATGAAAACACACGTTAGAGTATTGTCGTAATGTTTGTTTCTGCTATTATTAGATTTGTCGTAGTGACATATCTAATAATAGCAGAAAAATGCATTTTAATTTTCGTCTCAAACACTTTTTTATAGTTTTTTCATATCTTTGAAAATATTTGCATTTTAAAATCAAACCAAAATTTACAGTAATTATATAGAAATGATAATCGAAAAAATACTGAACAAGATGAACTTAGTATTATACAGTTGTATTCTTAATCCAATGAGAAAGAGCCATTTATGACGTGTGACCTCCAAATATTTTTTCGTATTGTACGACCGGAAGTAAAAACAGGAAAAGTGTTTATGACGTCGTGGTTATAGATTACGCGCCAAAACTTTTCCCAAATCAGCTTGCAAAGTAAACTTGTATTTGATTTCTAAGTCAGTTTTTTCAATCAGTGTAGAGCGTAAAAAGGGAGGATATATAGATTGTATAAAAATATACTGTTTAGGTTAAGACAAGAAAGATCGACTCAAGAAATGCTCGGTAAACTTTGAAATGCCATTTAGCTAGTCCAAATAAATTGTTTATTTCCCGACAAAGAACATGCATTGGTTATTCAAACTTTTGTCTGAATATATTGAACTGTATAATAAACAGATTATTTCACAGTGTTATGTACAATACCAAAAATATTGTACATAACACTGTAAAATAACCTAATATTAATGATTGTTCAATATAATGAGTGGGTGGCTTGACCCATTTCTGCATTTGTTCTGCGTAAAAACAAACATGTCAGATAAAAGAAGCCCGCAAATAAACAACCACCTATTACGGTTGCTGTCTTTTCAAACTTGTGAATGAATAAATAAATGAAATAAAGTTAAAGATACTTACCATGATTTGTTAGTTTGGATAATCTCAACAAATGAAATGATACGAATAGGGGGAATTTCCGTGACGTCACCGGAAATCACAAACCTGGTTAGCAACACTCTCCGCCATATTGTTGTGAAAACAACTCGTTGACAACCATTGCGGTGATACAGTTACTTGTCAGATTTATCGTGTTTTGAAAATAAATTAATATGTCATAATGAGTTACAATTGTTTTGATACACTAGATATAAGTCACCGAGAACTTTATAACCGTAAATTGAGTGCAGCAGGACTTGTCCACGAGGACTCTTGGATAATTTAATAATTGAATAAACTTTTTATATTTGTGTTATGAATATAGACTTGTGTCATTAATACTCATTTGGTTATTTCTTTTAATTTACCAATATCCATAAACTGTGCATTACACTGCTTATCTTCACCAAATATATGCATAAAAGTACTAAAACCTAAAGATAACAAGGATGTCCTTGGAAACATTAACGTTTTCTGTGCCTCGGGCCGATTTTGGGCCGATTTGAATTTATACCGTTGAGTGCCACGGGGCCGATTTTGGGCCGATGTTTTTTTCTTGACGTCAAACAATAGGAATAACTTCTTGACCAGATACGTTATCACTGCCTGTAATTGGTTTCATTAACTCAGTCCCCTAAACCTGCACGCGATTTGTAAGCGAAAAATTTGGATTTACGATCAGGGAGACTATGATAGATATAGAAGTGTATTGGCAGCTATTGACTGGGATGAAATTTTTAATTCAGATAACATTGATTCCATTGTTCACCATATAACAACTTCTATTCATATATGCAACAGATATAGCTATTCCACATAGAATAGTAACAATAAGAAAATCCGATCCACAATGGTTGTCCAATGACATTAGAAAATTGACAAGAAAGAAAAAAACGTTTTCACGGTAAAGCCAAACGCTCAGGTAGTCCCGCTGACTGGAGTAAATTTAGAAAAGTAAGAAATTCTGTGACGTCAAAAGTAAGATCAGCCCGTGACAAATATCAGGCAGATCTAGTTAAAAGGTTCTATAATATTAATAGCTCATCACGATCTTGGTGGAAGATTTGTAATTAGATATCTGGTATTAAACCAATTGGAATACCACCTATATTAATTAATGAAAAATTGGTATCAAACGATCTTGATAAGGCGAACGAGTCCAATAAGTTCTTTGCCTTACAGTCCGAACTGAATACGTCACAGGCATATCTCCCACCATTAACTAAACCTGATCAACAAATTATAATTTTTTTTATTATTATTTCGGATATCCAGAGAAAATGCACAATCAAAGCAACGCGAGATTAGTTGTTCAACGTCACAACAACCAGGACCGAGCGAAGGCCGGGTTGAGGTAGAATAACACATGCGTGACAACATATATTGAGGGGAGAGTAATATCTCTTTTCCCACTTTTTTTCCATGTGAGGATAATTTGGAAAGTCTAGGGAGATAACTCTTTTCCTAAAATTTTTGGTTGAAGTTCTTGGGTATCTGTAAAAAGGACAACGACATATTTTTTTCAACATTTATTGACAATCATATTCCAGATATATACAACAATAATTTAAAAAATGTCATTCGTAAGTCTCTTTCAACCTGGCATCGTTGGACTCCAAGTCCCTGGTAGAAAAGTTTTTCATAATGTCTTCAATCGAAAGGTTCCGATATTTCGACTTGATGAAATGAAGGCAGTAAAGTCCACAGGTGTTACTCCCATACCAATACGTTCTCGAAGCAACGATGGCAGGATCCGGGCGTGCGTCGGAGTGAATCGAACAATTCTGCAGGTCTGTCTTTGGGGAAATGAAACACCACCCAATGACTTCCATTCTTTGCACAGGAGTCCGTATTGGCGACAAAGCTCTGCGGTCTGTACCCTACACGAGCGGGGAGATCGTCAGCGCAACATACAGTCACTGGTAAGTCTTTCAAATACTCTTCCAACTCGAGCCCACACATTCCATCGTTGGAGTCGGCCTTTTTTTCTGGCGTTTGACAATAAGTAACTCCTCCAATGCGATACATCCCCGTTTGATGTGGTCTCTCAGTCCTTCATAATGAACAAAGACGAGTCCGCAATCTCGGTAAGCTACGAGATCCTCTCTGTCGTCCTCGCAGCCGTCCGGTGTATCGGTGAATTCTTCAGATTTGTGGTCTGCTTCCATGTCTTCGTCTCGGTCCCCGTTAACGATTCCTCTCCACGTTTGTAAACCATCGGTACGTAGTCTAGCCGATTCCGAGGTGCCAGGTTTCAGGTCCACCAATAGGTACCCGTAGGGTTTCTTTGTAGCCTCCTCGAACTTGCGTACGATGTCTGATCTGAACGGATACATCTGTCGTCCAAGAGTCACGATCGGCTGTCGGTCTACGGGATTGTTGAAGAGTACCAAATAGTGACAGTTTCTCCTCTGAGTCTGGTCCTTGTCGTAGTACAGGTTCTGATTGAGCACCACAACTGACAAGTTTCTGTGATGAGATCCTTCGGGGAACAGGTCGTTGATCCGAGAGTCCTTAGTCGGGACGAAATGAGGAAACTTTATAAAGGACCTCCCATTTATGCTTCCTATCAAGTTTCGTTCCATTTGGCCAAGCAATTTCTGAGAAAAAGAGATTTTTAATATCAGCCAATCAGAAAAAAGAACTGTCCATGGTGGCCATATTTGTAGTCCGATCAGGACGAAATGAGAAAAATTTGTAAAGAACCTCCCATAGATGCTTCCTGTTAAGTTTCGTTCCATTTTCCCCAGTAATTCCATAGATTTTTTTTTATTTAATCAACCAATGAGAAACAAGAATTTTCTATAGCGGCCATGTTTGTTGCCCGATCAGAACTAAATGAGGAAACTTTGTAAACAACCTCCCATAGATGCTTCCTATCAAGTTTCGTTACATTTGGCCAAGCGATTTCAGAGGAGGTTTTTTTTTTATATCAGCCAATCAGAAACAAGAACTGCCCACTATCGCCATATTTGTAGTCCGATCGGAACGAAATGCGGAAACTTTATAAAGTACCTCGCATATATGCTTCCTGTCAAGTTTTGTTCATTTACCCACGCAGTTTCAGAGGAGATTTTTGAAAACTCAGCCAATCAAAAACAATTGCGGCCATGTTTGTTGTCCGATCGAGACGAAATGAGCAAACTTTATAAAGGACCTTACATAGATGCTTCCTGCCAATAACTCCATTTGGCCCCGTGGTTTCAGAGGAGATGAAAATGTGAAAAGTTTACGACGGACGACGACGGACGCCAAATGATGACAAAAGCTCACATGGCCTTTGGCAATCAATTAAGAAAGACAAACACGGAAGACAAATGAACAACCACTAGCATAACAAATAAACACTGAAAACTAAAAAACAAGAAACAACGCGAACTCCTATAAAACCAGGAGTGAACTCAGGTGCTCCGGAAGTATACGGAAGTTCTACAAAGTAAATTCGGTGTTAGTTACGAATCGGTGGAGGTACATGAAATGTTAAGACTGGGAAAATGGTCCAACATCATCTTAGATATTGGAACACTGTAACGGTTAATCAATTCGTGATGACGACCGTACACTTTCCTAAGTGACAAAATCAACTTTAAGTTCAGGGATAATATTCCTGATAAAACTCTGGTTAAGCTTTTGTAAAAGCAGTATTCCTCTTTGTCGACAGTCATGGTAACTCACGCATGCCCTTGAATATCGGATAAGCCATATCCAGCGATGATGGTATATTGCTACTCAAGAAAGGAAAGTTAACAATAGGAAAGTTAAATGCAGTTGCCAAGGAGTCAGAAATATTTAATTTTTCACAACTAAGAAATAAGCTTAAAACACTAATTAACGCTCCTGTCACAGAATATTACCGCAATTTAATTTGGCATAAAATAACTTATTTAAATAAAGGGCACACAAGTGATAAAACTTGTTTATTTAAATTTATAAATAAAGATCTTGACAATTTTTATCTGTCTCATCCAAATAAACAAAAACGTAATATTTCAACCAAATTTAGAATATCTGTCATTCTGATCACGATTTAATGACTGAAAGAGGAAGATATGCTAAAATTCCAAGAGAACATAGATTGTGCGAAATATGTAAAAATGTTGAAGATGAATATCATTTTTTCTTTGATTGCAAGATAAATTTGGAACTGAGAAAATCGTTTAAAAAATATATCGATCAAAATCCAAATTTTAACTTTATGAATACAGATGAAATATTAAAACTAATTTTATATCAATCAACCTCCTGAAGATCTAGAAACAGTGGTTTCTTTTATATTTCAGTCAATAGAACTGAAAGGAGGCTGAAAACTGTTCATACATCCTACATTTGTTCTGATTTGTGATTATTATAACCCACTTTGTTGTTTGTAAAAGCCTTGATCGTGCGCTTCCGTCAAGACTTCTTAACCCCAATACTACAAAAATAAAGCATACAATTCTCAAGTAAGAAACCATTATAACAACCTTAGCACACTTGGACTAAATTACCCCAGTAACAATGTTTAAGAAAAAAGTACCGATCTATCCAAAATAAACAGTATTCAATGTAATAAACTTGTAACTAGTAAACAAGACCGGGACGACCATTTTCAGTGTATTTGGTTTCGACCACTCGGGAATAAAGTCATTGTTAGTGGCCGTACTGGTAACTTGTTTGTTTAGTTGGGGTTTTACGCGTTTTTCAGCACAAAAAAGATTGTGATTTTATGATACTGGCGTCCAACATGTGACTACACTGCAGAATAACCTCTAAATGATTGTGAAGAAATTGAATCAAAATCACGAAATCTTTGCTCCAAAACAAATTAACAAGAATTTTTAATTTAACATACAACCACGTTAAAAACCATTATACAATGATGCAAGTCAATTAACATCAATTTCATAAAATCAGAAATCATGCTAGTTATGTGTTTTCGACATTCCTTTGGTTTTCTTCAATGAAATCTCTGATGAAAAAGGCAAAATCAGACGGCTTTTGTCAATATGTTTCATGAAACCATGCAATTACTATCACTTTTTTTAAAGGACACTTTCTACTTCAAGAGGCTCTGCATATTACCGACTGATTTTTCATTTCATCAATCAAGAAAACTTTATGTTCGGTTGACCAGCGTGTGGATCAATGCTGGTCTCCTTAGCAATTTCATTACATGCTTACGAGATATATTAACAATTATTAAATGAGAAATAACATTTTATTTTGATTTCTTCCCTACATGTCTTTGGTTTTATGCAAAGAAAGAATCACAACTATTAAAATATTGTTAAAAGTATTCCTGAGATAAACAACCACACGTGGTTGAGTCTAACAGTTTGTCCAACATTTTACATAAAAGTCGATAGAATGTCTAATATTCCTCTCCTTCCTCCTCACCTTCACCTTCAACTGAGTCAACTCCGACTTCTTCGTAATCTTTCTCCAGAGCAGCCAGATCTTCACGAGCCTCAGAGAATTCTCCTTCTTCCATACCTTCTCCAACATACCAGTGGACGAAAGCACGCTTGGCATACATCAAGTCGAATTTGTGGTCAAGACGAGCCCAGGCTTCAGCAATGGCTGTGGTATTGCTCAACATGCATACAGCACGCTGTACCTTAGCCAAATCACCTCCTGGTACAACAGTTGGTGGTTGGTAGTTGATTCCAACTTTGAAACCAGTTGGACACCAGTCGACGAATTGAATGGTTCTCTTTGTCTTGATGGTGGCAATGGCTGCATTGACATCCTTTGGTACTACATCTCCTCTGTACAACATGCAGCAGGCCATGTATTTTCCGTGACGTGGATCACATTTTACCATCTGGTTAGCTGGTTCGAAACAAGCATTTGTGATTTCAGCTACAGACAACTGTTCATGGTATGCTTTTTCTGCTGAGATTACAGGAGCATAAGTTGCCAAGGGGAAATGGATACGTGGGTATGGTACCAAGTTTGTCTGGAATTCTGTAAGATCAACGTTTAGAGCACCATCAAATCTCAAAGAGGCAGTGATGGAACTGACAATTTGTCCAATCAAACGATTCAAATTGGTGTAGGTTGGTCTCTCAATATCCAAGTTACGTCTGCAGATATCGTAGATAGCTTCATTGTCAACCATGAAAGCACAATCAGAATGCTCAAGAGTTGTGTGGGTGGTTAGAATGGAATTGTAGGGCTCGACTACTGCAGTGGAGATTTGTGGAGCTGGGTAGATGGCAAACTCCAGCTTGGATTTCTTGCCGTAGTCAACACTGAGACGTTCCATGAGCAGTGATGTGAAACCCGATCCGGTACCACCACCAAAGCTGTGGAAGATTAGGAATCCCTGTAAACCAGTACACTGATCTGCCAATTTACGGATTCTGTCCAGGACCAAGTCAACAATTTCTTTACCGATTGTGTAGTGACCTCTGGCGTAGTTGTTGGCGGCATCCTCCTTTCCGGTGATCAATTGCTCTGGGTGGAACAACTGACGATAGGTACCAGTTCTTACCTCATCTGCAAGGGAAACAAATGCAAAATTAGTTTATTATATTAATGGTTTCAGATAAGTTCTAAACACTTGTATAAATTCAAATTCAAGTTTTAATTATTTATTTCCTAATCAAAGGGCCCTTTGGAGCATAAACATTGAATCAAACACACATTCATACTCGTTCACATTGATTATTGTATAAATCAAATCAAAAATCAAATTTAGTAGCTCAATTACGCCCAATTTAGGGCAAATGGCTTACAAATAAGAAAGATAAACAACAGAACAGGTGACATAATGCAGTAGTAGAAGAGCCATATATAACCATAATTTGTCAAAATGCTGTCTTGAACTTATTTTTATCATATTTTAAAGAAATTTGTATTAATGTCGAGAAATATCTATAATTTATACTGATAATATCAAAACATTATAATATTTTATTATTTTTTAAAATCCACAATTTAAACGCAAATATGGATTTTTTTTACAACATTTTCTCCACAAAACCAATGTTACATGTAATTTTGATACACATAAAATGTTATTTGCATTTAAATAATGATTTCTCCGAAATGCGGAATCACAGAAAAAAACATTTAAAGAAACTTTAACAAAATTTCATAATTAAATAAAATTTGGACACTATTTTGAAATAAAGTAGTTTTATATGAATTGTATAGGGAAATTTCAAATTTACATGTGGAAACTCATTTTTGTCCACTATGTGAACTTTGCATTAACTTATGACATGTGTATGCGTCTGAAACTAAGTCTGTTTATTTAAAAATGCTCCGGTAAATGCACTTAAATTTGTTTTTGCACGGCCCATCGCGTCCACTTTGCATTTCAAATAAATAAAGTTACTATAATAAATTTGACAGTCCTTTATTGTTGTGTAGTTACCCGATTTTCTTTAAAATTACCTAAGAGTAAGAAGATTTAAATTCAACCTGCTTCAACCTGTTATGCTTTCACTGAATTTAATCCGACAAAAGTCCTGAATAAGTGTATCCAAAACTTAAACTTATTGAAATAAACCAATTTACACAGCTATTTTTAATCCAATCTTTCTGTCCAGGACAGACACCTGCAAACTGCTTTTAATGATGAATAACCTGGCATTACAGGTCGATTGTCTCGGGTTTAAATTTTTTGTATAATATTTGCATAAACCATTATTAAAGGGTGTTGTCAAAAAATTATTTATAGAATAAATGCAGATAAATGTGTGTATTTTGCGAAAACTCACCAACAACAGTGGGCTCTAAATCAACAAAGACAGCTCTGGGAACGTGTTTGCCAGCTCCCGTCTCGCTGAAAAAGGTGTTGAACGAGTCGTCTCCCCCTCCAATGGTCTTGTCCGAGGGCATCTGACCATCAGGCTGGATACCATGTTCCAAGCAGTACAGTTCCCAGCAGGCATTGCCCATCTGCACACCGGCTTGTCCAACATGTACACTGATACATTCCCTCTGAAAAAGTAGATTTCTTCTTTAAATTGGACAGCTTCGATAAAGATATTCGCTACATTATAAATGGCTGTTCGGTTTCGAAAATCTATTTTAGGTTGATAAAATTGTATGCCAAATGTTAATTATTTAAACAAATTTGGGGCTTTGTAAAATTGTCAAAGGGACATGTTGTATAAACTAACAAAAACTTTATTTTTCTGTAAGGCCAAAAAAAAATACACGTGTTTCCGCTAACCCTACCTACCCTAATTTGTAGCGTTTTATGCCATTTTTGAACGAGGACTGTTAAAGTCAGACTGTTCCCTAGTAGTAACCAGCTAGAAACTGTTTGTAAAATAAAATATTGCCTTTTTTTTCCCCAGCACGTTAGCGGAAACACGAATTTTATTTTTTTTGGCCTATACATCGAAATTCTAAACCACGCGTAAATTTAAAACAATATTGTGATCTTGGCACTTTAGATCTAAGTTGAGATTTCATTCAAAAATATTTAAAGAGACTGGACATTTTCCAATTTTGATCGAAATTAATTCGTTTTTACTCGTGACTAAATTTTTATAAATTTAAGACAGTTGCACTTGTTCAATTCCCAAATTTCTGTCCGTACACAATTTTTAAATAAATATCTGCCGGTTTAAACCCGATAATTACGAGATCATTCTTCATTAGGAAAAACTGCTACATTATAAGATATTATAATCTATAATACGACTATATACAAATCAAACAACAATTTTCGTCTCGAAATTTTTTTGTCTATTTTTTCATATCTTTGAAAATATTTGCATTTAAAATAAAAGCTAAATTTACAGTAATTATATAGGAAATGATAATCGAAAAAATACTGAACAAGATGAACTTATTAATGGTCGTTCAATAATCAGTGGGTGGCTTGACCCATTTTTGCATTTGTTCTGTGTAAACACAAACATGTCAGATAAAAGAAGCGCGCAAATAAACAACCACCTATTACGGTTGCTGTCTTTTCAAACTTGTCAATGAATAAATAAATGAAATAAATTTTAAAAATACTTACCATGATGATTTGTTAGTTTGGATAATCTGAACAAATGAAATGATACGAATATTCTCACTTCTGACCGGTAACGTGTCCGATTGTGAGTAATGAAACGCTATGACGTAAAATTGTAAGGTCAGTGCATTTGTAGTAAGTGATACAGTTTTGATTGGTTGAAGACATTTATCTCTAAATTTTCATTGGTCTGAAACTTTTCATTTAAAATAAAATTTACAGGTAAAACTAAAACCTCGCGGTTTCTTTGGGACTTTGTTTCTACCTGTTTGAATGTATCATATTATATTGTACTTGATGCTCGACAACATGTATGGTTTTTCATCAATAAACTATTTGAATTTGAAAATAAAGTTACACCTTTATGAACAGTTGTTATGAATTTTTTAGAAAAGATATTTACAAACGGGAGATTTCGGGGTGAGGCGTTAACTCAATGATATTTAGATACGGGACGTGCGGCAAATTTTGGGTCAAGATTTTACAAAGCTGGCGGAGATCTTTGTCACTCTGGAGAATTCTGGTCAGGATTTTAAACATTTCTGCAGATTTTTATAAAGCATTGATGAGAATTTAGGTCTATCCAATTTTTTTTGGATATCATAGCAAATTTTATTATTTTTGGATAATTTAGGATATGTAATTTTAGCTTTCCTGGGTATTTTGGGGTCACAATTTCGATATTATAACGTGGATAATTTCGGGTAGGGGTTTCATTGAAATTCACCGACGCACCCCGTCATAAAATGGTCAAGTTACTCCCCCCCCCCACCCCGAGCGGGAGTATATATATATATGCTTCCAATATTCTCGATGCATTTTTTTCATAAATTTACCACCTCGAACTAAAAATGCGTATGCAAATCAAATTAATATATTTACCTATCAATATTCTCAATGTATTTTATTCATAAATATATCATACTGCAGCAACCAAAAATAAAGAAAGTATGCAAATTAAATTAATTTTAAATATATCTAAACACTTCGAAAATATGAATAAATCGCCAATAAAATAACAAAGTGAACTCTTTACTGAAGATGTTAGTGGTTAGGGGATCATTTCCAGAGAACCTATTTCGTAACATCTACGTACGTAATTCCTGGGCTATTTTCATCATATTTTGAGGAAAACTAATCTTTACATAATTCCCAGGAAAAAAGGGAATACTCTGAAGATTTTCTAGTACGTAACCTTGAAGGCCAACTATTTGGAAAAGGGGGGGGGGGGGGGTAGGATTTTTACCTAGTTTGTTTTTATTGGGGTTTGAGGCGAGGACACCCCCGGGGGGGGGGGGGGGCACTTACTACATAAGAGGTGCTAGGTATGTTCTGACAAAAGGGCCATTTTTTTTCGCAAAACGACTGTAAGGGGTATACTTTTTTCTATTTTCTACAAAGGGTAGTATCTGACTATCTGGAATGGGGTTATGTCAAGAACATCTGGAACGGGGTTATAATTTGAAGGTATTTCAGTCAAAATCACGTTTAAAAAAGAACTTACATACCTACATGGGAAAATTTCAGTCACAATCACGTTTAAGAAAGAACTTACATACTTACATGGGGAAAACAAACATAAGACAAGTAGTTGAAGCCAAACCTGGATGTCAGTGTGCTAAATTTTGATTGCTGGTTATAAAGGGGTATTATTTTAGACACAGATTGTCTGTAATGGGGTATGTAACATGGTCAATTTTTTTCTGGAAATGGGCCGGGGTTCAAATGCGCTGGAAGAACCCACCTGTCAACTTTTTGACAAGCCCCCCCCTCCCCCCCCCGTGGACACCCCACACGTTCCAAATCTTGTGATTCTACCACTTTAAAATCTAAAATTCGTTTATACGATTTTTGAAGTGGGATATAGATTCTGAAGTCCAATTATAGGCATGAAAATTCAGGAGAATACAATTTCAGTCCTATTTAGGTTATTTTGTTATAATGTGAGTATTTACAGTTTTTTTCACATATAAAGCAAAATTCTACAGTAATCAGTTCAATTAGAAAATGACACGACAAGATATAAGAATGATTAAGGACGTCAATCTTTAAGTCGCAATGATGCGTTCAACATGTGGAAAGATATCGCACCTTATTGCTAATTCAAGGAATCCCATCCGCCTTCGATCCCGTCTTTACTGTCGTACGCACCCCCCCCCCCCCCCCCCCCCCAAGTTCGAACTGAAATGTAAAATTTATTGTACAGTGATTAATTTGGTGTCTTTTTGAGTTGATGTTGCGGAACACGTCTTAGTAACAATAATATAAACAAGAAATTATATCTTTTTATGATTATGGACATAAATAATTCAAAAGGCATTGATAAATCCCCCTTGCCAACCTGTTAACACCAAGTTTTAAGAGGTGTTGAAATTTAAATGATAGGATTAAACGACACTTTATTCATATGAATATTTCTATTTGTTAACATATTTTTGAGATAATTTTTCAAGATGTGTTGACAATATATTCAATGTAGATAAAGTCGATCAATTGATGTGAATTGATCCCCTTTAATCTAGTCTATGTATATTTGATCTTCTCATATTACTCGATAACAGAAAATCGAACTATTTGATTGACTGATAGTTTTAAATGAAAAGGGAATAAAATGGTCCCAGCGTGATAGAATGTTTTCAGATATGGTGACCATGGATAGATGTATTACAGATCATTATAAATCTTAGATTTATTGAAAATATCATTAAAACCGTAAAGATTACAGAAAAAAGATATTGATAATATATTTTACCCTGTGTGGACATGTATTGAATATTTTGTTCATCCTTTATACAACCCTCATGGATCCCATTTCTGACATTTCAAAACCCAGGTGGGAGACTGGAGAATCACCCATACAAACGCCCGTACTTATTGAGGAGATATATTTTAAAATTTGCTCTTTTGCTGGGGTCCAAAAAGTTTTAAAAAATTACTATAGGTGTTTTGTAGGTCCTGGTGTCAGTGTTTGGATTGTTAACGCTCTCGCCCAATTCTGCTGTCAATGATTGGTAGGTCTTGATGTCAGTGTCATCTAGATTATTGTTATTGACATCAAGTTTGGATTGTTAACGCTCTCACACATTTCTGCTGTCAATGATTAATAGGTCCTGCTGTCGGTGTCATCCAGGTTCTTGTCATTGACATCAAGATTGGATTGTTAACGCTCTCACACAATTCTGCTGTCAATAATTGGTAGGTCCTGCTGTCGGTGTCATCTTGGCTCTTATCATTCACATCAAGATTTGATTGTTAACGCTCTCACGTAATTCTGCTTTCAATGATTGGTATAGGACCTGCTGTCAGTGTCATCTAGGTTCTTGTCATTGGCATCAAAATTAGATTGATAACGCTCTCACCCAATTCTGCTGTCAATGATTGGTAGGTCCTGCTGTCGGTGCCATCTTGGCTCTTAGCATTGACATCAAGATTGGATTGTTAACGCTCTCACCTAATTCTGCTGTCAATGATTGGTAGGACCTGCTGTCAGTGTCATCTAGGTTCTTGTCATTGACATCACGATTGTTTTTTAACGCTCTCGCCTAATTCTGCTGTCAATGATTGGTAGGACCTGCTGTCAGTGTCATCTAGGTTCTTGTCATTGACATCACGATTGGTTTTTTAACGCCCTCACGTAATTCTGCTGTCAATGATTGGTAGGTTCTGTTGTAAATGATACATTTTTAGATTATATTGTGAGCCTAGTGCTGTCTATCCTTGCTGTGAATGATTTATACATAGACCTATATATATACTTCTAACAACGCTGTCTAGGCCCCGTTGTATATCAAGAATTGCTCTCAGCGGTGTCTATTTTCTTGATATCATTGATATCTAGTTCGTGCTATTATAAGTATCTAAATCCCCATCTGTCAGTAATATGTAGTTTTTGTTGTCAATGGTTGGGTTAAGTTATCGGTGATTATCATGAACTTGTTGTCAGCTAGTTCATGTTCTCTTTGTTCTCTTGTTCCTGATGTCAGTAATTTGTAGGTCATGATTCAATGATATCCAACTGTCACTTATGTCAAGCTCATTATATCAATGATGGCTACTTCCTGCTTTCATTGTTCCTGTCAGTGATATGTAATTCCTACTGCACTGTCAATATGTCTAGTTTTTGACAGTTTATGCTGTCATTGATTTTCAATTCTTACAGTCAGTATAATCTCTTGTTCCAGCCGTCACAGTGATTTCTTACACCAGTGATACGTAGTTCCTACTGTCAATAATGTCTAGTTTATGGTTTCACTGATTGATAATTCATGTTGTGTACACAAAATATCTGCATTATGCTGTAAATGATATGAAGTTCCTATGATTATCACGCCAATGTTTGCTAATTCCACCGGCCAAATGTAGTTCTTGTACCCTAGTAGGTTGGCAATGCAAATTTCTGGGAGTTAAGAAAATTTGCATACTTAATGATAAAATCTTGACCAAATTTATTCAATATTTTCGTAAGTTTATTGAGGTTTAATTTTCTTCAGGACATTTCAGTACCTGTACTCATGTTGAGTTGGATCTTATTTTACAAATTCAATGCTTTGAAATATTAAAAACATAACAGTATGAAATTATATTATCATATATATTACAAATTTCACGTTCGATTTTCTATAAAATATTCACAGTATGCTGACAATGCAGAAATCAATAATCTGTGTATTTGGTACAAATCAATCGCGATCTTAAATATTTTCCACATCGAATCCGCCTATATTTAATCGATCAACATCCATGTATAGTGTAATATTCCTGATGTTGCTAAGGGACGAAACATGTAAAGCCTGAGTAATGTCGGATTTATTTACAATAATATATGACATCAAACAATGAACAATTCTTTCTCTGTTTACTGTACTTATATGTCTGAACATCAAAGCAAATATTTGAGAAAATTGACAAATTTTCTTTACATGTCTAAACTAGTATGTATGGTTCCCCCTCTTTTTATTCCATGAGTGCGCGTTGTAAGGGTTTGATATTTGCACAGTCTTCTTAATCTTCTCTTTGAAATGCTTCCAGGGGAAAAAATGGTTAGATTTCAAAGAAAAAAGGACCAATTTGTCACTTTATTGTGGAGGAGGGTGTTTTCTGGTTAACAGCCCCCTCACCTCCCCAAGTTTAAAAAAAAATTGTTGCATGGTATATGAACTCTGAAAACTGCATGTTGTGAATACTGAGTTGTTGATATCAGTAAAACAATCGCAATTTGACAAGTCAATTTGTAATGAAGTCAGTGATTTTATGGGTATATTATTGAAATACAAACAAACATTTTGATTGTGGTGAATAATTCGTTAAGTTGTATCAATTCAAAGGAAAAAGTTACACTTAGGAGATTTTATATAGATTGTATTATTTAAAGGTGCGTAATGTTTGTAGCAACAGGGAAAATAAGAATTACACAATTGTTTAAATTAAACCTGGGGTCAAGTGACGGTTTCCGCTAAATATAACTCATACATATTTTAGAATGAAATACCTGTTACCCACTCTTATACCTCGGAAGTCGTGATACATCAGAGTACGTTTCAGCGTAAAATAATAATCTCAAAATTTAATCATTTATCCCATTTCCTACTTCATTTTGGTCTCGCTTGAGACTAAAGTTATACAAGGCGAGACATAGATTAACAGCTTTACGCTCCAGTGATTAGTTCTGTTCCGCAGTAACTATGCTTAATAAATATACACAGACAAACAATACATTTTTGATAGGCTGGTTCCTCTTAGGAAATCTCAGTAACATAAATGTCATATAGCTTATGACCTCAATTTTATACTCTAGTAATTAGGTTAAAATTATACGGAAATGTTTTTCCTCCATTACAATCATGGCAAGTCAACAATAATACACATGTATTTGGTTGCTTAATCATAAATATTCTAGTATATGTATATATATATATGTAATAAATTATGCAACAAATGTTACAGGGTGTGGATTGGGAGGTCTCAATTTCTGTATTTATGAATTTTTGTCCAATTTGTCCGTATTCAATTAAAAAAAATTCTTCTGTAAAATAATGTGAGGGGGAAATATTTTATGTCAGAAAAAGGCTGTTTTAAGCGAGCGAGCGAGTGGGCAATTTTCTTTATTCTGTATACATTTGTTATTTTCTGTAAGCAGTATTTGTTCCACAAATTCCTTATACATTTTAAAATTATTCTTTACATTGTAGAACATCATATTTTCCATTCATTTTTTAGGCCATAAATCTCTATTCCATAGACAAAATCCTCACCATATAGCTTATATACTTTATTTTGGTATACATAATTTGACACAGACTTCTCATGCTTACAACATAGTATTCCGTTAAAATCAGTTTTGCCGGCGAAAGATTTAACGGTGTTCACGTTTGTTTAAGGGCATTGATACATGTGCACCCTCCCCAAAAGAGATTGGGAGACAAGGGTAAAATTCTATTCAGTCCGAATTTAGCTGTTTTGTCTGGGCTGAAATTTATTGGAGCACAATTTAGAATTGTCTTGCAGTGCAAGAGAGATAATCCAATTTAAGACTTCAGCATAAATCCAAAATGTATGTCAAATAGAAAATGGATGAATTTGACTATCTATACAGGTTTTAGAAACATGAATATTGTGCACGCATGTCATTTTTTACATCGTTACTCATAGGCCTTTCTCAGTCGCGGGGAACTTTAAACAGCCTCAACACAATTAATATGGTTGATAAATACATGACACAAAGCCTGGAATTCACATGAAAGGAACAGCTTTTATTGTAGTGATTAATCTGAACAATTTGGGCCATTTTTGAACAAGCAATATTAGTCTATAAGAGTCTACTATATAAAAAGCTATGATTTATTTTAACTCCTACTTTTTACGAGCATATTGTCAGAAACGCAATATTTTGTAAACTTTAGCCATGTTTGTTGATATAGAACAGAGGGTTAGGATATTTAAGGAAAACCCGATTTTACCCCTCGGCTGTTAAGTGTCTGTACCAAGTTCGGCTATTTTTGACTCTCTTATATAAACCTCTTTTTTGTGGTATAGTTTGGATGGAGTTATGTTGGTGTTTATATTTGACTTGTTTTAATATGTAAACATACAATCATGCATGTAAAGCATATACTGAGATTAACACTAAAAAGTGACATTTGTTAATGTTTCAACCTCGATATTTTTTGCATGTACATTAAATACAGTTCTAAAAATCTATGACAAAAACATAACTTTTAATCTATATTTATTTAATGGACATTTCACCCTTGCGGCCAATACTTGATTGCTACATGTAGCCATATGTCCCCCACCGCAGCCACAGGACGGTAAGCTAGTTTTTAAATCACTGATGGGCATGCTTGGTTTGAAGACGAGGAATAATTGTAATAATAAATGCCAAATTGTTTCATTCGCAATATGTTAAATTGTAAAACGGCGATAAATGATCAAAGTTCCATAACTCCTAACAAAATCTGTTGAATTAAAATGGTGGGGATAGTATGGTCAAATACACATCATGACCAACAATCCTACAAAATATGATAGCAATCCAACAAATGGTCTCAGAGGAGATAATAAACTAAGTCCCATAACTCCTATAAAAATCAATAAATCAAAATGGCTGTATGATATGATAATCTTCATATCATAGGTAACAATCCTGCAAAATATAAACCAAATTTGCCAAATAGTTTCAAAGGAGTTGTGTCTACTAGGTATGCATATGATACAATGTGATAAAATACAACAAAGTCCTATAAAAATCTATAAATCAAAATGGTGGTACAGTATGATATAAACCAAATCTGCCTAGTAGTTTCAGAGTAGTTGCGTCCACAAAGTTATTGAGACGGACGCAGGACATTACTTAGTCGCTCTGTCGCATTGTGGCGGAGGACAAAAAGTACTGTTCAGCTGTGAAAGCCATTTTGGTTCATAGTCTGGATCGTTAGATTAAATTTTGAAAGACACCAACTCTCACTGGTTTTAGAAAAAGCTTTGACAGAATTTTCAAATAGGGTCCTATGTTAATCTTAGTGGCCAACAAAGGCCAAAGGTCATTGGATACAATTTTGAAACAGACTCTGACAGTGGTTTCAGACTAGAAGATCTTAGTGATTTTTTCAAAGGATGGTATTTTCAACTTAAGAGTTTGGTGACCATCTTGGTCATGGGATATAAGTTTGATAGGGAGCCATCTTATGACCTTTCAACCAAAATCTTATTGGCAAAATATTTTAGTTTTGGCTGATTTTTTCCTATTTCTAGTGACGGCAGCCCTGGACCTACATGTATGCATACAATTTACCAAACTTTAATTTCAGCTGGCCCAGTGATTTCTGAAAAAATGTTAAAGGAAAGTTGGACTATCAAAACAGACAAATATATCAAATTATATAATTTTATTCTGATACAAAAATATCAAATCTTGACAAAAATATAACATAAATGAGAATTCTTGAACATTTATAAATGCCCACAAACACACAATTAATAAATGCACAATGGAACTAAATCAATATTCTTGTATGAAAAAAAAACAACCAAAAAACCTCTTATTACCTATAGAAAATTTTATTTAGTGTACTTTTTACATAACTTATAATAATAATATATTTTCATTTTGTAGTTTCTTACTTAAATTTGCAATTTAATCTGTAATACAATCTTAATTTTTCCATTTAAGTTTTTGATAACACTCTAAAGTTTCCTTTATATTTTTTAAAAATAACTTAAGAAAAATTTTAAATAAATATGTGAATCCATAACATGTGAAGTTTCTCTCATGCATTATTCTTTAACAAACACACATTCTAACAGACTATCACACACACACACATTTAAACAGAACAAACAATCAATATATACTATAACAATAACAGAATATAACAAAACTGGAAAATATTTCAACAAGATTACAATGAAGTATACAGTCTGGAATTTTTACCCAGAAAATGTGATTTATAAGGCCACTCCAACATGATTTTTAGTTCTTCAGATTTTTTATGGCAAAAATAGGTGCACCAAATCAAAAGAACTAAAATCAATTTAATGTGGCCTAAAAGAAAACTATAAACCAATCACAAGGCACATCAGACCCACAAAAGCTTTTCTGCACCACTTAAAATCTTGACATTACTTTATGAAGTTGCTGAAAATGGTAAATGAAATATCAAGAAAATATTTAATCAAAAAATGATTTTCCTTATCCAAAATACACCAGAGAGATAACTGTCCCAAAGGCTAAAGAAAGGTAATTTATTATCTCCCCCTTGATCACTGTGTAAAATCAGTTAACTGATTAATGTTTCTCAATAAATAAAAAGATTGTCATGAGGCAAATTTCTTTTTATCTGTGGCATTAAAGAATGGCCTGTCATTATTTTATTTCACCATGAAAATAATAACAGTCTTCTGTTACATGAAGAGTATAATTTACTGTTGAATTTTCATATCAGAGAAAAATTATGTATACCCTTATATAAAATCTTATTTAATTTCACCTTGTGCACAAATTACCGATAATAGAGGTTTGTATCTTTGAAGAGTAAATGATGATGAAAGTAAAAATTTTTGACATTTTATTTGATGTAGAAACCTGAATTTTATACTGATGAGTAGAAAACAAATTCAAAATAGCATTTTTATTTAAAAAATATATATATAAAATGCTTAAAATGCATGTATAAATATAAACTATCAACAAAAATATGGTAGATGAAAAAATAATGTTGGAGCATGATTACTTTGATGAATGACATGGAATGCAAACTGAGAACTTTTACCCAATATTTTGATATTTGGTTTACGACGGAATCATTGAGCCACATACAATGGCGGCATTGCACATAATGTCATATTTTTGTTATCTCAAGATCATTTATTAATGTAAAATAAAATACTCCTATCATGGATTATGTCTTCTCAATACACCAGCTGAGGATTTAGTTAAAAATTTCTAACGAAAATTCAAGAATTACAACATTCTTTACCACTTGCAGAAAAAATCCACGTACAGTGTAAACATTATATAAAGCAAGACAACCATGTTTATTATAATCAGAAGTCCTGTTTTATTCTGATATATCATTTAAATGTTCTTGAGACACAATCATTTGGCTTTTACTTAAGAAATTTTTATCGCAACTTAAATTGAGCAATGACACTATAGACATATCCAAATTACTGGCAAACTTAAATACAAGAGCACTTGAGTACAGCATATAATTTTCACAATGACATTCCAATCATTTCTAAATAAATTACTATTACACAATTTAAATTACCATTTGAATTGAAATAATTTCTCAATGCATTAAAACCACAATACTGGAAAATATTACTTTGATGAAAAGACATTTGAATTTTTGCAAACAAAATAATTTTTGATTCTAAAATTTGCCAAAACATATCTATATGTTGTATCAATTAAACATTTTTTCACTTTGCCAGTACAGTGATTTTTTTTTACATTTTCATTATCTCATTTTCACATCATTAATTTCATCCTTCAAAATTACATGTAAATCCACATTCCATACAGTCATATGCAATCATTCATAATTTGCAACTTGGTTGCACTGATAATTTAATTTGGCAGTATTGCTAGCACAATTATCTGTATTTATGGTTAGACAATCACTGATTGTTCTGTCGTAAATTATGATGTAGCACCAAAGCACAGCAGTTACCTCCTTGTCGCCTTTTTCGACTCCCACGTAATGTCATGTGACTTGTAGAACTACGTCTTTTGGAGTAATTTGATGGTGATATTTCAAAGTCAGAGTCACTTGTAGAATCTGCACAGAGTGAAGGCAAATGAGCAGGTTTTGGTAGCGATGGGGACTTTTCAGCATGAGATGAGGTGGACGGAAATTCCTCTGGTGTCGAGGATATTGGTGAAGATGCTAGCCCAGACTCTTTATCATAGGAATATCCAGGGGTAACCAATGAGAATCCTGAAGCCAGAGGTGAGGTGTTCATAAATGAAATGTTCAAGGTCATTGTTTTGACATTTTTACTTGCAGAAAGTGGTTGTACCATCATGTCACTTTCTGATCCTGATGCACCATCAAATCCTTCATCTAACTTGCTACAGTCACTAAATTCTGAAAAGCAAGAAAAAAAAATTAGTCTTTTTTATATTTACAACATCAGATTGCACTAAAAACTGAAACTGCCCTATTTTTTTTCACAGAAGTAGCTATCATAAAATTATTAAACTGCTTTTTAATTTTGGTCCAAATGAATGACAAACAAGATGAAAATAAAAATAAAATAAAAAATGAATAATTAAATCTGCATACATAAAAATAAAATTATATTATTTTTGTCTTCTTTCAAGTTTAGAAATAATTTGACATTTAACATTTATGCGGGACTTACCATCTTCTTCAATAAATGATTCATCTGCATCTTCCCTATCTCCATCATAACCAGACAAAACAGAATCATGGGGTCTAACTCCTTCCATTGTTAAACCATGGAATGTTCTTCTATCTCTCAAACGTGAGTACGGCCTGCAAGTATAAAAGATAAAAATGTAATTCATGTACAGGAACTCAGTAAAGGTAATTAAAATAGTTATTTGTAATCTATTGAATTCTTTAAAAAATTATGTTAACAGTTGCCTCCCTTTGCATTATATGCATGAAGTCAAATTTTAAATTAACTCATTGACGAAAGATTGTTCAATTTTTGAAAAACTGATCTTAAAAAAAGAAAACAAACTTACTTGTCATACTTTCTCTTCTTTCTTGAAGGTGACAGAATTAGTTCATCATCATTCTTAAATTTGACTCTGACATCACAGCCTTGAAGTATATGTTCCGTTACGCCCAACATAACACATAATTCCTCATAACTCATAATCTACAAAAAAAACAAAAATTTTGATAATTGCCATATTCTAATATTGGTATAATTTTAATCTTGAAGTTATAAATTAATCTTTCTAAAGTTTCTAAAGAATTGATTTATAACCTTAAATTACATTTGGAGATATATTTATGTTCAAAAATTTTTTAAAAGGTTGTTTAAAATTTACTCATATGTCTATTAATTTATCTATACCATAATAATCTCTGTATGACCATTAAAAATTACCTTTGCTATTAAACAAAATCTTACCTGGATTTCACTGACTTTGTGGAATTTCTCATCAGCATATCTTAATTTGACAGACTGTAGTTTAACATCTCTATGATCTACAACTGATCCTTCCAAAAAGCTGAAAACAATTTTGAAAAATAAATTACAACGTGACAATAGTTTGCAATTTTAAAGGCTATACAGTTTAAGAAAGACTATAATACAACAAAGGTCTTTCAAGACTTTAAAATTTTTACTATTCAAATAAAAAATATTATATTTTAAATCCAGCTGTACTAATATATTCAATGGTTTAAATTTTGAAAAAAAAAAAAATTAAATGTAAAACCCACCATTTTTCATGAAGATGAAATGCACATCTACTAATGTCTTCTATTTTATAACCAGTAAATAATGTCATCTTTGAAGGCCATGCATTCTCTATAAAAAATAAATAAAATTAAATAAAACATGAATGATCACTTTTAATTCTTTATCAAAGGGAGACAATTCATTGTGTTAACAGAACCCATACCTAACATCTTAAAAATTTTTTTTAGAATGATTAAATCAATCAATTAGAAATGTGATCACCTGATATTGAAAATTAAAATGAATTAAGTATTTTTTGGTATTCCATTTTTAGACCTACCATTCTTCATTAACAGTCTGGCTAATAATACACAACTGGCGGCAATCTCACTAGGACTGTACTGTCCCATCTCAGCTTGAAGTAAATATAGTTCACAAATATACTCTGCTAGACAACATGATTTCTGATCGAGATCACATAATAAACAGAAGATCTCGACAAAGTCAATGCTTGTGATTGTCCTTATATTGCCTCTTAATGTGGCTGTAATTTCTCCCATCATTCTAACGATGTCTTCATACTTGTATGTATTGTCAGTAAGCCATGCTGCCTCACGGATTGTTATTATGTCTTTACCCAAGTATCTGTGAAAAACAATGAAGAGTTAGTTATTAAACTGCAAGGTTATTTTAACACTTCCTTATAATTTCGCAATTTTAGGTCTGACAGATGCTGAAATTTCTTTCCTCAATCAGAAATTTCTGAAAAACTAACTAATTATAACAAATGAAAAATGTCTTAACATGCATCATTAAAACAACGGATTTCTATCATAAGAAGAATGTCTTTCAGCTATAATTTTATCAGCAATTTTACAAACTTACCTTGAACACAGAAGCATAGCAGCTACACCGAGTAGTTGAAGTTTTGATCGGGTGGTTTTATGGAGTCCCAAATATCGATCCACCATACTGATTGCCACATGTAAAGTGTGACTAGAAAAATCCTTCATTCCGGCTACTTCTACCAACCAGTCAACAAGTATATATCTAAAATATATATAAAAAAAAATAATATTTAAATAACATTGTCCAGAATAAGTGGCCCTGATAAACTATTCTTTGCAATTGTTTTTAAAATCAACATTTTTCAAATATGTTTCCTTTAATGTGGACAGCTTTGTCTTTTTTTAAACCTTCAAAACAATTCTTTGTTTTCTTGCATCTTCTGTGATTGTGTATTATCTGCCTAGTGAAACTGTATAAAGGCAATAACTTACCTCATGGATGGAGTTAATTCCCTTGAGGTCAAAAAGCAGTCTTGAGTATTGGTAGGTGAGGTCATTTGCACTAAATCCTTAACAAACATGGCTGCTTGATGTTGTGAAATTCCACCATATTTACCACGAGCATAGTATTTACACAAAGCAAGTTTGGCATCTAAATACCCTAGACTTGTTAAGTCCCTGAGTTGACGTATACTGGCTAATTCGGTTCCCTTTTCCATGATCTGAAAATTATTGAAATAACATCATATAAAATTTTTTGAAACAGTGATATAAATGAAAGATACATCATTTTTGAAAATTTTCAAACAAGCAAGTCTTCCAAAACAAAAAAAAAACATGTATTGATGAATTTGTTTATGTAGCACATTTTCATTTTTAATTTTACACTGAAATATAACAATATCTTACCACATTATCATAGGATTGCTCCCACAACATGAATGCAGCTACACCAGAACCCAGTTCAGCTCCATCCTTCAAATACTGGCAGATTTCTGTGTTGTCTTCTGAACCAAGTAACATCAAAGTTTTGGCAACACATACATGTATATTTTTATCTTTGGTCTGAAACAAATTGACATGGTTAAATGAGTTTTTATAACATTGTGATGTAAAACTACATGTATATGGTTCCTTAAAAAAAATTTCACAAATATAAGGTCAAAATTATTTTCTTTAAAATCTACATACATAAACATAGGTATCAGTCATCTGTCAGACGTTGCTTTAATCTTATGAATCATGCTTTTTACTTTTCTTAACTGTTTAGTGAAAAGCATATGGTTTGGAAATATAAAATTGAAACTGATGGAAAAACAATATAATTATCATGTACCTTTTTAATGTAATTCTTCATGTATTTAAACACACATTCTTTACAGCAGGCTCCATTTACCGACCATGGTGGTCGTATAAAAAGCCATGTGAAAGGATCGGTGTTCGGACAGAGACCCTCAATCCTACAAAACATGTCTGCAGCTTTCTCACCATTGTTCATTATTTTGTTTCCTTCGAGATCTGAAGGTACTGTAAAGAAATGACATTTTGTTAGAACAACAGCTTTCCTTTTAAAATACTTCAAGAAATTA
This sequence comes from Mytilisepta virgata, assembly GCA_028015205.1. NCBI lineage: Eukaryota > Metazoa > Mollusca > Bivalvia > Mytilida > Mytilidae > Mytilisepta > Mytilisepta virgata. The sequence continues at coordinate 202,526 of JAPWFG010000042.1, read as the reverse complement.
AGATGCATTCACAATTTACTTATTTTTAAAAATCAGAAAAATTACACTTTTACACTGCAAAAATGAATAAATAGCTATCCTAAAGTTTTCCTTTCCTGTTTGAAAAATAACAAGCTGTCTGAGACTGTCATGTTACAAAACAATTTACGAACATGGATGGATGAATTATTGTTTAACATCCAGTGGCAACCAGGTGCATATCAGGACGAGAACATGTTGATATGATAATGAATATGATCCCTGCTTTGTACTAGACCGACACGCTAAGTCAGATTTTTAATGTGCTAGTTCACGAGGTAACTGTCCGCAGGAAGACATATCACCTCACTCGGACACATTATACTGACTCCGAGCCGACCAGTCTTTGCTCTTACTCCTAGATGCCGCGTGCTTGGCGGAGAAGCAGCAAATACCAATTTTAATGTCGTTGGTTTGACCCGGCCGGGGATCGAACCCGCAACCTTCAGCACTCGGGGCGAGCACGCTACCACGAGACCACCGAGGCGGTCAAATTTACGAACAAAAGGACTAATAAATTTCATATTAGATTTTTATACATAAAACTAAAAAAAAATCTTTTTATCTACTTACATCCTTCATTATAGAGGTAGGCTATGGCCATTTTGATTAAAGCTTCTAAATTACCAAGGTCTGCAGCCCTGAAAAATAACAATAAATTTTTAGAAATTTTTGACAAATTCCCTGTAAATTTCAAGTCAAAATTCTTTGTTTACGATTTAAATTTGTAACATCTACATATACCTATGAAAACATGTTTTATTTAAATTCCTTTCATTCAATTATAATAGTGATCATAAAAAATTACAAAATTGTTGATATTTTAACAATATACATAGTATTTAACAAGGATATTAACTTTTCTAATTATCTACTATAAACTTTTGTATTGTCTTCTACAAATAACAAAATGACAATACATACTTTTCAAAATGAGGAATGTTTTTCAATGATGGCCATTCATCTTGAAAACTTGTGGAATTCCACATCACAGAACTGCTTTCTATTAAATCTCTGAAGTAAGGATGAACCTAAAACAACAAAAAAAAGTGATTATTTGAAGTAAAAATAAAGACCTTAAATAAGGGTTATAAAGTGTCTACAGAAATTTTTTCTTTCAACTAGCATATTTCTTGGTGATGTAGCAGATATATGCCTGCATTTTAACTGAAAAAAAAAGCCAAAATAATATACAGATAGATGGATTTATTCACCAAATCAAGGGCCCACAAGAGGCATGTTTTACAATAGACAAGTATATAAACAAATTGATTATTACACGAGGATCTTTATATTAACTAAATTTCTACTTCATTCTGCTGTTTTCTTTAGGCTTTAAGTCATTAAGATATTCAAAATTAAATGATAAATTTGTATAGAAGCTGTGAGTTTTAGAACAAAAAGGTGGCCCATGTGGCCACAGTACTTTCAGACTAAAAAGATCTGGGAAACTTACTGCTTTAAAATTTAGAACATCTCTAATGTGAAGACCTTTAATGATATACAATATAATTTCCTCAGGAAGGTTCCATATTGTCATTTGACTCCGTGTTCTTGGACGAAGATGCATGTGCACTGGTATAAAAGTATTTGGTGACTTCTGAAATTTGCTGAGGGCATTTAGAACTGAAAAAGACATTTCAATGAATTACACAAAAAATCAATTACAGAAAACATGTATGTTATTTGAAAATTGTTTACTTTTGCAGTTTACTCGACCCCATTTTATCTTCTTCGAATTTCTTTTTGCACTCAGTTACATATGATCTTTTTTTAAACTTAGAAACCTGATCAATCCATAAAATATGCATAAAAGAACAAAACTTGCTCATTCCAAGTTAAACACTAGCTGGCATTTTCAGCCAAAAAAATACTTACAAATTTTCATGAACATATTCTTCATATTTTAATTCCCAGCTTCAATAATGATAAAGTTAAAATAAGTTCCACATCAGTCAATAAGTTATGCAAAATTATCGTGAATATTGAAAGTTTATTTCTGTCATTGAATCTTCGATACAGGGAACCTTATATCTATTTTAAGTAACACCTGGGAGTCCCCGTTTTTGATTGGTTGTTAATGTAAACAAGCAGGCGCTTGCCAATGTCGATAACCAATGAATGCGTTGAAAACAAACATGTCTGATTGACACTAATGAATACCTATTCATAATTTATTTGGCACAAGTCTGAACGTATTTTTGTTTGCATACACCTGTTATCAACCAATAATTATATAGGTAAAAGTGTTTAATACATGTGAAGACAAGAAATCGATATTATTATTCGATTCAATTCGATCGTATTATGATTTCCATTTCAGAACTTTAGCTGACAGTTGCAGACACACGAACAGTATTTATTGTCTGCGTTGCCGAATTATTCATTTTTGAATGTGATTAATAAACAACATATTACAAGGATAAGTGAAGAAATCGCGTGCTAAAGCATCTTAATACAAACCAGTGGTTGAGTGTATCATCTTTGTATTGTTAGAAAATTTTCATAACTGACTCATGGATTGTTTATTTTTGACTATTTTGTGATGAACGTTGATGGAAATTTGTGCTTATTCCACAATTTTCAACAGAGGAAATAGTAGATCATTTCATTTTCAACTGGTTGCCTTTTGCACCTCTTTTTAAAGTTTTATAAAAACAACTTTTAGGATAAATAATTTTCCGAAAATTCAAATTAATAAAAAAAATCAAAGATATAATTTAAAATAACACATTTTCATCATTATATTTTTCACATTTGCTTTTTTATCTGTTTGACTTCACCAAATTATATTCAAATAAACCGCCCAATTTTACCCCCCATCAACGCCAACCTTCACTAGCTGCCTTTTCATTTTGATGTGGTTTTTAAAATATGTCGTTGCAGAAAGAAATATGCACTTACCTTTCATTCCTACAACTATAGAATATCGACAAATATTGCATAAATGTTATTAAAAATCCCGAACTTCACAAAATGATGCACCCTCGCTTGTCAAAATTGAACACCAACAAGTCATACGGCACTCGACGCTGATTGGTCGAAATAATTTCACTCGAGAGGAAATGGGCTTTCCCCGCCTTTGTTGTCTCCATTCAAAAATTTAAAATTTGGACACGTGTGTGTATGGTGTAAGCATCAGCCTCACGATTAAAATCGATATTTGGAATTTTAGAATTTAAATTGCTTCAGGCCAAAGACTAGATTAAAACATTTAAAGTTTGATAGTTCTGCATTTCAGAACAATTTGGTATGCTGAATCATTTCCAACTGAATGTTTTGGTAATTACAAAAATAAGTGCAAAATTTAAAAATGGGAAGAAGTTTTAAGAACAAAGTAAACAAAACAATTTTTTCATATGTTTATCATATTAATTTTACTGGTCACTTTGTCTTTATAAATAACCTATATATTTTACATTACATTTTCTTAAAGTTTGTATTACACTTATTATTCAGGAAATATATACATATTAATCGAGATATTAATAAACTAATTATTTTCATTGTGCAAAGTCTGTAGCTATAAAGTTGAAAACTGGACCGAAAAAAAAATTAAATTAATTGTTTGCTTTTCATTTCAGTCATTTCAGGCCACTGTTTCAGACTCAAATATTACTGCTGTTAAAATATATTGTCTGTTCATAAAAGGAAGATGATTAATTTTTCACCATAACGGAACATGTGTAACAGTTCATCATTACATAATCTGTCAGTAGGTTTCATTGTGTGGAACATTAATTTCTATACTATCCCGGGGGCTTGGTTTAATAACAGTGATTTTGTACCGCAATGTACAATGTAATAATGTAGTAATATTCTAAAACAAACACCGATCAATGACCATCGGCTAGCCACAAGATTAATAGTGTCAGGTAAAACACCAAGTTTACCAAATAATTTACCCATTTTGTCTTGAAGTCTGTGAATTCATTCAGTTAAAAAAACTGGAAACAAAGTGCTGAGAAAAACATCTGCACACATATTTATACCACCAATATATTTGTATATTGGATATATCAGGAGACTAATTATCTTGTGAAATCGATTCACGATATGATAAAAAGATCAAAGATTATGATGTCGGGATCAAGCAGCGCTATGCGGCCACTCAGTGAAAAATGTCGACTTCTTTTGGATTAATTAGTCCAGTTGGTTTATTATGTTTTTTAAATTAAATTAGTTTTGCTTTTAATAGAGTTAAATCGGTTCATAACATATAATTTATCTATTAATTGTTTTTTATCTATTTTAATTGGTCAAATAATCCGAATATACTTTTAACTTTAACAAAAATAACAATAAAGTATACAAACACCTGCCATTTTTTTTAAATACATTTTATATTTTTTGCACATTTAATCAAAACAAGGATGACAGTATGAAAAAGAAAGACCTTTTTAAATTTCATTTTAAATCTCAAAATGAATACAGAATATACGTTAAAATACTACGTTTATTCCATTACAGTGTATCTCGACGTATTGTAGATAATATTTTTATTATTCGTTTTACATTTTTTTCTCACTGAATCTGCTATCAATAGTATACAAGTATGTGATTTTGGTAATAATTTGTGGAAAAAAGTAACAAAAATAAGAACTGTTGCTATGAATATATAAGATCAAAGTTCATTTATTTTAATTTTAAAGATTTCCTACAAGATAAAATATATGAATCGCGGCTTAATTTAAGTTTCAGGTTCATTAAATTTTAAAATTGTAGACAGTTATTACATTTAAATATCTATTAGAGCTCTATCTTGATCATTATTCCATCTTTTCACATTTTTGGCCTTGAGCGTCGCTGATGAGATAACACTACTCCGAATATGTACATTTGCTGCATCAGAATTTGTTTATATTTTATTTATTTAGATTGCATATACACCCATACGGATGAAACAGAACACTTCAAGAAATACAAATATCAAAAAATAATTATGCAATATACATTAATAAGCGTTGAGGATGGGCATCACCATGAGGCAATAGCACTAAATCAAATTTTAATCAGTTACAATTTTATGGGATAAAAAATTAAGAATGATTCAGTCTTATTCAGTACTTTTTATATAGCTGAATAGCTTATCTTAAATATGTTTGTTTAGAATGTTTAATTTTTTAAGTTGTGGGGTGTTATTGAAAATGAATTTGACACATTTAAGGGAAGAACTTGTTGTAATTCTCACCCGATTATTGGGTGTTAAAATCAACAAATCAGCATGTCAATTTATTTATTTATTATCATCATTAGCATCTGTGATTTTTACCACAGTGTCGTTCAACAAACTTGTTAATTAGATTTGGCCACATAGGGTGACATTTATTATATATGCAAAAGTGACAAGTCTGAAACTAAGTGCTAATATTATATATATATATATCTTTTTTCTTTGTTTCTCTTTTTAAAAAATGAATGTTTCTTTACAACTTCAGTAATTGTATTTTGAAAACTGTGGCCGTTTTCCAAACAAACAGCAAACCGTTTAATGTTTTCCCAATGCCACCAAGAATGAATTTTTAAATAATTTTGTTGTTTTAACACATTTTCATGACACTGACATATAGATCGTCAACTTTTTGATAATAGAATAATGTTATTTTTAATCACTTTAAAAATAAACCATGTCAAAATAATTATCACGGATTATAAGATTTAATAAGGAAATCCCCTTGAGTAAAACCATCAATCATATTACATGTACTTCACGGTTTCAACAGACACGTACTTGTATGACATCGTAGAATATGGAACAATGCCATATTTAATATAACCAGGAACTGTATATGAAGTATTAGTATTAGTATTAGTATTATATGATCCCTGATATAACCGACAAGTAAGAATATTGGACGTCAAATAATGATTCTGGTTGACGATATAATAATATACAGTTCTGAATATTGACTAGTGATCAGGTCTTCTATTTCAGCATTATTATTATTTATTTTTTTAAAGTAAATTTAGAACTTATTCTCCAAATATTTTAACAATAATATATTGGATACGTGATTGCTGTACGGATATAAGAATAATTATTTGTCTGTAAAAAATTATTAATTTTATTGTTGAATTTATGTCATACGGGGTATGGGGCGTATTACTAAAGCTAGGGTTTCAAAATAGTAATGAATAGGTATCACCTGGAGAGGGTTTTATTCATCCCCGTTATATCTAAATTTAAACATATTAAAAATAGAGTTATCCCTCTTTTATCGAATTTGATGACATGACCGAATATTAACACGTCACAACCAACAACACAAAGAAATATAGTCTGTGTATCACTAAACAATTCAATATTTTAAAAAGTTTTCAATTTTTTTTTTTCAATTTTTAATTAAAGTTTTCAAATATCAACATTCCAAAATTTTGAAATTTTGAAAATTTGACTTTTTAATATTTTGATTAAAAATTAAGAATCGAATGTATTGCGTTTGAGCTTCATTTTGCCTAAAGATGCAAAACGTCTGAATATTGCGGACAATGACCTGCCAACCCGGAGAATGATCAGCTGTTTTCCAAGTGAATATTTTTCTTTTGCAATTTTTAAATTATTTTCAAGAATGTTTATAAGGCAAGATCCTTTTTATGACGACTTTAAGGATAACGAAATCCGGGAACGAGATGTTTTCATTGAGTGATTTTTTTATATAGACAGTTGAGCCCTCATTGACAATAAACAAATGACATGTACTTTTTAATTCATTGTATTGAAACGGATATAAGTATTTTGTTGCTTTGCATATGAGAAACAATTGTTTGACCAAGAACAAAACTCCTTCCTTCCCCACCCTCCTGATTTTTAAATGGTCGCTCCCTTATCTTCATATGATAATGCACACCAAAGGCCAACACCAAAGATACAAACACCCAACCTTATACAGTTTTCATTTTTGTAAGCGAGATTTCAATGTAGACAATGATATTTTATAGTTCAATTTTTAAGAAAAAATGCAGATTTGAAGAATGGGTTTGAAGAAAGCGGTGGAAGCGGCTATATGGAACAGTGTTTTACTATAATTATAATTATTTTGGAGCTGATTTCAAAAGCACATGACACTTGTTTATTATCATAGTGGTCTCAAAATCAGTCAAAAAATCACTAAATTCGTTAGAAAAAAAAAATTTTGCAGAGTTCGTTATTTGCCTATTACCAGGGCTATATAATTCCATATTCATAAGTGGTGGAACAGGGGCAGACAATGGTTTTCACTTGCCCCCTCAATTTGGAGTAAAAAAAATTTTCGCCCTCCCACTTTCAATTTCGTTCCACCGTCTACGCCATATATTATACATATAGTTCATTAGTTATCGCAGTTTGTAGCAAAGACTTTAGGCTGATATATTATTGTTTTGAAGGAAGGAAAGTGAGATTGTGTTGTTTTTTATTCTAAAACATCTCGTTCCCGGATTTCGTTACCTTTAAAGTCGTCATGAAAAGGATCTTGCCTAACATTCTTGAACATAATTTAAAATTGCACAAGAATAATATTCACCTGGAAAATAGTTGATATTCTCCGGGTTGGCAGGTGATTGTCCGCAATATTCAGACGCTTTGCATCTTTTATGCAAAATGATGCAGATGACCATTGTTGGTCCATTTTCGATTCTTAATTTTTAGTAAAAATTAAAAATTCTAAATTTTCAAAAAGCAAAAATATCAAAACTGTACATTCAGTTTAATATTTTAAAAGTTTGATCAAGTTAAAAGTATAAAAAATTAAAATTTGAAAACGTTTTAATATATTGAATTGTTAAGTGATACACGGACCTGATATCAACCAACGATGAAAGCTCTTGACATTTGACTGAAATACAAAATTTGACTGGGTATTATTAGTTTAGCGACTTCTTCCTCCGGCCTGCTCTCTGGTTATTGGACATCCCAGGGGAGTTATTCTGAAAATTTTCCTGTACATAGGCTAGCTAGCACTATTTTTGGGGTTTAATTTTCTTAATAAGCAAAGTTATAGATATCATGTGTATTTTTTTTTTTTTGGGGGGGGGGGGGTCACTTAATTAAACAGTTTTTTGGGGGGAAGGGGGGGGTATTTTGAAAAAAAGTACTTTTGAGGGGGGGTTAATTTTTAGTTCGCCTCAATGCATCGTCGGAAACCCACGGCCCGTCGCGCTTACGCTTTGCTTCCATTTACCGACCTAGGGTCAGTTCATTCATTTTTTCCCCTTTTCATCAATATTCATGAATCGAATTGACCATTGAAATTGCTGCTAACAATAATGGAATTCTTCACTTTGGAGATTTTAACAATAGTGACGTTCTCACTTGACCCAAAGCTCGTCTTTTAACTGTCACTTCATTGGCTGTATTCCCATTACAGAATCGTAAGGAAACCAATCAAAATGATTCATGAATATATTCATGAGAACGAGAAAAAATGAATGAATTGACCCACGGTTGGTAAGTGGAAGGAAAGCGTAAGCGCGACCGGCCGTGGGTTTCCGACGATGGCCTCAATGAAGTTGAAGGGGACTATTGGAGTCACCCCGGCGTCCACAGCCACTTCTCAGTTACTAGTTGACATAGTGTCATAATTTTTGTGTGTGCAGGTGCATGATGAAGAGACTGACCATGTGACATAAGATGAAGATCACATGACCCATATTACATGGTTGACTGACTTTTAAGTTTTATGTCAAAAAATCAGTTTTAATCAGTTTTGATATACAAAGTGACCTACAATCATATTACTTTGTGTGAGGGTGCATCTCGGGGAGTAACACAGCTTCCTACCAAAATAAGGTCACTCTGACCTTCTTATCGCGCTTCATTGACTTAGGTTAAGTTTTACGTCCGAGGCACCTACAGTCATATTACTTGGTGTGAAAATGCATCTCTGGGAAGAAATACAGCCTCCCACCAAAATTAGGTCACTCTGACCTACTTATCGTGCTTCATTGACATAGGTCAAGTTTTACGTCCGAGTTCAGAACTTCGATACCTAGGGACCTACAATCATAATACTTGGTGTGAGGGTGCATCTCAGGATGTAACACAGGCTCCTGCCACCCTGACCTTCTTATTACTCTATATTGACTTATGTTAAGTTTTACGTCCGAGTACAGTTCTCGGATACCAAGGTACCTACAGTCATATTACTTGGTTTGAGGGTGCATCTCGGGGATTAACACAGCCTCTCATCAAAATTAGGTCACTCTGACCTACTTATCGTGCCTCATGGACTTAGGTTAAGTTTTACGTCCGAGTTCAGAACTCCGATACCAAGGGACATACAATCATAATACTTGGTGTGAGGGTGCATCTTAGGATGTAACACAGCCTCCTGCCACTCTGGCCTTCTTATCACTCTATATTGACTTAGGTTAAGTTTTATGTCCGAGTTCAGTTCTCGGATACCAAGGTACCTTTGGTCATATTACTTGGTGTGAGGATGCATCTCGGGGAGTAACACAGCCTCCCACCAAACATATGTCACTCTGACCTACTTATCGCGCTTCATTTACTTAGGTTATGTTTTACGTCCGAGTTCAGTTCTCCAATACCAAGGGACCTACAATCATATTACTTAATATCATGGTGCATCTCTGGGGGGTTACACAGCCTTCCACCAAAATTAGGTCACTCTGACCTACTTGTCGCTCTTCATTTACTTAGGGTAAGTTTTATGTCTGAGTTCAGTTTTCTCATACCAAGCGACCTATAATCATATTACTTGATGTCAGAGTGCATTTCGGGGAGTAACACAACCACTGACCAACATTAGGTCACTCTGACCTACTTACTGTGCTTCATTGACTAGGTTAAGTTTTACATATGAGTTCAGTTTTCCGATACCAAGCGACCTACACTCATATTACCTGCTGTAAAGGTGCATCTCGGGGAGCTACACAGCTACACACAGGGTGTCAAGTGGTCCTATATTCCTATATTTTTCCTATATTTCCAGGCAATTCCTATATCTCCTATATTTCACTGAAAATTCCTATATTTTCACCCTTTTCCCTATATTTTGAAAAAAAGTTGGACAAAAATATATTATAAGAAAAAGTATTAATAGTGGAATGAATCACATTATATTTGTGGAAGGATTCACATTATGTATGTACGCTGTATTTGGTTTTAGTGCTTATACTTATTGATCATAGTATTAAGCTAAGCTTATGCAGAAAAATATTTGTTGTTTTTATTCATGTAGGATTTTTTATGTGATTAATTAATATTCTCTCACAGAACACAGGATACTTGACTGCAGATCATTTGTACTATTTTTACATTATGTTTTTAAATACAGAACTTTTTAATAACATTATTAAAAGTTTTCCAATTATTGTTTTGTATTTCAACTGACCCTGACTGAGCACTGCTAATGATTATTTGTTAGATGAAATATGCATGAACCATGCATCCAAATGGTAATCTTAAGATTGTTTCTAAGTAGGCTCAAATGTAAATGAAATCTTAATTAGTAAACTATACACAGATTTATTTTTTCCCTTTTTTACTTTGAAATTACTAAAAATAGCCAAACAATATTGGCACGAGTGCTCTGCAGTTGAGACTGATGGGATGTATAATATATTGTAATTGAATACATTGTTTCAGATTGATTTGAATTATTGAACAAGTTTAAAATGCCAAAATCGAAGTTTTAAGTTTCAGCAAAAGTGGTTTCATTTACAATTTAGTTTGAAACATTTAGTTTAGAATATTTTTTTTTTTATCAAAATTGTGTTATTAACTTTTATTTTAAGTAAAAAGGAGGTGAGGTATGGCTGTAGGGGAGGTGGATCCCATAAATTAAGAGTGAAATTTGGTATCAATTGTCCTATATTTTCAACTTGAAAAATCCTATTTTCCTATATAGTTTTGGTCCAAAATGGCTTGACACCCTGCACACACCAAAATTAGTGGGGTAACGATGCGAACTTTGTAATCGTAGATTTCTGGTTTTCCGGGGACAAGCCTATGTGCAGTTGATTAAGGGGAGTACTCCCTAGGACTGGACAGTAGAAGTGAATAAACTGTATACAATGAGACAAACTGTAAAAAAGGGCAAACAAACTCCGCGGACCGTTGGCACTTGAACCACAACTACATGTTTCATAACAAGACACACACATGACCAAACTATCGAATGTTCGCTGCTAACTGACAGGTAGCAAAGGTTGATAAATCCGCTGCTGTTTATCAGTGTTTCAATTTCCATCTGTATATAAAGCTAGTGTTTGTTTCAGTGGTCACTTCGAAGTCCTCAGTGATAGAGTGGGCAAGAAAGTTTGTTGCAACTCCCATTGAACACAAGTTCGTCCTGTGAGTGGGACTGAGATTGAGACTCGTGGCGAGCTGTGTTTGATTCCGATCCTTATTGACAGTTTACTGAGGAATGTTTTATCTGTGATTTTCTTCGGGAATAGTACTGGACTTCCCAGACTAATAAAAACTGAGTGACGTGCACTGAAAGTGGTGGGAAACCCAAATAATAAACCTTTTTTCAAGCTTACTGGTCGTGGATAAGTTACATATAATGTTTAAACCCAAGATTATTAAGAGTTCGTACATGATCAGTATTATATATATTAAAGAAACTGAGATTAAAGTGTGAGTTTCTTCTTTTCTTTGTTATAACTATTGTAAACAAGAAACAATATGGATAAACCCATATCATTGTATACTCGGTTAAGATAATTTTAGTCACGGGGAAGATTTTTGTGGAAATCATGTATCTTATATTTCTATCATGATTCATAACCAGCTTCAACATTCTAACGTTTAGGCCCAAGCTCCAAACAGCGTCTGAGGTTCGAAACTCAAAGGCATAACTATTTCTTTTTTTTTAAAGTTTTGACTGGTTTATGTAAGAGACACATTCTGACTTTAATAGTACTTGTTCAAAATTAGTAAAAAAAAATAAAAACTGTAGGGTAGGCACAAAAATTATGATAGGCATGGTTAACGGAAACGGCAATTTTTATAGTAGAAGTATACATATTACCGCATCACATTTTTGGAACGCAAAACTATTAATACTCTAGAATAACTGTTAGTACGAACAGTTCCGAGTATTGAAAATTATCTTCACACGAAAACAAGAACTGATCTAAATTTCACCACAGCAGTTTCGATACCCTGTAGAAAATTGTAACCATGCATGTGTTATCATCCAAAAATTCAGTGCAGTATCTTAACTAATCAGCTTCAGTTTTATTATTAGAATGAGTGTGACTTTTCACAAGGTACAACTTTTTAGCTAGTATCAAATTTACACGCATGCTTTCTATTTACCCGGAGAAGCATGATGAATTAGATCGAGTAAAATAAATTGCTTATCACATAGATGGTATTCATCAAATTTTGTAAAAGAAAATAAAAAATTAAATTTCCCTCCATTCGTCATTATAGTAATTCATCTTTAACCATTTTTATTTCCCCTGCGGCGAACTTCAGAAGTATTGGGTGGTGACGAAACCGTTAAATAGAAAGCCATCCTACACTGGTGCGTTCTCGAATTTGAGAAACTAGACCGATTTAGAAGAATTTCGACACGGAAGAGTATTCGTTTTATTTTTTTAAGCTCCTCTGACCGAAAGAGCCACACGAGCTATTGTTGTCACTTTGCGTTTATTTTCTTCGTCAGTGGTGGTGTAAGTAAACTCTTTTTTAAACAATCTCATCTGAAACTACTGGGTCAATTAGATCCAAACCTTAGTAGAGTAATCCTTGGGTCAGTTGGTTGGTCTCCTTTCAAAGTTATTTCTCAAGTCAGAATCTTGTACCCCTATTAATATTTTCACTTATTACAATGGAAAAATAATATTAAGCAAAAAGACGTTTAAAAATCTTCCTGAAACTACTCAAACAATTTGGACATAACTATGATTGGGTGTTACCTGGGTGATTCCTGTTCAGAGTTGTCCGGGAGCCCGGACCTTGGAAAAAACAACCGTTGGAACTAAAAATAGGAAAATCAACAAAATATATATAAATATCTTCTCTGAAACAACTAGACAATGTTGGACCAATATGGTCATCACTATACAAAATATAATAAATAGAAAAGATCAGCGACGAGAAAAAGTATTTTTAAATTTCTTTTGACACTAAGGGGACAGTGGGAACCCTGCTGTTGTAGAATGGTCCTTAAGTGATCCGTTTTCAAAATTATGTAAAAAAGATCTGCATCTTTAACGAATATGGCCACCATAACTAATAATAATAAAAAAAAAATTTAAAAAAAAACAAAGTATCTCACAACGGTTTGGTATTAGTGACCATCTTTAATATTATTTTCCAAAAAGGATCCATTTTAAAAATTTGTATAAATGTTCAACCCTTAGAGCAATATGGCCATCTTTAATAAAATTCAACAAAATATGGGCCTAAGAGGAATGCTTCTTAGTTTCTTTCTGTAGGCCATGGACATTTTCACTCTGATAAAAATAGTCAGAATTGCTTAAGGTCTCAGCGGAGGGATACAGGGTCTTAATAATAGCCTTTAGTTTACTAAATGGTATCCTACTTCAGCATTTAATTTGGGAATCCAAAGTTTTGAATGACGTGTCCTAATGAAAACAAAGATATCAATTGGTCTGTTGTAAACTAATACAGACGTATATGCTATAATTAGTTATATTAAATAGAACATTTACTATTTAGTTTAGATTTTATACGGTTAACAAACAAATCAGTTTCGGGGAAGGACAAATTTTCTAATCAATATGTACCTGAGCTTTTACATTACAAATTTTCTACACCTGATCCTTTATTTGTGTCAAAGTGAACATTTTATCGATAAGCGAGACTTATCAAATACTTTATATTGAACATGAATATTCAGATACGTACGACCCAACCTTTATCAAAGTTCGCTCTTGGCTCAAATCTTTCTCAGGTGACTAATTTCACGAAACTGCAATCGCTTGTAGTTAGTTAATCTTTTCGATCAAGTTAGGAACATATGGTTTGCTATGTTTTACTGTAAACAACGAAATTCAATTCATATGTGGTGAGAAATGGGCGAACTAAAATTCCACCAGGCCGCTAGAGACGGCTACCTTGACTTGCTTAGAAATGCCACAAAGAGGGATTTGAATTATCCGGATGAAGATGGGATGACGGCCACCCTTTGGGCGGCATATTCTGGAAATTTAGATGCACTGAGACAAATTATAGGACGAGGGTATGTAATTAATAGCAACATTTACAGTGAAATTTTAAACGAACGTCTGTGAGAGTCCATCGATTTATTCATATTATTATATAATGAGTTTATACAAAGTATTTTTCCTATATTTTTCTCCAATGCCCTAATATTTAAGTTTATTTTGGACGAGAGTATGCCATTATTAGTAAAATAAATTACAGAACGAGTGTGAAGGGTTGTATACTGAGTTTGAAAGTGCGACAGTCTTTATTTTTTTCTATTACAATGATAATAATTATTTAAAATTTTCAAATTTATCTTGCTCAAAAATAAAATCAGATAAATGAAATGCCACACTATTTTGAAATACTGGAAACAAATGACGCTGTAACTGATGCTCAAGTAAACAATGAAGGGACTTCCAATACTAGTATTAGAACTCTATTTTTTAATTTGTCATCTTTAATCCCGACATTTTCGATTTCCTTAATCTACATTTTTATTGCAAAATCACAAAATATCATGAAAATTTCCAGATATTTCCTTATTGTGAAAATCTTAACATTATGTGTGTTTAAAGATTGCTATTGAAAGTTATATAAGCATCTGGTTTTACGTCTTCGGTCTTATGGGGGTATACTAAAAACTTATTTAAAAATTAAATTTATATACCTTGGAATCTTGTCTTTGCTGGAGATTGCATGATAAAATAACCCTTTTCTCTGTTGGTTGTCTTACAAATGAGTCAGGCTATGAGGGAAAAGTTTGGACAGAAATAAGTGTTCAATTTAAGATATTTGACACGTTTTGGTTCGTTTTTACATTATACGAAAACATATTAAACATTATGAAAATTGTCATTAAACTTTTATCAGACATTAAATCTCATGCCAGGGGCATATAAAATCATTGTTTAGACTGGTAATATATTTTATTACGACACTGATGGTCAAAAATAATTCAGGAAAAATATATCCTCACTGATCATTTTGAAACCACGTGGGACAAAATCTTCTTCGTTTATTGAAAAATCAAAAACAAAATAAACAATCCAGAAATATAAATATCACAGTCGAATACACCCTTACATAATGATTGTATTCAATTATACCACAGGTACTTTTCAGCATGAATTTGCAGTACCACACTTACAACATATTTATACTTCATATTAAGATAAGATAAGATTTTATTGTACAATGAAGGTTCCAGCAAGGGACAGAGTCATTACAGTGATTCATTTAGAAGAAGATGTTTATTTCTAGTAAATCGGCTCAGTAGGAGCATAATACAACACATATCATTACATTCGACATATAATACACCAATACAATATACATGGTTACAAATACTGAAATAGTACACATTAAAAACGCCACGGTTTTCAAATATATATAATATTATATATTTGTAAGGGAAAAGATTTTTAATAAAATTATTATAATTAGGAGTATAATACCTCTGTCTCAGGTACAACCCTAGGGAGAGGGAGAGAAAAGAAAAAAAAATCTGATAGTGAATAGATTATTCAGAAATTTGTCTAAGTATATTTAGCTTAACTGCAGGGGGCACAAAGGGACGGTGCTGCATGGCAAGGTGGGTGATAGGCGCATAACTAGATGTATGTGGTTAGACAGTAGTAATTTGGTAAACTATTACGTGGAGTTACACATAACTGGCATGTCATCCTCGTGCCTGATGGAGAGGGGTCAGAACAAGATTGTTAAGTGACCCAACTGCAGGAGGCGCCAAAGGATGATGCTAATTGACATGCCCAAGTGCACTCACAGTACAAAATAGATAAAATAAATCCATGAGCTGGAAATTATTTGTTTGTCTAGAAATAAAAACGTACATACAATTGGTTATAGATGTTATTGATGAGTCCTTGTACTCACCATGTGCAGGAAAGCCAGATCTAATCAACTAATTTATTGGTTTATATTTTGCCTTCATCCATTAGCTCACAAACAGATTTTAATATATCAACATATGTTTGAAACAAAAAGGTAGTCAAAAATGCATCAATTTTCTGTTCAGATGGGATTTGTGTTCTCTTACCTGGCATACCCTCTATAAGGTGGATTTAACAATGAAACTTTTGTGAAAACCGATTATTTATAAGTCAAATAGAAAGTTTATGAAGTAGAAATTCAAATTCGAAATCATGAGGACAGTAACTAAAAGAAAGAAACCAAGTGCTCCGTAAAAGTATTTCCTGCTCGGTGAAATTTCTGAATAATGATATTAACAAAGACTAAAAACCAGCCTATAAAATGATGAGGAAAACCGAAACTTGGACCCAGCTGTTTACATTTTGATGCTTTTTAGATATTTATTTTACAAACCTTCAAAAATCACTGAATTCTTGTAGAGAATTTCGTAGCAAAGAACGGCTACTTCTTATCAGCAGACTTTATATACTCATAAGATCTATAATATTATAATAAATATTTTATGTTTAAAGAATGAATTATATTGTCTCTAACCAACCTAGTTGTCAACTTTGAAGGGTTTTTGTGGCTTGGTTGTAAATGTTTGCTTTAGATAACGATATGAGTTATTGAGGACAAATGTTCATGGATTTATTGATTTGAAAATCTCCTTTTGCACGTCACTGATAGTAGTTCTTGCAGGCCAGTTTACAAGAAATTAGGATACTAAATATTTAAAATTCGCCATAGAGTTTTATTAAGGCTGGAAAGTATTTCAAAATCATGTGTAAATCATGGTACAATACAATATATTAGTAATAATTCGAATATATTATGTTTTATGAAAATGTTGGGGTAATACTCAATAAGACGACATCCAATAGGATCGAAATAGATCTGGACGTCCTCGAGTTGTCATCAACACGAAGCAACAGTCCAGACCACGAGACAAACACATGCATCTTGGGAATGGATTTATTCTGTTGGATTCCTTTTTTTTAGCTCACCTGACCCGAAGGGTCATGTGAGCTATTGTCATCACTTTGCGTCCGTCGTGCGTCGTCTGTCGTCCACAATTCACATTTTAATATTCTCCTCAGAAACCGATTGGGACCAAATTTTGTCCGGTGGTCCCGACATCTGACCAAGATGGCCGCCACAGCGGAACTTAGTTTAACATAGGACCCGATGGGAAATTCACATAAAAATCTTCTTGTCTGAAACTACTTCCCCAATTAGAACCAAACTGTGGTGGAATGGTCATAAGGTAGTCCTCTTTAAAAAAAATGTGTGTGATGACCCCGACCTCCTACCAAGATGGCCGCCACAGCCGAACTTAGTTTAACATAGTACCCTATGGGAAATTCGTTTGAAAATCTTCTTGTCTGAAACTACTGAGCCAATTGCAATCAAACTTAGCAGCAATGGTCCTTAGATGGTCCTCTTTCAAAACTATGTCACATGAACCGGATGATCAACCCAGATGGCCGCCACAGCCGAACGTAGTTTAATATAGGACCCTATGGGAAATTCATTTAAAAATCTTCTTGTCTGAAACTACTGAGCCAATTGCAACCAAACTTAGCAGCAATGGTCCTTAGATGGTACTCTTCAGAATTGTGTCCGATGAACCGGAGGATTAACCAAGATGGCCGCCACAGCCGAACATGGTTTAACATTGGACCCAATGGGAAAATTCATTATAAAATCTTTTTGTCTTAAACTACTGAGCCAATTGGAACCGGACTTGACAGCTGTGGTATGTAGATGGTCCTCAGTCAGATAAATGTCCAATGACCTACAATGTCAACCAAGATGGCCGCCACAGACGAACTTAGTTTTACATGGGACTCTTTGGGAAAATTCATTTAAAAAATCTTCTTGTCTGAAACCACTTGGCCAATTGGAACCAAACTTGACAGAAATGGTTCATAAGTGGTCCTCTTTCAGAAATGTGTCCGTTGACCCGTAATGTCAACAAAGATGGCCGCCACAGCTGAACTAAGTTTAACATAGGAGCCTATGGAAAAATTCATTAAATAATCTTCTTGTCTGAAACAATTGAGCCAATTAGAACAAGACTTGGCAGCAATGGTCCTCAGATGGTCCTCATTGAGAATTGTGTTCGTTTATCCAAACTATCAACCAAGATGACCACCACAGCCAAACTTTTAATCTCTCGAGAACTGGTCGCTATATGTAATAGGCAATGCACTATCAGGTGAGCGATACAGGCTCCTGGAAGCCTCTGGTTTCTTCTGCCTCCCCCTATTTTCTGCCACACCCTCTATAATATAATGTGTCATGCAGTAGACAAAATACTCAAATTTGATTTATTTATACTATAATATTGTGATATTGCGTTTATTTCTGTCATAAAATGATGAAAAATTAAAAAAAATTGACAATGAAGGTAGAGTGTTTCAGAAAAAAATTTGGGAGGCAGAGGAAAAAGATGGATGCAACAGACTAAATCCATTACCCAGGTGCATATGGAGACAAGCACTAATTAACCACGAAAGTCCAGCAAAAAGTAACCAAATAATTCCAAATAAGCATAATTGACATAAAATATACAAGATTATCAGGTCCCTTGGTTTGGACACACATATATATAAAAGGTGGTGGAGTTAACCATGTTTATAAGTACTTTTCGTTTATCAGTGCATGGACGAACATAAAACAATAAAACCCCAATGAGTCTAGCACCAAAAATGGAAAGCAAAAAAAAAGAAAACAAAATTGAAAGGGGTCTCAGAAAGCTCGTTCACAAAATTGTACAGCAAAATTTTGAAAATAAGTAGGCAGTACGATCAATCGAACCTAATTCAACCATGCATCCTTTAAGTATTTTCCTAAGGAAACGTAAACTGTTCAAACACCTTGAATTTTTATTTTAAATTGTACAATTTTGAGAAAGGTGAACTCTAATAGCAGGCCTTGAGTGACAAATGATGACTTTTAACATCGCGCGCGTTGGAAAAAACAAGCTTAGGATAACAAAGGGAATGGTTTTGTTGCTACAGGTTTAGTTAGTAAATAATCCCACGAAGAAATCCTGTTGGGTTGTCAAGTTATGGTCAGCAAAGAAAAAATGTTTCATTAGTTTTAAATAATTACACATTCACAGGAATGTGGGAGGGTGCAAAGGAAAGATGGTAAAGCATAGTTCAAACTTACGTAAATATTTTTGTTGTTAAGATAAATGCTAGGTGCAGTGTTTGTAGCGTAATAGTACACCCAATTTATTGCCTACGACATAACTACAAATGATAACTCGCTTGTGCAATACCGAAGTTGAAAGTTGGTAGCCAGCTCATGGCGAAATTTGTTCCAATCCGAACAAGGATCGCCCAGGTCGATGGTGATTCTATTCGAGCTTCCGCTATCAATACAAAATGGCGGCAATTAACGATACGGCAAATTCCACACATCTCGCCATTATCGGAAACTTTCTTTTCAAAAGAAAATAATATTTTTTTATCAGATAATTGTTCAAAATTGATTAAAACATTTTATTACCAATATATAAACAAAGATATGTTAAAAACTTGAACTTAAATGAAGTCCCCAAAATCGTTCAAAATTTCTTGGTTACTAAAACTTCAAAGAGTATTAGAATGTTGAATAAATATTATGGCACGCCTAAGTAAGTTACAACACAGGCAAAGAACACCTGGCAACCTGCGATTTAAAGAAATCTATTGTAGTATATGTAAATGACAAAGAAAGGTTATAGTTTAGAATTTTTCAGACCAAGATATATTACTATAAGTAAGCCGAAATAAAAGCTCAGATATTAGTACATTAAATGTGTTATCTTTTATATTTATCTTTACAATAAGATGTGCGTGATATCCAAAGGTTAAAATTAAAAGATAAATACTGGAGTGTTTTTCAAAAACAAGTTATATTTTGTAATCCGGCGATAACTATCGTGTGAATAGGGCTATCAAAAGAACTGTCTAAAAAGGATGCTTAATTCTTATACTCTCATATCATAAAACGACCCTTATTAATGTTACAACGTTTTCACTCTACTTTTCAGGGACGGATTCAAGAAGGGGTGCACAAGACTCATAAAATTCGCAAAATATGAATTTTGTAAATAGTTTTATTTAAAACATTCAAAATTCGCACTTTTTTTATCGCAAAGGTACTCATGACGATAAAAATTAGGGTTGCTTGTCTTGTGATATTGCATGTTGCTCATCATGGTGAGACAGAATTAATGTCGATCCGTAGATGTTAAATATAGTTGTCTCCTTGACTCGTATCCCGAATTCCTCTTGTCTTTGATATAAATGAATGAGTTTAATTTCTATTAATTAGGTTGCATTATTCCGTTTCACATTTATCAGAGTAATAACAAACGAGCGAGCTTTACAGTGTATAAAGTTACATGAATTAATTCAAAAGCACATCTAAATGTTCATGATCTAAGTGCATTGGCATATACTAATTAAATTTTGTTTACACTAAATTTAAGCTTAAGTATGCTTTCTATTCATTCATCCTTAGTTCTAATTTGATGTGAAAGGAAGCAAATGTTTTATTCGATATACAAGTTGCGTGCAGCTGCTGGAGAAATAAAACTTTCAGCAAACCTACGTTTATGACAGATATGGCATTTCTGTCTAGAAAATGATACAATAAAATTATAAGTATAATTTCAAATGAAATAAGTCATTAATAAGTAATTACAAAAAAAGTGCTTTAACTGAAGAGAAAAATTTAATAAGAAGTCCTAGTGATAGGTAGAGAATCCGTTTCTGTAAATGAAAAGTATAAAACCAGATTTTAAAAGCTACAGAAAGATTCGTAAGCTCAATATCGTCGTCTTTTAAGTCTAAATTTTGTTAATAGGAAATCATTCATAAATGATGAACCGCATGTGAGTTATCAACATTTTATCAGCTTAATGTAAATTATTGAAATATTTTACCTCATTTGGTCAATAAATTTACTGAAGATGAGATAAACAGCGCTATGATACAAACTAAATAAGATTAAAAAAAGAGAAGCATATTAAACGTTTTGATCGTCATATTTTTTATGAAGTGGTTTGTTTGTCAGGAGTTTTGTTTTCGCCTATTCACGCCTACAGTAACTGTTCTGGCGTCTTTATGAATTAAATCTGAAAAATCGTCAATTAATCACATCTCAGCTTGGTTTCAGCCCAAATTTATTTTTCTGCTTTACCCAAAATGCCGTCATTTTGTTCACATATGAAATATTATATTTTTACTTTTTCAGAGGCGATCCAAACAAAGCCGACTTGACCGGTTTTACCGCACTTCACCATGCTTGCAAAAATGGCCACGAAAATGTTGTACATTTTTTGGTGAATTTCGGGTGTAATGTTTGGGCTTTAGACAATGATTACCATACGGCTCTCGATATTGCCAATCTTGACGACAAAAGAGAAATTGCTCAGATTTTGGATATAACTTATTCAACACAGGAATCGAAAAACCCTAAAATTGTTCAGAGTCTTAAGGAGAAAGCGGTGCGCGAGGCAGAGAATAATATTAAAAGATATGAGAGACTCCAAAAAGAAGTGGATCGATATGTCAAGAAACAAGAAAGAATTCGTGCTGAGAGAGATAACGACTTCAAAGCGCCGACAAAAGGTAGCATATTCAAAACACTGACACTCAAATTGAAGGGTAGCCAACGCTTTGCCAATAACAAGAAATTTCAACAGAATCCGTCTTCTAACTTTTCCGATTTGGCAATCGGAACTAGCAAAAAAGGAATTGCCAAAAAGATTGCCATGAAACAAATGAGTCAAGAAGGAGGTTCTTTTGAGCCTAAAGATTTTGGAACTAGCGGAAGACGAACTTTGAGATCACTGGATCCCGGTACAAAACTTGTTCAAGGATCAGAATCCGACGTAATGTATTTAACAAACAGAGAAAACGAAACACAAGGCACGCGACCCGCCCTTACAAATGTGTTTTCTGGAGTACCGAATTCGAAACAAAAGTGGAAAAGCGATTCCGATTTACTTGAAGGACAGGATGATTTTGAGAACGGCGATGAAGATGAAGAAAACCCAGGCATTTTTAATCGTCCAATGTTAGGGAAAATTTCATTTTTAAGAAGTCACGCTGGAATGTCGAATACTTTTACGGGAATGACGAACGGCCATAGGTCGGCATCTTTGGACGAACTGGATGGTGTTGATACGGTGGTGAATGGATTCCAGAACGGATATCATGCCGATGACGATAGGTTGAGTGATGAAATTGACACACAATTCGAAGAACCAATCATTAAGATGAAAGTGCCTTGGGAGGCTGATGAAGTTATCGACGATGATGACGATGCAACTCCTCTCGTCCGTTTTCTGGAATCTTGCGAATTAAGCAGATACTTGCATTTATTTACAAAAGAGGATATCGATTTGAGCAAGTTGTCTCTTTTAACAGACAATGACTTGGTTCAACTTGGATTACCAATGGGACCACGGCGTGCTATACAAAACGCATTGACAAAACGACAGAACGTTCTTTCGCAGTCGCGTCCAATTGTTGACAGTTATTTATAAAAATAATCTGATAATCCCCATTTTGCCAAAACTTCAGGATTCAAAATCTGTGCATTCAACTTGTGACAGATTACCATGAAACTTTACAAATTATATGCATGTTGAAAAGCCACCAATAATGACACACTGAATCGCAGTACACGATTTTCTCTTAAATTTCGATAATTTATTAACTGACAGAAACACTAAAACATGCAAAAATTTGTTATTTAATTGTGATTTGTGAAATAATTAATACATATCTAGAGTGTCTCTTATATGAGAATACCATTCTTATGACATGCAAAGAACTCCAGAATTTTTAAATCAAAATTTAAGTATATATTATACATGTAATTGTTTTTACTACTGGCGGGAGTCTGTAAGCACGTTTTATTTTACAATATGTTGATTTCCTTAATTAAAATTGCAAATATGACTGTCAGTCTTTCAGCCAAAGGCCAGGTGAGCTTTTGTCATCACTTGGCGTCCGTCGCCCGTCCGTCCGTCTGTTAACTTTTTACATTTTAATCTTCTTCTCCGACACCAATGGGCCAAATGGAATTAAACTTGGCAGGAAGCATGTAAGGTCCTTTATAAAGTTTACTCATTTCGTCTTGATCGGACAACAAGCATGGCCGCCACGGGCAATTGTTGTTTCTGATTGGCTGAGTTTTCAAAAATCTTCTCCTCTGAAACTGCTTGGCCAAAAGGAAAAAACTTGACAAGAAGCATGGGGTCCTTTATAAAGTTTCCTCATTTCGTTCCGATAGGACTACAAATATGGGCGCAATGGGCAGTTCTTGTTTCTCATTGGTTGATTAATTTTTTTCTCTCTCGAACTGCTTGGCCAAATGGAATGAAACCTAACAGGAAGCATCTATATTTAGGTTCTGTACAAAGTATCCTCATTTTGTCCTGATCGGACTACAAATATGGCCACCATGGGTAGTTCTTGTTTCTGATTTTGTGGTATAAAAAAAATCTCCACTGAAATTACGGGGCCAAATGGAACGAAACTTGACAAAAAGCATAAATGGAAAGTCCTTTATAAAAATTTCCTCATTTCGTCCCGATTGGACTACAAATATGGACGCCATGGGCACTTCTTTTATTTGATTGGCTGATATAAAACAATCTTCTCCTCTGAAGTCGATTGGCCAAATGGAATGAAACTTGACAGGAACAATTATGGAAGGTTCTTTACAAAGTTTCATCATTTTGTCCCGATCGGGCAACAAACATGGCCATCATAGGCAATACTTGTTTCTCATTGATTGATTAAAAAAAAATCTGGAACTACTTGGCCAAAACTGTCAGCCAAACTGTCAGACAGGAAGCATCTATAGAAAGTCTAATGAAATTAAGTTTTTTTCATCCTGATTGGACGACAAGCATAGCTGCCATGGACAATTCTTGTTTCTGATAGGCTGATATAAAGAAATCTTCTTCTCTGAAACTGCTTGGCCAAATGAAACTTAACTTGAAAAGAAGCATCTGTGGGAGTTTTTTTACAAAGTTTTCTCATTTTGGTCCAGATCATGCAACAAACATGGCCGCCATGGGCAATTCTTGTTTCTGCCACCTGAGCGATACAGGCTCAGTGCTCTGAGCCTCTAGTTTAATATAGTTTTAGAACTAAATACACAAGGTTGAAATAAAAAAAAAACATTTGAAAGTTATTAGTGCCCCGCATCGGAGATGCAGGACCCTATAGTTTTCACTGCGTCTGTCAACAATTGTCGTTAGCACTCTCAATTCTACATTTCTCTACGGATTTCAACTAAATTTATATGGAAGGTGCATATGGGCAATATCTTGATCAAATTTGAAAAGGAGCGCTATCGGATAATTTTTGTGCGAGTTACTGTCCCTGGGTTAGTTTTTCTCTGTCAACTTCTTGTTAGCGCTCTCAATTCTACATTTCTCAACTGACTTTACCCAACTTGACATGGAAGATTGATACTGATGATACCATGATCCAGTTTGAGAGGGCTCTTGGATAATTTTGATGGGATTAACTACCCTTAACATAGTTTTTCCCTATCAACTTCTTGTTAATGCTCTACATTCTACATTTTTTTTTATCCATTTTAACCAAGTTTATGTGGAAGTTTGGAATTTCTCTCTGAGGGCACATTATTGGCCAACAAATAGTTGGATCAAGTGAAAATCATTAGTCTTCTGCAACTTCTATGCACAAATTAGTTCCCAAAAATTCGTCCAGCATTAGATATTCAAAATTTTTTTAAATAAACTGTTATCACAGAGATATGTCTCGCCTTTTTGTAATTTTGATTATGCAAATGTTGAAATCATAATAGCAATACCTTAACATCTTACACAAGTTATGCAAATATTCAAAGTCAATGAACCATGACTGAGTTACATGGTTAAACAATCTCCATTTAAATGAGATGTGTGAATGCTAATACAACTGGATACCAAATACCAATGACTTACTACAAGTCGTTCCCAAACCTAAATACAAAAATTTTGTGGGAAAAATTTGGTTGATTATATAGGGAATCACTGATGCGTGACTGGAGTGGGGCCCCCCTTAGGTCGGTCAGCGCCCCCCCCCCCCCCCTAACAAAAAGTTCTGGATCCGCCACTGATAGCAATACTTTAGCATGTAAGTTATGCAAATATTCAGTCAATGAATATGCACGAATTAGCATACCTATATGTAGCTTTTCAACCCAACCTCATCATGGCGAGACAAAAATCTTTTTGCTTGGCTTTGTGTCCAATAAAATATAATTTTGTTTGTTTACTTATAGTTACTTATAGTTGATTTCCAGAGCAGGATCTCTCAAGGTTCCTCTTCACCAGACTCAATATATGTAAAGTAAGCAAACCATTCAAAGTCAATAGACCATGACTGAGTGGGGTGGAGCCAAATAATCTCCATGGCAATGAGATGTGGCAATGATAATACATCTGCATACCAATTATCATTGACCTACCACTAGTGGATCCCCATAAACTGACCTAATCACAAACTAATACATGTAAAGTAAGCAAACCATTCAAAGTCAATAGACCATGACTGTGGGGGTAGAGCCAAATATTCTCCATGGCAATCAGATGTAGCAATGGTAATACATCTGCATACCAATTATCATTGACCTACCACTAGTGGATCCCTATAAACTGACCTAATCACAAACTAATACATGTAAAGTAAGCAAACCATTCAAAGTCAATAGACCATGACTGAGGGGGTGGAGCCAAATAATCTCCATGGCAATGAGATGTAGCAATGGTAATACATCTGCATACCAATTATCATTGACCTACTACTAGTGAATCCCCATAAACTGACTTAATCACAAAC
The DNA here is from genome assembly GCA_028015205.1 of Mytilisepta virgata. Classification (NCBI taxonomy): domain Eukaryota; kingdom Metazoa; phylum Mollusca; class Bivalvia; order Mytilida; family Mytilidae; genus Mytilisepta; species Mytilisepta virgata. The sequence goes on along the minus strand of JAPWFG010000042.1, from coordinate 176,576 downwards.
TAATACATGTAAAGTAAGCAAATCATTCAAAGTCAATAGACCATGACTGAGGGGGCGGAGCCAAATAATCTCCATGGCAATGAGATGTGGCAATGGTAATACATCTGCATACCAATTATCATTGACCTACCACTAGTGGATCCCCATAAAACTGAGCTAATCACAAACTAATACATTGTTGACGCCGCCGCCGCCGCCGCCGCCACCGGAAACAGCATACCTATGTCTCGCCTTTTGACTCCGTCAAGGCGAGACAAAAATGATTAATTTGAACATCAATCTGTAATTCCACTTACGTAGATGTTATAGTTCTGTAAATTGTTTTTGCATAGGTTTTTTCTACTGAATTACATCTTATTAAAATTCATTTAAAAATAAATTGCAAAAAATGTTCACCACTTTTTAAAAATATTTACCCAGCTGATAAATAATCTACTACCGTTAAGTGACAAAGGCTTACCCTTTAGTATTTCGACCAACAACAGATACAACAAATTGAGACTTACAGAATAATTTATGAACAAAAGTTTTGCCAAACAGAAATCACTTAGACAAAATTGGAAAGCAGTCCAAAATCCTAATCATCAACATTCATATAAAGTCCCTTTGTATTGTATTTTCAGTCTATTGTGATGGTCAGTCTAATTGTATACACGTGACATCTCATTCTTCATGGGTCATTCTAACACTTTTTGTCCCCCAAATTGCTTAAATTTTTGGTAAAACAAAGAAGTAGGGCCATTTCTCCCTGCATTTATTTCAATTCTAGGGCCATTTTCAAAAAGTCGCCTAAAACCTTTCAAAATATGATACATGATCTCTAAAAATTTGCTCATAATTTCTAAAAAATAAGTTATAAAAAGTTTTCTCCACACCTTAATATCACTTTTGGAGACAATTTTAACACAAATTTGCCAAACTTACATCTTAAAGGCAGTTTTTCAAAGTCAAGGACACTCAGAACCAAAAGATGTTATAATTTGACCCATATCGCCTATATACACAACCTTTGTGGATAGAAAACTTGAACTTGTTAATAAATAAACATAAAATTTATGTTTGCTAACATTAAAATGAAATGCATACAATTTACGATAAAAAGTAGGTAAATATTTAAGATAAAATAAAATGCTCCGCTGGGCGCAGCTAGATACGACCGCAGATGTCGAACCCTGAATAGTTGGGGCAATTACGAACACAACATTCAAGCTTGATACAATACTGAATTTGGATTGTGAATAAATATTTGACACAGCATAGGTTTCTGACACAGAATGAATGTTGTCTAAGAACTTAAAAATTTTTAATTTACCTATTCAAACCATATCAGTATTATTTGTTTTTATATATAAATCAGAAATAACCAATTTAAAATTTAAAATTGGGCACACATATCAATTTCTTGCTATTGCACAATACTGTGTAATTGAAAATTTCTTCAAATATTTGACACATAATAGGTTTCTGACACAGAATAACTGAAATCAAAGAACTTAAAATTGGTCATATGATTTGAATTTATATTCAATTTTTTGCTTCTTGTGCAATACAATATGCTGTGGAGAATTGCCCCCCCCCAAAAAAAAAATAATAATTTACCCCTTTTTTTTAGCTTTTGTGCAATACACTATGAAGTTGCACATTGACCCCCCTCCCAAAAAAAAAAAACAAAAAACAATAAAATTTATTGTAACCCCCCCCCCTTTTTTTTGCTAAAAAAAATTTGAAATTTTCTTTTTAATTTATGAAATATGAAATGAGAAAAAATTACCCCCTCCCCAATTTCTCATTTACCCTCCCCCCCCCCAAATTTTGTTTTCAACCCCCCCCCCCCCCATTTCTTTATACTTTGCAACCATAACAGCCCATTTAAATACACCATAACATATTAAAATAGAAAATGACATCATAGTCATGGATGGCAAATTTTAAATATACATAATTTAAAAGCAGTTTAGATAAGATAAACAAAAAAGCTTCATCAGCACATTTTATACTGGCAAATTTCCAATGGAATTTGTTAATAATAAAGTTTTGATAACAGGGCACACATATCAATTTCTTGCTATTGCGCAATACTGTGTAATTGAAAATTTCTTCAAATATTTGACACATAATAGGTTTCTGACACAGAATAACTGAAATAAAGAACTTAGAATTGGTCATATGATTTGAATTTATATTCAATTTTTTGTTTTTGTGTAATACAATATGCTGTGGAGAATTGCCCCCCCCCACCCCCAAAAAAAAAATAATTTACCCCCTTTTTAGCTTTAATTTTGGACCCCGATTTGGACCAACTTGTGTCAGATATTTTCATTACGTTATTGATTGGATTTTCATACTTTTAAATTTTGCTGCTTCAGATCATTAGCCGTGCACTTTTTGTCAGATATTTTCATTACGTTATTGATTGGATTTTCATACTTTTAAATTACCGCCACCATCCCCACCTCTCTCCTTTTGTTGTCAGTGCCTCTGGGGATTATATGGTCATGTATTAGTAATTTGCTGTATATACATGTACATATTGCTGTAATTTTATAATTCTTAAATTCATACATTGTATTCACTTTTATTTTTAGTTTAGATATTTGTTTCTTTTGAACCATGTGTTCAAAATGTAATGTTTATATATATATATTTTTTTTTTTTTTTTTTTTTTTTTTTTTTTTTTTTTTTTTTTTTTTGTTACTTCTCATGCTGACGTATGAGTTTCTTTTATATCTTCTCATGCTGACGTATGAGCTCTTTTATTCTCTACTCATGCTGACGTATGAGTTTCTTTTATATCTTCTCATGCTGACGTATGAGCTCTTTTATTCTCTACTCATGCTGACGTATGAGTTTCTTTTATATCTTCTCATGCTGACGTATGAGCTCTTTTTTCCCCTTTTTTTCCTAGAAGAAATCTGAAATTTCCTTTTTAATTTATGAAATATGAAATGATAAAAAAATTGCCCCCTCCATAATTTCTCATTTACCCACCCCCCTAAATTTTTTTTCAAACCCCACCCCCCCTTTCGTTTGATACTTTGCAACCATAACAGCCCATTTAAATACACCATAATTTATTAAAATAGAAAATGACATCATAGTCATGGATGGTAAATTTTAAATATACATAATTTAAAAGCATTTTAGATGAGATAAACAAAAAAACTTCATCAGCAAATTTTATATTTCCAAATTTCCAACGAACTTCATTAAACTAAAGATATTGGCAAATTTCCAATGGAATTTGTTAATAATAAAGTTTTGATAACAGGTCACACATATCAATTTCTTGCTATTACACAATACTGTGCAATTGAAAATTTATTGAAATATTTGATACATAATAGGTTTATGACACAGAATAAGTGAAATCAAAAAACTTAGAATTGGTCATATGATTTGAATTTATATTCAACTTTTTTCTTCTTGTGCAATACAATATGCTGTGGATAAATGCCCCACCCTCCCCCCCCCCCAAAAAAAAATTACCCCTTTTTTATCTTTAATTTTGGACCCCAATTTGAACCAACTTGAAAACTGGGCCCATAATAACAAAACTAAGTACAAATCTGAAATGAGAAAAAAATTTTCCCCACCCCCCGCCAATTTAATATTTACCCCATAAATTTTGACACCCCCCCCCCCCCACTTTCCCTTTTTCAAAAAAAAAAATCTTTCCCTCAAGATAATGTCATAATCCCTATTCAAAATTATCATGAAGTTTGCAAACATAATTAAACATTTAAATACATCATTGAAGTCTTAAAATAAAAAATGACATATGGCTAAAATTAATATTAATTCATAGTAAGTTCTAAAAATAAATTGACAGCTATAAATCACCCCAAAAACAATCAACATTTCTTTATACATAATTGAATCATACACAATATTTACTTTAAATGTGTTTGGAATGTGTTTGGATTACCTTCCTTAGCCCACCAAGCTAATATCATAGATTTCTATTTATTTATACTACAGTTATTGTGCAAAAACCAAGAAAAATGCTTATTTGGGCCCTTTTTTAGCCCCTAATTCCTAAACTGTTGGGATCAAAACTCCAAAAAATGATCATAAACCTTGTGTTAAAATTTCATAGATTTCTATTTACTTATACTAGACTTATTGTGCGAAAACCAAGAAAAATGCTTATTGGACCCTTTTTTGGCCCCTAATTCTTAAACTTTTGGGACCAAAACTCCCAAAAACAATCCCAACCTTCCTTTTGTGGTCATAAACCTTGTGTTTAAATTTCGTAGATTTCTATTAACTTATACTACATTTATAGTGCGAAAACCAAATGTCTACAGACTCCGACGGACGACGGACGACGACGACGCCAACGTCATACCAATATACGACCGCAAAAATTTTGCGGTCGTATAAAAATCAATGATTACGAGTAAAACAAATACAAGGGAAAGTGGCCCTACTCCTTTCACCATTAGAATTCTTAAAATTCTTTGTTCAATTTCAAAATATTGCCCCCCAACTGTGAAACATTCCACTCTTGACATGTATGCTCAGTGGATATTACCGGTACCTCAGTAATGCATACCTGATTTTCTTTTATTCTGATAGTATTTCAGAATTTACATTTTTGAAATCTTCTATAGTTTATAATACCCAATATTTTACAACATGGACAACCATGCAACAATGAAAAAAAAACACAACTATTAATGAAATATTTTACTATTTTTTCCATCATTTTCTTTGTGAAGCATTATAAGTATAAAATGAATAAGAAAATAAAATATTGCAATATATTATATCAGCTAAACATTTTGAAATGTATTGAATATCTATACAAAGTAATATTAATACTAATATATCCCCAGCACTATACTGATACTTAACATGTTAATCACCATATTAACTGTTTTTAATAACAGTGTTTTAAAACAATTTCTAATAAAATGGAAGCAAAGTTATTAAGCTGTTTGATCTAACATGATGTGTCGAATGTCATATCTTTGGAAAGACCTTGGGTAAGTGAAATTTTACTTAATTCGGAGTCCGGAAATGCTCTTCTCTAGGGACTGAAAATAAAAATAATATAATCAAATCAATGTATGGTCAATTTAATACAGAAAAGTTTCTAAAAAAATTGATTATATATCTATAAAGAATATTTCATTTTTTTTTTGTGTATATAAAAAACAAACAGGACTTTTTGACAGTGTATTTGTGACCAGCTGGTGTGGTTTGTTGTAACCACATAATGACCTAAGATCTAAACCAATTTCTGCCATGTTGGTTTTTTTTTTTTTTTTTTTTTTGGGGGGGGGGGGGCTTATCTCATTAATTCCATATCTTTTTTAGGAACATATATAGAAAATCATCACAAATTACTTTCACGCAATCAAAATTTTGTGAAAGAAGAAAGAATGTTCATCTCTCTATCTTGATAATTAGGACAAAATACAGGTCAAATGTTTTCAAAAACAAAGTAATATAAAAATATTTGCAGATTTCTTTCCAAAAATGCACAAAACTGTTCGCATTTAAAAATAAATCATTGTTTTCATTTTGAGCCTTCACACTGATCTGCCTTAGAATAATTATTGCGCAAAAATACATACACCTCAAAATATTCCACTAAAGTAAAATTTAAATATACTCTGACAGGTATTTAACATGCCTATCTATAGCAATTGAAAAATGGGCCTTAAATATTTGCTTTGTCATGAATTCATTTAATATCTTTCACTTGAAATAAATTACATACATAAGAATCAGACTTTGACAAAAGTTTTTCAACAAATCTATTGATATGCAAACGTATGTCAAAACATTGTCACACACTTTAAAGCTTATTTGAAATATATCTGTGATAACCAAATTATTGATTATATGATTGATAAGTTTATTTTGCTTTCCCATGCCCAACTTTTATGGAAAGATAAAAACTGAGATGGATAACTTCCTCGGTGAAAATTATTGGATGGTTTCCAATCTGTAAAGGGATATAACCTCTACTTCCTTGTTACAATTGATACAATCCATCATAAATCAACGGATACATTAAAAAAAATTCAAATACATGTTAACTTAAATTTCTTTATAATGTTCATCGCCGTGATATTGGCTGTAATATCGCGAACTCGGCGTTAAACAATATTTAATCAATCAATTTATAATGTTCACATAAAGACAATAATTACACTTACCTTGAAGTCCCAGATTATGACCTGTCCATCAACTCCAGAGGTAGAAAATTTTGTGCAATCTGCTTTTGTTCCAGTATGAATGGTAACTTGCCTGTAAATATGAAATACAAATATCTTCAATCCATAAATTTATATTATTTTAAATGACTAAGTTCCCTAATATTCCCTCTCAAGGAAATCCCTTGCAAGTATTTCATCAGGCTGATATGGGAGGATAGTATTATGACTTGAATAGAAATAAAGGTGTAATAATACCGATATAACATAAGCCTAATCACAGATTAGCTTGATTGACGTATAAATATATACAATGGCAATTTGTTTTCTAATACTGACTTTTTCAGGTTTGTTATTGTATGTTCAAGAGGGAAAAGTCAAATAAAAAACCTGATAAGTCAAAGTCAGTACTCTTTTTATCCAAATCTGTTAAGGACTGAAGTTTTCATCAATGACTTGAATAACTGTTTCATTCATTCACTTCATGTGTATGATCATTAATACATAGCAATGTAAAATCATACTTAACACTGACCTAATAATTTTATTTTATCCTGCAGTCAAGCCATTTCTGGTCTAATAACAGGGATAGAATAAACTTGAGTCATATTAGGTCAATCACATAATAAAGTCTTCTGGTACTTGTTTACATGGAAATGTACCAGATTATGTTATGTTTCCCGCATTTTCACGGCAACTGGATTTTCCAATTCAAATGTAATTTTAAGAGGCCTAAAGGGGCAATTTTATGATTGCAGGATAAAGACAATACAAATTCATTGTCGGAAAATATAAAATTTATTTGCACTCATTGCGAAACATGGGGAAGAGTTTCGCTACAGCTCTCATTTTCTCATGTTTCTAAAGCTTGTCCAAATAAATTTATATTTTCCAACAATGACTATGTATTGTATATCTATATGCCAGTCTATGATACTCGCATCATCAAAGGAAATGCACACAAAATACACATACAAAGATTTATTGATGGTGAATAATAAACAATTTTAAAAATTAAAATACAAGTGAGTAGTCCACTTCAAATTACAAATATTACACTTTTAAACAAATTTTCAATTAAAAGAATAATGAGCAGTTTTGATTCAGAAGTGAACAAAAGCAAGGACAGTCATTAAGAATTTTTGATTACTGGTATATACAAGATGCTAAACAGCTAAGGACATTTATTTTTAATTAGTTGGTTTACGGATCCGCCGACCCGATTTGAAGAAAAAATTGAAAATTTTGGTTTTTTATTACTGGCAACCCTCTGAAATCAGCTATCCCAAAAGTAACAAGAGGCTCCCATGAGCCTGAATCACTCACCTGTTATCTGCATCAATGATTATTTTTGCTATTTAATGTATACCATCGCAATTTTCTCCTTAATATTAATTTGTACAGCTAAATATAGAATCCTGAACCCAAATAGCTACGGTTGTTAAGGACTTTTTCATCGGTTGCTATGGACTTTTTCAATGGTATTGACTCTTGACCTTCCATTTTGACTTGAACAGGTAAATTGTAGGGTCCTGAACCCAAATATATATGGTTGCTAGGGACTTTTTTCATCAGTTGCTATGGACTTTTTCAATGATTTTGACTCTTTACCTTTCTTTTTGACTTGTACAGGTAAATTATAAGGTCCTTAACCCAAATATATATGGTTGCTAGGGACTTTTCACCAGTTGCTATGGACTTTTTCATCGGTTGCTATGGAATTTTTCAATGGCCTTGACACTCAATTTTACTTGTACAGCTACCATTTAATTTATTTCAAGTTATGCCCTAAACATCTGTGACAATATGTCGGACCATTATTTTCTGTTTACATGTAAATAATCTTTCAAGGGCAAAAACTCCTATAAGGGGTCAATCGACGATTTTGGTCATGTTGACTTATTTGTAGATCTTACTTTGCTGAACATTTTGGCTGTTTACAGTTTGTCTTTATCTATAATAATATTCAAGCTTATAACCTAAAACTGCAAAATTTCCTTCAAATTAACAATTCAGGGGCAATAACCCAACAAAGGGTTGACCGATTCGTCTGAAAATTTCATAGCAGGTAGATCTTGACCTGATGAACAGTTTTGCCATTAATGCTTAAGTTTTTGAGATATAAGCCAAAAACTGCAGGTTTTCCCCCTATGTTCTATTTTTAGCCATGGCGGCCACGTTTCTCGATGGACAAGAAAATAAAACATAATTTATTCTAGATACCCGAAGGATCATTCAGACTAAGTATGGCTGTAATTGGTTCAGTAGTTTCAAAGGAGAAGATCTTGGAAAAAGTTTACTATGGACGGACGACGGATGCCAAGTGATGGCAAAAGCTCACATGTCCTTTTAAGACAGGTGAGCTAAAAATAAATTAAAATCCTTTTTGCATCAAAATTTTATAAAAGATTATATTCCAATTCGTCTAAAATAGATTATCCATCAATAAAATCTTTGTAAACATGATCCAAAAATAAAATCTATTTATAGCCGTTAGTTGATGTAAATTTCCGAAACAAAGTTTTATGAAATTAATTTCCTAATAGAATCCATGCGGCTTTTAAGTTTGTTTTGTATAAATATCTTGATTCCATAAGATATCGAATCCACTCATTTTCCATGTGAAAATGTATGTTGCCGTAGTTGATGAGTCGGATCCCTTAGAAAGGGAACGGCAGATGATTAAGGTAACAAATGAAACAATTGGCGATCTACTGAACAACACCTTTCAAGATGTTCTGACATTTGGGTTTCAAAAGAGGGAATTAACTGATCATTTGGCAATATAACCAAGATTGTTCAAAATCAGTCTTCATTGTACATGTTATTCCCTCTTTACTAAAAAAAAAAAAAAATTTCGGACGGACTGACCCTATTTTTTAAAAAAAATTCTGTAAACTAATTAATTAAAAATAAATGCCCTAAATGCACTTCATCCAGTTAGAATCCAAGAGAACATTAGGCCGATTCAACCTTTATTGACAAATTACCAGCCCTGCCTGCCCAGATTTTTTCATTTTTCCGGAAAGCAATTTTCAGAATTTTTTTTCATGTCTGTTTCAGATAAAATCTATGATTATTTCATGGCATCCATTTCTGATCCATGAAATATAAACAGTCTTTACTATCGGGCATATTGTTGGTCAAAGTGAGACAAAAGAATGTTTTGCATCCAATTTTATGATACAAAAACAATATTTAACATATATATGGACTTTTTGAATGGCAAAATGGACCACACACCCTCTATGCTGGACCTGTCGACAGCATATATCCCCTGCCAATCATGGAAAAATAAAATCCTTCCACTAATCTGACATTACAGTCTATATAGAAGGGATGGATGATAATGTATCAACTGGCCTTATAGGAAGTTTATTGATCTGAAATACAACCATAATATATTTTTTATATAAATATCTTATTTACCAAAGATATGATAAAAAAAAATATATAAATACAAAATTTGAATATATACAAAGACTTACGAAATAGTGTTCTGGTGCTGTGTTTTGACATCAGATGAAGTTTCTTTGGTAGATGCCTTCTTATCCAAATTTTTAAATCTGTTCATAGCACTACAATACAACATCATAGTATTGTAAAATTTACTTTTTATTCTATAAATATCATTAATGTTCAACTGAAAATTTGGAATAAATATCAATTTCTAAATGCATAACAGGCAGATATAATTATAAAAGACTGGGACTAATGATTGAACAAGTATTGAAATTTAGGTTACCACTCTTTTATATTTCATACCAATACAGAACAATTTTGAACATTCATAAATTAGATTGTAACTTACTACATCTTTGTTTGACTATTTCATTTAAGAGCTGCAGTATCTGACCAGCAGCTATGAGAGCTTTAGCTAGTTTTACAGCTAAAACAAGCACATTCTGACCCTGCTATCAATATAATGTACCATCAAACAACTTCTTGCAGTTCTAGCAAGCGGTCATACTGTATTGGCTTTTATAGTGTTTCATACACAAGAGTTCAGGATAGATAAGGGGGAGGTTAGAGTACCCATAAAACCAGTTTAACCCCTCAACTGTTTAGTTTCTATACCAAGACAGACATCCTAATTCTCTGTTGTGTTTTGCACTTTTTAAAAGTTTTTGTCTTGTGTTCTGTATGTTGGGTGGTGTTGTTTGACTGGTGTGTCATTGCTGACCTTTCCCATTATCCATTTCGTTGTTTATTAACAAAAAAAAATCTACTTTTTCTATACATTCCTAATACATATACCAAAACTTACCTCATTGTTCCTTCTTCTTTTTCTGATGGAATGTCAAGGTCACTTATGAAAGTCAGGTTCCCTCCATTGTCTTGGGAGAAAAGTTTAGGACAGCAATCATACCCCTGTAGAAAAGTTTTAAAATTTTTAAATTATGAATACTTTACCGATAATTAAAAAAACAAGAACGTATTTGGGCAACAACAAACTGGATTTCCCTTCATCATTGTTTGGAGTCACCTGCCCATTGACTTTCTGAATGTTCAATGGCAGGATCATTTTCAATAGTTGGCTATTGTCTCTTTTTTTTCCATTTATTCACACAATCTTGTTTGCTAGAGAATCTTCAGTAATTGTGTTGAATTTTTCACCCAACTGATTTTGATAGCTTTGATGCTTGTCATATGATGTGGATTTCAGCTCACAGTAAACAACATCAAGATCCCTTATATGTATGTTGTCTCGGTGATATTCATTCCCTTGTATAGAAATGAGAACTGGTTGTGGAATTTTCACCCTGGATATGGGTTCAAAGGGAGATAATTCAACATTTACCAATTGAAGTTATCTCCCTTATTAAAATAAATTGCAACTTTGTACAGAGAGACGACAAAATTCTTTAGGATATGTATAACTACTTACAACTGCTACCATGCTATTCTCTGTTACCCATGTAATATCCATAAAAGGTAAAAAGTTTCCTTTCACAACAAATAGCCTGAAATAATAAAAGTTAACATTAACAACAGTATTTAACCAGCATCTATGAGAAACATAGATAATTTTACAGTCAAAACGAGAACATTTTTAACATGTATTAGCTTTTATAGTATAGTGTTATTAAATAGGTATTTTCCTATAAATCCTGTATTATGTCGGAGTCAGTCGTATTGGGTCGAGGTCAGCTGTATACAGCTGATCGAGGCCCAATACCACTGTATGAGAACATAATACAGGCTTAATATGAAAATACCCCTTTTATGAGACCTTCATTAACCAATGACTTAAAATTATGGTAATTTTTTAGTGTGTTTATTGTGGTTATAACTATATGGCAATATATTGTCGTTCATATTATTATTTTTTTCAACGGCAACAAATCGTAGATCTATTTTTCTATGGAGAACAGGAACCAGAAGTTTATACCAGGCCATGGCCCTGTACAAATGCTACTGTCTAGAACCTGATGTTATATTACATGATCCATTTATTATGTATTCTAAGTCATTGGTTAATAATTTGTTTTATATATCAGAGGGTCATGATAGATTAAAGGGAGGTTTGGATATCCATAAAAACAGTTTAACCCCCAATTCCTAAGTCTCTAAACAAAAGTCAACTATCATTATTCTCTTGATTTTATGTTGTTTTCATCTAAAGGTCTGTTCATTGGGTGGCATTAATTGATTGGTATGTAAAATTATCAGTAATTTAAGCTTTCAAAACACTCAAAACTGCCATCACCATTAGGAAAGTACTTACCACATCTCACTTTTCTAAAATTTAATTGCAGGCAAAACAAAAACTTACTTGTTTCCTTGAGATGCATCAGCCACTGATACACTGGAATCATGTCCTACCCAGGCAAGTTTGTCACCACTTGGAGAGAAACTTACACTGTGTACCCATCCACCTGTCAATGTAAAAAACAATGCATAGAACTGTCTTAGTTAAAGCAACTTGCCACATACAATATTTAATAAGGTCCGTTACATGTTCTATCTTGCTGTTAATGGGTAATACCAGTATAAGAATCAATGATGTCTAGATTTTTGAAAAAGAATTTCTAAACCATAATCTACTCATTTTAAATATTATCGTGCCAATAAATGCTGCAAAGCTCTGCCTTAGTGACGATTCAAATGTGGGTGGTGGCAATCACCATAAAAGGCTTGTTTTTGCACGAGATTTTCTGTGTGTTGACGTTGAGAGTAATAACAATTACCATAAAAGGCTTGTTGTATAGCCCACGCTTTTTATTATCCACGCTTTCGTCAAGATCAGGTTACTCACCTGTAAAGTAATTTACTAGGAGACGAAAATAGTAAACAGCACGTGCTACATGTATATGTTACGACAAATAAACATAAGTTTTAAACTTTAAAAATACAACGTAATGCGTGCTCAATTTTAAAGCTTTTTGTTGTTCTTTACTATATTCGTTTCGTTGCCAGACTTTACAAAACTAGAAATACTGTGAGCAAAGCTCACTAATTGATACCCCCGCACCCCCTATCACAAGGAATGGCAAAGTCAATGTTTTGCTATGGAAAACATAAGAAGTTGGTCAGATCAAAATCTAAAATAGGAGGTGCACTATGGCATCATTTGATAAAGATTCTCTGAAAGTCTCATGGAATTCCCTTTAGTGGTTTAGGAGCAGTTGCAGATTGCATGCTGGTACCCCCTATCACAATGAATGGCAAAGTCCATGTGTTGGTATGGAAAACCCCAAATGTTGGTCAGATCAAAATCTAAAATAGGAGGTGCACTACAGCATCATGTAACAAAGATCTTCTGAAAGTTTCATCAAATTCCATTCAGTGGTTTAGGAGGAGTTGCAGATGGCATCATGGTACCCCTATCACAGAGAATGTCAAAGTCCATGTTTTGGTATGTGTAACCCCAAATATTCATCAGATCAAAATCTAAAATAGGAGGTGCACTATGGCATCATGTAATAAAGATCCTCTGAAAGTTTCATCAAATTCCATTCAGTGGTTTAGGAGGAGTTGTGGATGGCATCATGGTACCCCTATCACAATGAATGTCAAAGTCCATGTTTTGGTATGGGTAACCCCAAATATTCATCACATCAAAATCTAAAATAGGAGGTGCACTATGGCATCATGTAATAAAGATCCTCTGAAAGTTTCATCAAATTCCATTCAGTGGTTTAGGAGGAGTTGCAGATGGCATCATGGTACCCCTATCACAATGAATGTCAAAGTCCATGTTTTGGTATGGGTAACCCCAAATATTCATCAAATCAAAATATAAAATAGGAGGTGCACTATGGCATCATGTAATAAAGATCCTCTGAAAGTTTCATCAAATTCCATACAGTAGTTTAGGAGGAGTTGCAGATACAAAGGTCGGACGGACGGACGTACGGACAGCGCGACGGACAGACGGACGGACACAACGAATACTATATACCCCGCTTTTTTCAAAAGCAGGGGTATAATAAAGATTTACATTAAATTGCAAAGACGTTTTACAAAGAAATTGGTCTTGACCATTGAGAAATTGTGAAATCCTACTTTTAAGATAAATACAAATGGTAAAAATGACCACATAAGGTATCGGAAAATGATTTGCTCAGAGTTTTTTTAATTCTTTTCTGCATGGTAAAAAAAATATGTTCACGGCGAGATATAACAGTATAATCTGTATCCGTGATGTAGACCAACACAGAAATGATCATTTCGAAAATTTTAAAAAATGAATCCAGTTGTCGGATATCTGTGCATATGAATGCACAGTCAAGCTTAGTATTACGCTACTACGATGTGAATTAAAAAATGAATAAATAATTTTATTCGTAGGAGCGCTGTTGGAAGTTACTCCACGAAAAAATATTAGTGGTAGAAATGTGAAAAACAAGGCCAAGAGTGCCCTTAGATTTCTTCATATTTTTGGGGATTTGCACTTTTGATATACATGTATGTATTAATTGAGAGTAAATCGATGGGATTTTTTTTAAATTTCAAATTTAACCGAGGTGTTCTTTTAACTTTAATATTGTCATTATTATACTAAATTTTTATTTTACTTCAACACACCTGTTGAGTGTCTGTTTATCTGCAGAGTCGACTTACGTCACGAATTCTATTGTTATGCCCCTTTCACAACTGGGAAAATCACGTGCAACCAAAACCTTTTATGGTCATAGCCATTACCTATATTTAGGTAAGTCAGTGAGGCGGGGCTTTGCAGCATTTTTTGCCACAACCATATACAAATCACTGATACGATATTAATCAGTGCACATCACTGTCTACACATAAAAGAACAACACTACATTCTCTCGGATTTTTCAAAATAACTTTCTATTAATAATATCGTAGATTGTACATTCTTCTTTTGATAATTGCTTTAACCTCAAAGCAACATTTCATTTTACAAATTATCATTTGATGTTGCTATGGTACAATAAATTATTTTGCATTGATTAACTTGAGTCATGTAGTAATGACGAGATAAATAAATATGTCCTAATTATGTATTGCAAATCTGAAGAACAAAATATTAATTTAACAACAGTTTTTCTATCTGACATTCAAAATATTAATTTAAATGCTTCTTTTTGTAACTTGAAAAGATATAAAAGCTTTGACCATCCATATATTTAAGAAAAAGCACTCTCTGGCTTCATTCAAAAAATGCTTTATATCAACACTTTTACATTTCAAGAAAAATACAAGGAGCATTTAATTTTTAAACAAATGATATATCTTGTTTTACATAACTAGCTTTGAAAACTTACCGCCACCATTAGAAAATTCAGCCATTAAGTTTTGGAATGGCATCTTGGCTCCCCAAGCTGTAGCAGTTGGTTTTCCTTCTACTTCTTTCACATAGGCAGAGAATACTCTAAATAAGAAAGATATTTACCTTAATATATTGGATCTGATTCAATTTTCAAAACTAATCAAGTTGAAAAGTAATAGTCATATATTTGCCAGTTTAAGAGCCGTCAAGAGTAGTAGAAATATTTATATGTTTTATGCATGCATGGAGATACAGTCTATTGCTTATTAATGAAAGCCACATGACGCCAACACGTGTGATTTAATGGAATTTCGTTTCAATCATACAAACTCCATATCCTTTCATCTCTTATAATCATTTAATAAATAAAATCCATAGTACCAAAGCCATTACCTTGCTTTAAAGTCAGATGATCCAGCTGCTAAAAGTATATTATTAGGATGCCAATCTAAGCTGAAAAACAAAGGTAACATCTTATATAAGTGAATAAAATAATATGTGTATCTCTATTTGAGATAAAACTCAAAACAAGATTAAGAAATCAAGACATTTATCACCATTTTAATAATTCAATATATAAAAATTGTAAAAATAAGGTAAAATTAGGAATATAATCATCAATCAAAAAACTGTCAAAATACTACAATTCATATCAAGAAATATTACATCTATCATTCATTTGAAATGCACAATTTTTTGTCAAATAATTTATTTCTTTAACTCTCATAAATATTGACCTTGAACACTACATGCCAGATTATTACTAATGATGGGATTAAACTAAAAGATCTTTAACAACAATCCAGTTTGATCTTTATAATCCCATGCTTTATGGAAAATACTTTTTTGTGCCAAACCTGATCAGAACAATGAAATTACCCATAATTAATCAGATTAAAGAATGACAAGGCAGAACAATAATGTTTCAACTGTACTAATGTAGTAAAAATTACCAAGTAATAGTAGATCTGATTGGCTTCTTGATATGTTTACTGACCCACCAATTGTTTTCTTCATCAAAATAACACACAGATATAACTCTAGCACTACTGCCAACAGCAAATTTATTTTCTGTAATAAAGATTCACGCAACATTTAAAACAAATGTGAAATTTTAACCTGTAATCTGACAGCTGTAACTTAAATATACATTTTTTGTTATAGTGCACTACTTAAGTTATGGAATTTTCTACATTTACATATGTTTAAAGATGTGTAAAATAAATATATGATAGGGTACGGAAACAAAAGCACTACAATCAAAATTGATATGCTTAAATTTTGAAATATATATAAAAAATTTTGAATTATTTTTCATGTAGCAACATAAATTATAAGAAAATAATAAGAAAAGTGCATTTTACTGGCTTAAACTATAATCAGTTGAAGATAATTAATCTAGTGATTGGTCTAAATAATTTGTTTTCCATTCAGTATTACTAAACAAAAATTAGTTTTATTTCCGGAACCTATTTAAACTATCACGATATCATGGATTATCTAAGTATAAAGAAGATTGTCTACCTTGAGGAGACCAACGCACAGATGTAGCTGCTCTATTGATACGTAAGATTACTAATGATGGCTTCCACTTTCCGTCTTTTATTTCCCAAACATATGCATTTCTGTCCTGAAAAAAAAGATGCAATACAGATGTTTTAATATATTTTCATAGAAGGTCTGATTTGTGCACCAAAATTATTTATGCAAGCTTCAACAATTTATTATTAAAAGTATGTTTTACAGCTTCACAAATAAATGTTCTACAATTTATGTGTATTACGTTAATAATCTAATAACAATAAAATAACCTTACTAGTAATTTGTTCATGTGTTGAAATTGCAAATATAAAAAATTCTTTGATACCAATTATGATGCACAAGATGTGCACATTTTGTTGATTTACTACTCATCAGTTGTGCTCAAGGCCTCAAATGTTGAAAACCAAACTAACAATCCAAAAGGTTGAAAAGAAAATTTAATATACCAAAATGACCAAAAGGGTTAAAGCCAAAACCATCTAAAGACAGAGCTATGCACGAAGGAGATACTCCTAGTGTTAAAATTTTACAGTTTTGTAACAGTAAATTTTAAGTATCAATTTCGGACTAGCATAGAAATACTAGTGAATGAGCTGGGGAAACCCACCATGGAGTCCACCAGCAGTGACATCGACTGGTTATATGATGCCATATGGCAAGCTGGAATTGTGAAGAAATACAAGTAAACTTATCATTCAGTGACTGTAAAATTACATTAATGATTTACATTGGCTGTTTGTGGCAATCTGTTGTTTAGATTTAGCCCAAAATTAATCTATAAATCAATAGCATTTGACCAACAATCATTACACTAAAAACACAAATGATTTTGCCCATACGGAAAAGACCATAAATGCTCTACTGGAAGCGAAGTTACTACATATAATAAAGAAACCATAATGAAATAAACCAGATTGCAAAAAGCAACATTTCAAAGGTACTAAAGTGGAACTCCCCTAAACAGGCCCTTCTGAAAACCAGATTCCTCCGCAAATTGAACGCTTTATTCTGGTCCGGAATTTTCACCTATATTTTCAAGTAAAACAATCCTCCAAAAACCAGCCCCTCTGAATTCTGAATACTGGAAATAATTTTCGGTCCTAAATATATATTTTGCTATCAAATACACCTCTAAAAACCGACCAAACTCTCAATCTCTTCATTGAGAAGCATATTTTAAACAAAGCCTCATTGGTATGTGCTAGGAAAACTGTTTAACTTACAGTTTTTAACACCTGTTTCTACCAAAAAATAACATCGAAGCTAAAAGACTACGATTTGGTAACATTTAAGGAAAAAACAATGCAAATGTAGTTATTGTGTAATTTTCATGCCTTTCGATATTTCAATTTATTTACTGTGGGTTCATTATTATTTGTTGTATATCAATTTTCGTGGTTTTTGTGTGTCCTAGTAAACCACGAATTTAAATATCCAACGAAAAATATTATTTTTACTTTAGCTTGAATGCACTGAAGATTGAAACCACTTGGTTTTGACATACCTATCCGAGACAACATTGAACAATTGCATTTTTACAGCATGTACTTGGATACTTATGATGAGTCAGCTATATCCCCAAAGGATACAGTGTTTTGTGTAATTTTGTCTGTATAAACTAATAAACGCTCAAACAATTTCCTTTAAAAATATTTCGACTGTGTAAATTGTCGCAGAATTCACTTCCGGTTTTTTTTTTATCAAGCATTCGAAGAAAATATTAATCCTAAGTATGCCCAAATAATACAGACTTTCTCATAAATTACAGTAAAAACATCTTCTAAAAAGATAATAAAGCAGACATTATTACTGATTGTAATCACATTAAAAGTATGAATGTATATGCCCCAAGGTATTTGGTGACAAGTGATTGCAATTTTGTCAAAATATATTTCACACCTGATTAACCAGTTAACCTAAATAAATAATTACAGATTTTGTTAATACTGTTAAATTCATGACAAGCTTTGTTTGGTTACAAATTTGAGGAATCTATTTGTTAGACTGTTGTTTTATAAGCGCTTAAAATCAGTACTTTACTGTACAATATCAAAGTATGATCAGCAAATTTTGTCTCAGTATTTTCATGATATCTGATGTGCCTAGCCACAAATTTAAGTATTTCAACAACTTTTTAAATTTTTTTTTCTAAGCCAGCAATCGACGAATTTATGTATCCCATAAAATGCCTTTTTCTCTCTATCCACAAAAATTGGTATCCACAAAAATAAATGAATCCACAATACTTCCGGTCGGATTTCAGTAAAGTCCAGAACCTCTGAAAACCAGGACCTTTGAAAACAGGCCAATTTCTACAGTCCCATAGCTATTCGGTTTACAGAGGTTCCACTGTAGTATCAGTATTTATTAATAGTATGTATTTATTCTTAATAACCTACAGCAGCACATGTGACAATTCTGTTACTTTTAGGTGCCCACTCTATCCCTGTTACTTGCTGGCCATGCTCAGTTAAACTTGCTGTTTCATCAAACTTGTTTCCACTCTTCTTGTAAATCTTTACTACAGAGTCATTTTCAGACAGTGCAATTTCTGAAAAGGAATACAAAATTATATTATGATTTGTAAAACACAAAGTTTCAGTTACTAAATAAATTTTTATCATAAATGTACATTTACTTGTCAAAATACGGAATTAAACAGTTAAAATACTGGAAAAGAGTACATTACATGTATATTATATATTTAATAGTTAACACAGTCCCTTTTTCATTCATATATATGTGCAAGGAGAGTCTTTTTTCAAGAGTGCGATGTTTATCTATAAAGCACTAAACTCAACTATATGATGTCTTGAAGTGCCAAGAACCAGGGCCCAGTTGTTCAACTTGTTTAACTTAAATTTAACCACATATTAAATGTAATAATTTTCTATGTAGTTAAACCCTCAGTTAAATATAACCTTGGGTTAAATATGTTTAACAACTTGGCCCTGGCAGTTAAATACCAAATATTGATAAATTCATTGAATAAAAATATGTAGTTTCAGACCTTGATGCATTATAACTTCCAAGGTTATCAATATCATATGTGTATAAGTTTAATTTTTATCCATTTAATTAAACAGTGATTTATTCTGTTACTCTATTATTTTTATTTTTTGTAGAAAAAAAAACACAATTGATATGATCTATCAAAATCAATAAAAAATCCTTCAAACTCATGATTAATGGTTGGAGCAATCTTTGTTGGCTCCATTACAATTTTGTATGTCAATACATAAACAGAATAAATTATTACTATACTCTATACACTAACAAATTTGTTTGTTAAGTAAATGTTAATCATTGGCTTTATTTTAAAATGTTTGTTTGTTTATCATCTAATAAAATTTTGAATGTCATGTTAGTAAAAGTAATTGGTTAGAGAAATGGCATCAAAATGAAGACTTTAATTTAATCTGATCCAGTAGAGATGGAGAAAGAAACATAGAACAATTAACCATGGGTTACTGACAATGTAATTACTTTTGTTGTTTTTCACTTTATCCTTTTAAGCAAAACACTTATCTAAGACAAGTAAAAAATCTTCTACAAATTGATATTTCCCAAATGAGCAGCTTTTTTTTCAGATGCAACGATATATGTAGACAACAACATTAAATCTTATTGATTGTGAATTTTGACAATTCCTTACAACAATAACAACAAAAAATAAATATTTTGATACTTATAAAACTCATTCTTGTACCTGTCCTAGAACTATTCCAAGCATGACAAGTTACAGGTGTCACTCCAAAACTATGTTTTTCTGTCATTTTGTTGTACAAAAGCTAAATTAAAACAAGATTAAAGTTCATTATTGTATGGAAAATATCTTTTCCCATAATACAAATTAAGGTATCCGGACCATAATAGATTATGATCGAAAATTGTTTCTCTTTTTGGCCATGAATGGCTGAACCAAACAATTTAAAGCTGGGATTTTGTATATATATTTTTCTCAAGTTAAAACACACTTTGTTGCTTATATGGAGAGTCTGTGAAAATGTTAGTTATATTGGCATTTCCGAAGTTTGCCGATAATTACCGAGGTCATTTCAATTGCATTGTAAGGAACATCCGGGAAATTTTGAATAATCACGTGGTCATTTATGGTTTGGATACCTTAATTTACAAAGTCCATAATCTAGTTAGGTCACATGTTTCTAAATAACAAGAGTGGACACACTGAATGTCCTTCCTGAGTACGCACATGGACACAGAATAAAGATTATCTGATACCATACATTACAATTGCAAGTCAAAGGAAAATAAGTCAGGCAACATTTGTTTGAAAAATGTCTTACATGTCATTCAAGCCTACAACTGTGTCCAAGGTCAGCAGACAGGTCTCAGACTGGTATGTACCCACCAAAAACTATCTATAGACCAAAAAATGTTGTAGTGTGGTCAAGGTTTAGGTGTCAGAATGAAACCTACTTGCCAAAAAGTTTCTATAGACCATATACAGTGGATATAGGTATTATATAGCTAAAGAAGTCGACTTCAAAATTTGACTGAAGTGTAAAATTCAGGTGAAGGTCTCAGACAGCCATGTATGCACCAAGGTCTATCTATCTATCATATGGTTTGTCTATGTATTGCAGTTGCTGAGAAATGAACATTATCCCAAAATGTGAAACAAGTCATTCAAGCATGAAATAGAGGTCAAAAGTAAGGTGCCATATATTAAAGTGGTATATACTCACTAAGAACTTCTACCAACTAAATAATGTGGGTCTAGTTAGTACAGTTGCTGAGAAATACACTGAAAATGTATATTACATGTAAGTCACACAAGCATGCAATTCAGGTCAAGTTCATCTGACAAGTGTTAGACTGGCATGTATCCTCTAAGAAGTATCTACAGACCAAATATGGAGGGTCTAGATATTACAGTTGCTGAGAAATGGACTGAATCTAAAAAATGTGACAGTCACTCAAGCATGAAATTGAGGTCAAGGTCCAGAGACATGTGCTGGCATCTACAGACTAAGAACTATCTATTGACCAAATATGGTGGGTCTATGTTTTATAGTTGCTGAGAAAGGACTTAACCAAGAAAATGTGACCCAGGTCACTCAACCATGAAATTTAAGTCAAGGTCAAAAGGCAGGTGTCAGACTGGCATGTACCCACTAAGAACTATCTATAGATCAAATATGGTTAGCCTAGATGTTACAGTTGCATTTTTGGTTAGATAAAATGATAACAGTAAGCTTTAGCTAATACACAATTATATATAAAATCCAGCCGCACTTATTCCAATTTTTTTTCTAAATCATGTCTGTGTTGGGGAGAGTAAACTTAAAAGGTTTTGTTGCCTTTGATTCAATTTTTTACATACTGCACAGGCGGGGAAAAGCCTCGCTCACATCTAAGGTCAATTTATTAGCCCGAACATCCAAGGTTTTTAAGGAGCCAAAATATTTCCAAACAATGCTGATGGTAAAAAATTTTGGATTCAGCCTCATGATTACCGGTGGATGACCTTCAAACTCTTGGTCATTTATGCACTTGAGTGAAAAAAAAAACCTGTTACAAACGTTTAAGACACATTACGTGTAAATATGTATGGTTTCAGAAAAAACATGTTTTTATCCGTATTTGAGAAGTTAGGTTTTCTAAACTGAAAATCGATTATCACTGGAAATAAAATGATAGACCGATTTTTTTTTTATTAAAATCGATCATTGGAACAACACTACAAATAAGGTTATTCAGACGTACTGACACGTCCACTTGACCTAATGACTTTGAAAATTGTAGAACAATTACTTTTTTCAATTTGGATGTCAAAAACTTTGGGAATTTTAAGAAATTCTGCAAGGGCAGACAGCACTGTTAACTTGGGTATGCTCAAAATGTTTTTGTTGATCTTGCAGAGTAGTTTGTGTGTATTCAACTTTCAAGGCATGAGCAGAATAGTTTACAAGAGAGATCGCCATTATAAAAACTAGGTACATAATTTGTAATATATGATCTAGATTTTTCTGGGTCCCACGCCTTTCGCACGCATGTACAACTAACAAAAGGAAGAAATTAAATCCATAACATAAAATATCCAAATTATTTCCGGGTTTGGTGGGAGGGTCTTTATTTCCATCTAAATGTCACGATCTCCATAATTCCTGTCAACAGAAAGCACTGAAGATTGTAAAAAATAAGATAAACATGTTCTAATTGCATTACCTTCAACTAATAATGAGTATTTCGTGGACTCTGGGCAGTCAACACGAAAATAGGATATACTAAAGAAAACTGACGTTCTTCTCTGACTAACCGGTGTCACGTGATAAGCAAAATAAAAATATATATATTCTTTTTATTAAACTTAAAGAAAACATTTTAGTCTATTAATAGACATATGCATATAAATCTAAATTCTTTAATTGAATATTTATAGTTATTACTTTATTTTTAATTTTTATTATTTCTATGCACTGAGTTTAACAAGCTCAATACTTCCCATATAGTTCAAAGGTCATAGGAAGTACTTCCTTGTAGTGAATGTACACAAATACATGTGTGTGGAAGATGGTCAGTTTTATATTGCTGGTGGTCAGTGTCATCCTTCCAGCTTCATTTGCTGATGTCAGCAGTGATGGGGTCATTATGCCAACGAAATGTGAAGGTATAAAACTTTTTATTTGATTTTAAAAATAAATGTTACTTAAAATTATTTTGCTAATTTAAAAAAAAAAGTTTTTACTTTTTTCATTTTGGACCGGTTTAATTTTGATAAATATTTAATTTTAAATCATTATATTTTGACTTTCTTCTTCAAAATATTTTTAAATCAAAGATTTTAAAATATAA
This sequence comes from Mytilisepta virgata, assembly GCA_028015205.1. Taxonomy (NCBI): domain Eukaryota; kingdom Metazoa; phylum Mollusca; class Bivalvia; order Mytilida; family Mytilidae; genus Mytilisepta; species Mytilisepta virgata. The sequence goes on along the minus strand of JAPWFG010000042.1, from coordinate 153,308 downwards.
TCTGATATACATAGTTGGCAGTCATTGATTGGTTGGCTTAAGATTACCTTCCTGTTTAATAAGCCTATGAATATTTTATGTGCAGGTGTCTTAAGTCTATTAAAAATATATTATATGCCGTAAGATTGACACTCTCAAATAATACATTTATTGATTTCAATTTACCATTATAATTTACATGCTATATTACATTTTACAAAGCATGGCTCAGTTTTCAATACTAGAAAATATCAACAAATTATATTATAATATTCAATTTTATTTCAAGTTAAAATTTTAATTCAACTTTATTACATTGCTGCATTTATAATAAGTATTTTCTATAAGAATGGCTTTTGACATGCCAATTAAGGACCATTTAAGGACATGATTATGTACTGAAATAATAATTCATAACAAGTATATAAGCATGGGAACAAGTCATGATAGAGACAATATATATATATGTGATCCCATTTTCCAGCTCAGATGGGGCTGATATTAAAACATTTCGTATGCAGCTTTGTTACTTATGATATTAAAACAGTTCTTATGAACGTTCAGCATAATCTGTAAACAAATCATTAAATACCTGTCATTAAATATGGTCAACTTGTGATAAAGAAGATTTTTTTTGCAGTTTCATGAATTCATTGATGATTAATAATTTGACCGTTTTTCAATGACATATTTAAAAAACCGATATGGTTCTTTGTAAATGAAAAACCAATACATAACATAACATAAGGGAACAACCATTTAACTTCAAGAGGGGGTTAACATAGTGGTTTTTTATATTGGTTTGAAAATTTTTTTTCAAGTAATGGACACAATTTTTTTTTGTTTTTTGACTACAATCAAACCAAATTATTTTTTTTCTTACCAAGTCGAATCAGAAGTTGTTTTTTTTTTTTTAGCAATGCCCAGAAAGTAAAAGGTGCATTTATTCCTATGAAATCAGTAGCAGTAAATAAAACTGGTATATACTATGTACTATGAATTTGTTTTTATAATAAAACATTTGCATATACTTTTCATTTGTAAATTTAAAACAATATTCGTTCAGATATGTACATGTATGCATATTTAAACTAGAGGCTCAGAGGGCGGAGCCTGTAACACTCACCTGGCATGAAAGCCATTTACATTGATGTACCCCAGAAAGAAGTCACTTCTCCCTATCATTATGAAGTGTGGTAAGCCTTGTAGGAACCAAATTTTTCTTCATCAAAAGGTTCTTCTACTTACAGGTCAGCATATTCTAAAATTTGGAAGTTCTCCAGAAGATTTTGGAATGTATTTCTCATAGGGTCTTATGTTAACCTAAGTCCTCTACTGAAGGCCATTTTGAATTAGAGATTGGTATAAGATTAACAACACTTGTTGAGCACCTTAAGAGGAATATTCAGACCATGTTTGGTTTCAAGCATTTCTGCAGTTCTGTAGAGATTTGTTATATATCATAGACACTTTCTATCAAATTTGACTCTATTTGGCCAAGCAGTTAAAGAGAAATTTTTTTTTAAATTTTTTTTTAAATCAACCAATCAGAAACAAGAATTGCCCATGGCGGCCACGTTTGTTGCCTGATCTCTGGACAAAATGAAGAAACTGTAAAAAAACCTCCAACAGATGCTTCCTGTCAAGTCTTGTTCCCTTTGGCCAAGCGGTTTTAAACAAGAAGATTATCAACCGATGAAAGACAAGAACTGCCAATGACGGCCATGTTTGTTGCCTGATCAGGACGAAATGAGGAAAATTTGTATAGAACCTCCCAATTAGATGCTTTCTGAAAAGTTTCGTTCCATTTGGAGAAGATTTTTTTATATCTGCCAATCAGAAAAAAGAACTGCTCATGGCGGCCATATTTGTATTCCAATCAGAACAAAATGAGAAAAGCTTATAAAGGACGTCCCATACATGCTTCCTGTCAGGTTTCGTTCCATTTGGGCAAGCGATTTTAGAGGAGAAGATTCTTTTATATTAGCCAATCAGAAACAAGAACTGCCAATGGTGACCATATGTGTACTCCAATCTGGATGAAATAAAGAAATTTTGTATAGAACCTCCCATATATGCTTCCTGTCAAGTTTCGTTCCATTTGGCCAAGCAGTTCCAGAGAAAAAAAATTTTTTTATCAACCAATGAGAAACAAGAACTGCCCATGGTGGCCATATTTGTAGTCTGATTGGGACGAAATGAGGAAACTTTATAAAGGACCTCCCCATATATGCTTCCTGTCAAGTTTTGTTCCATTTGACCCAGCAGTTTCAGAGAAGATTTTTGGAAACTCAGCCAATCTGAAACAACAACTGACCATGGTGGCCATGTTTGTTGTCCGATCGGGACGAAATGAGTAATCTTTATAAAGGACCTTACATAGATGCTTCCTGCCAAATTTAATTCCATTTGACCCAGTGGTTTCATAGGAGAAGATTAAAATGTGAAAAGTTAACGGACGACGACACCCGCCAAGTGAAGACAAAAGCTCACATGACCTTTGGCCAGGTTAGCTAAAAAGGAACAATGTTTTGATTGTCAGATTGTTGCTCTTCATCTTGGTTAATCACTGAAAGTATACTAAGGAAAATCTTTTATTATGTTCAAAATAAATTAAGTCAGGTTTGTAATAAATAATGGTCTAAAGCTTTTCTTTTAATGCTTGTGATTTTTTAAATCAACTCTTGGATTCAATTATTTTTTTTTTTTGAAAAAAATATCTAAACCAGCAAAATTTTTTCCATAGTATTGGAAACCCCTCCCCCCTCCCGCCCCTTTGAAGTTAAATGGTTTTTCCCTAACATATTCTTTATTGTCAATCCAGATGAACATGAATCAATGGTGAAATCAAATAACATAACATTAAACATTCTGATTGATTTTAAATGATTGTCAATTATATAAGAGAAAGGAAGAGAAAAATATACATATAATTACATACATGTTATTCTTTTTTTTTTCCTATGGCATGGTCACAGTATAATATAATATAATATAATATAAGGGGGACAATTGGGACAATACATCTAAAAAAGTTTATGCATAAAGTAGTTATTAGAAACATTATAATGATCTAGTACTCCAGTAGTATATCATAATAACATTTACCTGTAGTCATAAATACATGATTATAACTTTTAACCATTTGTTTTGAGCTTCAGAAGCAAATCTCTTTGTTTATTTAAATGTTTAAGTAAATTACAGACCATAGCTAAAATCTGTTTATCTTCATTACTAAACAGCCATATGAATAATGATTTGTCATCTAGATGGGTAATATTTTTAGCAGTATTTTAGATTGGTTTTAAGAATATTTTTCTAATTTGAGATAATTCTTTACCTTTGAGTAAAAAATGAATTTCAGCTTCTACCCCATCATAACATAATTTACAAATTCTGTTTTCAACTTTAATGTTAGATGTATTTAAAACTGACATAAATTGCATAAGAAATGAACATTTAATTATTTTTTAATTGTTTGCATTTGAGATTTTTAGATTTTTAGATAAAAACAATATAAATCAAAAGTTGCTTTGTTTTCTTGATTTTGAATAAGCATGTGAGAAGGCTAGACAGTAGTTTATACCCTTATTTAAACCTTTCTTTGAAAAGGGAATAAAATACATTTGCAGGAGATTTTAATGTAAACTTGCAAGGTATATATAGTATGCAAATATAAAGCTTGTGGGAAAAAACAGGTTTTTAATTATATTTGTAAAACAAAAGGAGATAACTCATCAAGTTTATCAACATGCTTTATTTTGGTAATCTATTTTTGCCAAAAAAATCATTATTCCTTCTAGAATAGATTTTAGCCTTGCATTACAAAACCAATCTAAAAAATGTGAGATATGTTGAACTCTCTACCAATGATAATTTTAATATAATACCTGATTTTTTTTTAAAGATTTCTTGTTATGATAAAAAAAAAGTAATAACATATTTCAGAAAAATGTGAATTGAAACTGTGATAATATCATCATTTTCAGGGCTGAAATTCAGTATGGGTTGTTAATTTTTAGTATAAATAACTGTATATGTTTTCTTTTCAGTGTGTAAATATTTAGTTGTTGAGCTACAATCAAGACTGGATGAGACTGGTAAATCCAAGGAAAAAATAAGAATAGGCCAAGGCCTTGATCCTAACAAAAAAGCAATAGATTACAGAAAGTCGTAAGTATAGGAATAAACACAAAACATTTTTCTCATAAAATGGATACCTGTAATTTAAAACTTTTCATTGAAGAATAAGTATGAGTCCATACACCTTCCTTATCAATTTCTAACCAGAATTAAAGGGGTCAGTGTATTTATAAATTGCATATAGCCAATTTGCTATCTATAAAATAAAAGAATGTTTTGAGCAATGTCATTGTATGCCACCTAGCATAGCAACATTTTGTTAAAAGTTAATCTGATTTGATATCAGAATAAAAAAAACCAAACAGTAAGCAAGTCGTGCAATTAAATCTCAGGAACCAGCTTGCCCTAGTTTTATCTGATGATATTTATTTGTTTTAGTGACCTGAGGCTGATTGAGGCACTTCATGAACCACATGTATGCAAGAAGATTTTAGAGTACAATCTACACAAAGAAAGAGAAGGGAGTTTGAGATTTGCTAAGGGTAGAAGTCAAACCATGGACACATTACATGGACTTGTGTAAGTGGAAGAGGAAATAATAAACATAATTATGTCCCATTTATCAAAAGTAACAGAGTTATTTCCCATTGATCAAAAGTGTAGCTAAAAAACAAATGGAGGATGGGATTGTGAAAATCATAACTCAGACCAAAGGGGGTCTGAGTACTCTATTACTATGCTAAGTCTGAATCGCAAGGAATAATCTTTTATTTTTTTTTAAATTCAAAGTCACACAAAAAAAATAAAAACTTTTTCTAGTTTTAATACAAAACATCTTCCTTAGCGTACAACTTAAGTTGAAATTTGTAAACATTTCGCTTCGAGCATCAATAATGCAGTAAAAAGTACTTCCGGTTCTATATAGGACGACCTACCAACATACAACAGATGACAAGGCAAGCCGGGCATATAGTTCTTCGGTCTGTGTGTGTGCATGTCTGTACGTCCATAGTACCTTATGACCGTATGAGGTTAAGGTTCAGGTTTAAGGTAGTTTTTCATGAAGGAGTTATGATATCATCATGAAACTTTGTAGATGGATAACTTGTGATATGAACAGCAGCATTTTGATGTGAAACAGATGCTGTGATCTTGAGGTCATGGGTCATCAACTTTGAATTTCCTTATAGAATTTCAATATTAGAATCCAGGTTGAAGGTAGTTTTTCATGAAGTACTGATAGATAGTATTTCATCTACCTTATTGTTAGGGACTTCAAAGTCAACAATACACAAATGTAATTCTATTTGCTAAATACTTACATCATTGGTGTCCATTGGACACATATATACTTGTTTAATTACTAAACCCATAGATCTACATTTTCTTTTTGTAAGAGATAGTGATTGTACCAGTATAACTCAACAGTTTTGGAAGTTCAAAGTGTGATAAGTCTATCATCCAATAATAATACTATTCCAATGTTATAATTACAATTAAATATTCAATGTGCGGTGTTTATTTTCGACAGTTTTGCTTTTCAAAACACTTTTTTGTTTACTGTATTTGTTTTTCAATCATCCCAATATGAATTTGGAAAGTCTATCATCCAATAAGAATCACTAATTAGCAATGTTATTATTACAATTAAACAACATAGATATAAAATAAATTGCGTTTAAACAAATTTTTGTAATCGATTGGTCTTCGATTATTTTGATTTACACACAAAAAATTATTGCTATAAATTTATTAGTAAAATTATTATTAAATACAAACTCTACGGTACAAGTATTAACTACTAACAGCCTGAGTTTCTGACTTTTTGTCAGATAAATCTTGTCTTATTGCTGTGCAATTGAAAAAAATACAAAAATTAAAATACAAACAGAGAAGTCTACTTACATACAGAAAACACTTTTCCGTACTATAATTTATATGAGACACTCTTGATTTTAACCCTAAGTAATTATTCATTTGAATGATTACTTTAACACATCTTAATACTTCTAAATCAAACTTAATCGGAAAAGGACTTACAAAAATTGCAGGAATAAGCTTGACAGGGCATACATGCTCTGCATGTAGTGATGATTGAAGAATTATCCAGTAAATTTTGTCTCTTCTTGATTCTTCATTTTTGTTTTCTTTTAGTGCTTCCCAAAATTCTGTTCATATTTCAATGGGTGCTAGAAACATAGAATAACCATGACTTTTATTTTTCAGTGATAAAGGGGTAAAAGTTGAACTTGGAATGCCATATGAATTGTGGGACTCAACATCTGTGGAAGTAGCTCAAATGCAAAGACAAGTAAGAAATTATCTTAATGACAAAATCTTATGAAGTATTATATTTTATTATTTCAGAGACAAAGGGGTCAAAGTTGAGCTTGGGATTCCATATGAACTATGGGACTCAACTTCAGTAGAGGTAGCTCAAATGCAAAGATTGGTAAGAAAATTGCATGTAGTTTTAGCTTTCCATAAATCTGAACAGACTATTGATACTTGATATCTTATACTCTTTATGTTGTATTGCCAAGAAAAATATGAATATGTACTTTAAATGTACAAGACTCCAATATATGGTAAATAAGGAAATGTCAATGAAAGGAAGGGTTTTTTTACTTTAAAACACATAATGTAACAAAGTTCTATCTAGGATTTAAGGACAGAGGGCATATTTTTAGGATATATAGGGGTACTTTTAAATGGTTTCAGATCTTAAAAGTGCAACAAGATAACGTCAACTTCTACGAAATCTATTTCACTCAATATAATGCTTCATAATGGTCGTTCAATTTTTCTAACATCTTTAATGCATTTTTAGCTCATCTGGCCTCTATAAGGCCATGTGAGCTATTGCCATCACTTGGCATCTGACATCGTCTGGCATCCTGAGTAAACTTTCCTTTAAAGATCTTCTTCTCTCAAACCACTGGACCAATTTGGTTCAAATTTTTTTGGAATGGTTGTTTGTTGGGATCCTTCCAAAATTGTGTCCGGCATCAACCAACTTCCAATTGACACGGAAGTACTGCTATTACTAAAAATAGAAAAAGGGGGGGGGGGGGGGGGGGGGAGGGGGTGAATTTAAAAAATCTTCTATGAAACTACATGGAACCAGACTTGGCAGCAATGGTCCTTAGGTGGTCCTCTTTCAGATTGTGTCTGAATGTGATGACAAAGACTCAACAAAGATGGCTGCAATTGGTGAACTTAGTTTAATATATGACCAAATGGGAAAATTCATTAAAAGATCTTCTTGTCTGAAACAAGTTGGCCAATTGAAACCAGACTCGTCAGCAATGGTCCTTAGTTGGCCCTCTTTCAGAATTGTGTCCAATAACCCATACTTCAGCCAAGATGGCCACCACAGCTTGACTTAGTTTACATAGGACCCTATGGAAAAATTGATTTAAAAATCTTTTCGTCTTAAAGCACTTGGCTAATTGGAACCAGACTTGGCAGCAATGGTCTTTGCATGGTCCTCTTTCAGAAATATATCTGATGACCTGAACTTTCAACAAAGATTGCCACAACAGCCAAACTTAGTTTAACATAGGACCATATGAGAAAACCAGCCAAGATAACTGGAAAATTTAAATTTTTAGTCCTTCTCAAGGTTGACAAGTTAAATCCAGGTGAGCAATACAGGCTCATGAGATCTTTTTGTCATTTAGGCCTGATTGGATTTTACATACAATTTGTGAATCATAACATCCTATAAAATCCTGATAGAGTGTGAAGCAGAATCTCTTTGACCTTTCTGTGTAATCTCTATCCTTTCAGTGCTCCCCTCTGGCCTGCAAGTGCTCCCTTCTAAACATGAAATAAGAAACGATTTTTCATCACAAATTAACAAGATTGAATTGAAGTGATTTCAAATACTTAAAAGAAGTGAAAAAATTTTAAAATAGAGTTCATTTATCATGTACAGTCTTTTTAAAAAATCAAGCTTATAACTTTGCTAGGTGTAATTCTCTGTCCAATTACCTTTCGGATAGAGTCATTTTGAATTCCTGTTCTTTTCGATCTTTTTATAATGAAATCAGGCCTCTAGCTTAAATATTTTAATTACAGACATTATTTTCAAGAGACTTGATATAACTATTATCTAAGAAAATTCCACATGTATGAGCACATAGTTACAAAGATAACTAGCACTTGACACTTCTGTTATTGGCAAAAATTCCATCTTTGAAGTTGTTATATTGATGTCAATCATGGATTTTTAAATGTTCAAATTTTTGTAAAATAGTCTCTTTTTTTTGGACAAAACAAGTGTAATTAGTAATTCATTGTTTCAAACACACCAGTAGAGAACGTTTGATAAGGGAAGTAACTCTAGAATTTTCTCATGCAACAGACTATAATTTGAAGGAAATCAGATACAGACTTTATCATTTTATAACTGATACTGTCATTGTAAAATGTTTTCCTTTTTCTCACTTTTCTAATTCTGCCTTAACATATAAACTTAAATACTATGAATTACAAATTTTTTTTTGTGGATATCATCTTGTGTGATTTGGTGAAAATTCTTTGTTATTAGGATATCAAAATCTGTGATTTTTTTTTAATTTTCAGCAATAATGAATTTCGAAAAATGCAGATCATATAAGTTCATGGTTCTGATTACTACAATTTTTTTTTATAAATTCATGATTTTGCAAAAGTAAAAATATATATGAAGATGTATTCATTTTTACTTCAAATCAACACTATTCTAGTGTGATACAATAGTAGAGGATTTCGAGGAAGACATTGAAGACTGGTATTATAACAAACAAGATGAGAACTTGATGGAGTTCCTATGTCGTGACAGGGTTCTTAAAGGTGATGAAACAGGTATGTTAGTTTGATAACAGTAGGTTTTATATATTTTAGGGTGTAAATGTCACACGAGAGAATAAAGAATTTAAGTTGAACATAACAGAAGTAAACATTAAAGTGATTCAGTTTGTAAAATTAAAAATCATATTAAGGCAATATTTTTTTTTCTCAAACATTGTAAAAATAATTCCAGACAGATATTTTTGTAATAACTTGGTCCTTAGGATTAAGAGAATCTACCGTATCTAAATATAATCTCTCTTTCGTCACTTTGTTAATGGAGATAATCCATGTATTTAATAAATATTTCCTATTTCATTTCAAATGGTTTTCATTTTTATGCCCCCTCCTGTAAGGCAGACCTATGGCAAGCAATTTTACTATTTATTCTAACTTCAAAATATCTAATAAACTTTATAAGATATCTCATATACTTTATAATATATCTTATATAGTTTATAAAATATCTTATGATATATCTTATAAAATATATGATATATCTTATAAAGTATATAAGATATCTTATAAATTATATGAGATATCTTATAAATTATGAGATATCTTATAAACTATATTAGATATCTTATAAACTTTATAAGATATCTTATAAAATATATGAGATATCTTATAAAGTGTATAAGATATCTTATATAAAAATATTTATAAGATATCTTATAAACTTTATAAGATATCTTATATACTTTATGAGATATCTTATAAACTTTAGAAGATTTCTTATAATAAAGTATATAAGATAACTTATAAAGTTTATAAGATATCTTATAAAAACTAGATTATATAAGATATCTTATATACTTTATATCTTCTAAAGTTTATAAGATATCTTATAAAGTATATAAGATATCTTATACAGTTTATATGATATCTTATAAAAACAGATGATATAAGATATCTTATATATTATATGAGATATCTTGAAATTAAAATAAATAGTAAAATGGCTTGCCATACATATAGTTCTTCAGTCTGTGCATCTGTCCGTCCATCCGTACGAGGTTAAGGTTCAGGTTTAAGATAGTTTTTCATGAAAGAGTTGTGGTAACATCCTGAAAACAGCAGCATTTTGATGTGAAAGGGATGCTGTAACCTTGAGGTCATGGGTCATCGACTTTGAACTTCTTTATAAAATTTCAATGTTAGAATCCCGGTTAAGGTTCAGGTTTTAGGTAGTTTTTCATGAAGGAGTTATGGTATCATCATGAACTTTGTACATGGATAGCTTGTGATATGAACAGCAGCATTTTGATGTGAAACGGATGATGTGACCTTGAGGGCATGGGTCATAGACTTTGAATTTCTTTATGGAATTTCAATATTAGAATCACGGTTAAGGTTCAGGTTGAAAGTAGTTTTTTATGAAGTACTGAGAGATAGTATTTCATCTACCCTATCGTTAGGGACTACAAATTCTATTTACTAAATACTTACATCATTGACGGGGCATGTAGTAGTGTCCATCGGACACATATGTACTTGCTTTTCAACATTTAATAACATTATAAAAAAGAATTTCTATAGTCATGATTTTCACTGATAGAGAATATAAAAATCCAAAATGGAAATCAACATTATTAGAGAAAAAAGTGTTGTTGTTTGAATAACTAAAGACACATGTTTTTAAAAAATTCACCATTAAAGGCAGTTTTGGCTAATCTTCTACAGAATAGAATTTTTAACATATGAAACTAAACCAGATATGTAGATATTAATACAATTCTTTGATCTGAATTGTGATGCACAAGATGTGCACATTTCATCGATTCATGACTCTTCAGTTGTGCTCAAGGCCTAAAATGTTGAAAACCAAAAGATAACCAAGATGTTCAAGAAAATTGATTCAAATTAGCCATGATAATTTTTTTAAGAGTGTCTGACAGAAGTGTTTGTACCAGAAGCTGAAAAGGAAAAGAAAGAAGAAAATGACACACCTGAGGGGAAAAAGACTAAGAAGAAAGGAAAAGGAAAAAAGAAAAGTCAGTTCTTCCTTTAATTTGTACTTGTATTAATTTTTCTTTTACTTGTTTTGAATTTTGATCAATTAAATTTACACATGGAAGGGCAGCTATGTTTAATGTGTTTTTTTTCGTTATTGTCTCGCCTGCAATGAAAAGTCTCGAAATGCATGATATAGGTATTATTTTACGGCGTGGGCGGTATCATGAACTTTTTTAAAACCTTAATAACTTTGCACACGTAATACCTACACTTAAGATCTTTGGTACACAGATACATTATGATAAAAATTTGCTGTAGTATACTTGTTGTATTTTGGCCATAAGTCACATAGCTTTAACCATTTTTGTATCATGCTGCTCTCTGGATGAAAAATCTTCAGATTTTATCTCTTAAACTGATATTTGATATTAGAATGAAAAGAAGCAAATGATAAATTCATAAATTTTACTTTATATTACAGGTATTTAAGGATTTCAGTCAATTATAAAATTTTATGTCATTTTCCTTTACAGGCAAAAAGAACTTGAAAGGTGAAGAAGGAACAAGAGATGATGAAGGGAAACAGAGTGAAGAAATGAAAAAGGAAGAATTATAACAAACAATGTTTTTAGACCACCAAAGATTATTCATTCTTGTCCAAACTTTTATGAAAAAAATTTGGATTCATGGTTTTTTGTACATTCCTCAATACATCCCCAACCAGAAAAAAATTGCATTTATTTATCAATACTTTCGTATTCATATTTATCATTTCAGAAATGTCAGACACAACAGATAAAGTTTATATATAATGAACAAATATACCATTTATATACTGTAAAATCACTAATATCTGTGGGGTTAAAATTTCGTGGATGCCTTTTTGATAATGATTTCTTGGGTATAAAATTTTTGGATTCCAAATTTAACAAATATTGATTAACTAAGGGGTCGTATTTTGATGGGGATTAATTTTCGTTGATAATACTTACCAACAAAATAAACGAAATATATTAAATCCCTAAAGAAAATTTCTGCTTTTACAGTAGATATTAAAGTAAGTGTGTTTTGATCCCACAGTCTTAGATTAGTCTATGAGGCATTAATAGGTCATACAATATAATTCCTATTTTTTATTTGAATTTTTTTTTTCTGAACTGATGAGGACAAGCATATTTCAAATTTTTTTCCTGTTTCTGATGTAAAAATAATTTTTTATTATGAGGTTACATAACCAGAATATTAAGTTATATAATGGGTAAATGCAAGGGCAGGTAGAAATGTTAATCTAGAAAATAATTTTATCTTGCCTAATATATACCAAATACAACAAATGTAATTTTTACAGGGTACAATTTATAATTTACCTGTTAACTCTTCCTGCACTTGGTTTTGTTATTTTCAGAAATACAGTCCAACTGTTCACATGATTGTTTTATTTGAAACTTATATTTTATGCAACATAATATATGTAAATCTTCTTTTGATGGCATTATCTGCATTTTCAAAGGAATGATTTTGATTTTCATTATATGTATTTTAATACTTTTTGAATATTTTCTAATGGTTTTTTCAAAGGTGATTTTACAAGTCTTCTACAAATCATAATGTCCTAGATCAGGGGCGGGTCCAGGTGAGGGTATAATGGGCGTATGCCCCCCCCCCCTTTTAAAAAAAAACTATTCAAAGACAATTAATGGAGAGAATTCGGCATAAAAAATATCAAACACTGTCACTTTAACTATAAAATACATATGCTCCAGGTCAGGAACTGTTACATTAGTGCATTTCGCAATTATTTTATGTTTCTTAGCAAAAAAAAAGGTCCAAAGAATTTTTCGCCTCGCTCTGCTGGGCCAAAGTTTTATTATACGCCCCCCCCCTTTTCAAATATCCTGGAAACGCCCCCGTAGATTATGGTCCAGTAATGATCATTTTTATGCTTCAGTCAGATTGTCAGGTAGTAAAAATGATGGATGTGCTACTTCATTTTTAACTGTTATACTACATGATGGTACACAGCAATAGTGACAGTTGTCATGGTGTTGCAAAATCGATTTAGGCTTGAGTTGGCAAGAAAGAAAATATTTAAATATTGCCCAGTTACTCCAATCTTTGTTTCTGAAAAATTACAAAGACCAGAAAATCAGTTTGTGTGGCCCTAGTCAAACTTTATATTTGTAACAAAATGAGAGTCACAGTTAATATTTTTAATACTGACAGTCATCATTTTATATTTCATAACAAATATCTCAGTTGTAAGGATTCTAAATCCTAAGTATTTTTTAGAATATCATTTGCCATGATATACATATAAAATTTCATTAAGAATTATGGCTCTATAAATAAACAATTTTAAAGTTTTCAAGGGATATAAGTTGGTGCTTATTTTTAACAGGATTTGCCAATGGAAAATATCCAGTTGTTATTTTGGCAATATATGGGTGACTCCAAACAGTGATCAACAAAAGCCGGGTTTCCTGTTTGATAGCTCATGTTTTGTTCTAAAATTTATGTACTGTATACATCTTCATTAGTTTGAATATTCAGAAATAGAATGATTTATGACATCTACATACTGTATACAACTATTAATGGCAGCAAGACAGTATAATGTTTGATTTCTTAGTTTTGGTACTTTTAACTAGGATACACATGCAAACAATTGGATCACTAGGGGTTAGTAAACAAAGGGCATGTTTAAATTTTATTACAAAATCAACCATTTTCTCATACATACAGACATACTTGCCAAATTTTGGAAAATTTACTTCATAAATGAAAAGAACAACAGTCCATCCAGTAAACATGTGAAATGCCCTCTGTATCCATATACATGTTTTACATGTTAAAGTAAATTTTACTTGGAAATAGAAAATAATGTCATCTTTCCAGCATTACCAGTTGTTCACAGTATTTAAATTATATACAGAGCCAACTGTAATTTTTTTGTACTATATTTTTTCCATTTTTAGCTCACCTGTTCTAAAAAGCTGTTCTAAATGCAGTTTATGGCTTATATCTCAAAATCTAAAGCATTTAGAGCAAATGTGACGGGTAAAAAATGTTCATCAGGTCAAAATCTACATCCCATGAAATTTTCAGACAAATCGATCAACCTTTTGTTGGGTTATTGCCCCTGAATTGTTAATTTTAAGGACATTTTGCAGTTTTTGGCTTATATCTCAAAAACTAAAGCAATTAGAGCGAAACTTATAGGAGGTAAAAATTTTCATCAGGTCAAGATCTACCCGCCATGAAATTTTCAGACAAATCAGTCAACCCTTTGTTGGGTTATTGCCCCTGAATTCTTAATTTTAACGAAATTTTGCAGTTCTAGGTTATTATCTTGATTATTATTAAAGATAAAGACAAACTGTAAACAGCAAAAATGTTTTTGCCCTTTAAAGACAATTTTTCATATTTTTTCTGTCATCTTTAACTTTAACTTTCAAATATCTTCTCCTCTGAAACTACAGAATTAATTTCAGCAAAACTAAGGCTGAAAGATCTTTTGGGCATGTAGTATGAAGTTTGTGTTTTATTTTCTTGTCCATTTGAGAAACATGGCTGCCATGGCTAAAAATAGAACATAGGTGAAAATTCAGTAAAAATGTTTATGAGATCATGATCTACCTGCCATGAAATTTTCAGACGAATCGGTCAACCCGTTTTTGGGTTATTGCCCTGAAGTTAATTTTAAGGAAATTTTGCAGTTTTCGGTTATTAACTTGAATATTATTATAGTTAAAGACAAACTGTAAACAGCAGAAATGTTCAGTAAGTAAGATCTTCAAATAAGTCAACATGACCAAAATCGTCAAATAAGTCAACAAGACAAAAATCGTCAATTGACCCCCTGATAGGAATTTTTGCCCTTGAAAAATTATTTACATGTAAACAGTAATTATCAGTAAAAATAATGGTCTGACATATCGTCACCAATCAGATGTTTAGAGCAGAACTTGAAATAAATTAAATGGCAGCTGTACAACTGAAATGGAGGGTCAAGGTCATTGTAAAAGTTCGTAGGAACCAATGAAAAAGTCCCTACATACCATATATATTTGGGTTAAGCACCTTATAATTTACCTGTCCAAGTCAAAATGGAAGGTCAAGAATCAATGCCATTGAAGTAGTCCATAGCAACCGATTAATTATTAGTAAAAATAATGGTCTGACATATTGTCACAGATGTTTCGATCATAACTTGGAATAAATTAAATGGTAGCTGTACAATTAAAATGGAGGGTCAAGTGTCAAGGTCATTGAAAAAGCCCATAGTAACAAATGAGAAAGTCCTGGCAACCATATCTATTTGGGTTCAGGATTCTATATTTTAGCTTGCAAGTCAATATTAAGGAAGAAATTGCGAGGGTATACATTAAATAGCAGAAATAATCATTGATGCAAGATCTACACAAAATATAATAGGCGAGCGATTCAGGCTTTTGGGAGCCTCTTGTTCTCTGTCAGTTTTGTTTTACTCTAGAAAAAAAATTCAGTGTTTCAGATTGGCATTGTACAAGGAAAATTCAAATTGCTTTACTCATGAATTTTTATAGATTTTTTGTTCATTTTGATACTTGGCATTTAGTAGTATCATATGGAGCATAGTACTTGATAGAATTTAGTTTGTAATACAGTTGCATATTTTGTACTTTTTTGTGCATTTGATATGTCATGTTATATATTATAAATTAATATAATTATATATCTTGAATACTGCAATTTGTTTAATAACAAGGTAACAAAAGAATTTTAGTCATTGGTAAGTTTGATAGTTTGATAGTTGTTTTACAGTAAATATTTGAATAAAATGCTCCGCTGGGCACAGCTAGATACGACCGCAGATGTCGAACCCTGAATAGTTGGGGCAATTATGAACACAACATTCAAGCTTGATACAATACTGAATTTGGATTGTGAATAAATATTTGACACAGCATAGGTTTCTGACACAGAATGAATGTTGTCTAAGAACTTAAAAATTTTTAATTTACCTATTCAAACCATATCAGTATTTTTTGTTTTTATATATAAATCAGAAATAACCAATTTAAAATTGGGCACACATATCAATTTCTTGCTATTGCGCAATACTGTGCAATTGAAAATTTCTTCAAATATTTGACACATAATAGGTTTCTGACACAGAATAACTGAAACCAAAGAACTTAGAATTGGTCATATGATTTCAATTTATATTCAATTTTTTGCTTCTTGTGCAATACAATATGCTGTGGAGAATTGCCCCCCCCCCCCCCCCAAAAAAAAAAAAAAAAAAATTTACCCCTTTTTTAGCTTTTGTGCAATACACTATGAAGTTGCACATTGACTCCCCCTCCCAAAAAAAAAAACAACAAAAAACAATAAAATTTATTGTAACCCCCCCTTTTTTGCTAAAAAAAATTTGAAATTTCCTTTTTAATTTATGAATTATGAAATGAGAAAAAAATTGCCCCCTCCCCAATTTCTCATTCCCCCCCCCTAAATTTTGTTTTCACCCCCCCCCCCCCCCCCATTTCTCTTGATACTTTGCAACCATAACAGCCCATTTAAATACACCATAACGTATTAAAATAGAAAATGACATCATAGTCATGGATGGCAAATTTTAAATATGCATAATTTAAAAGCAGTTTAGATGAGATAAACAAAAAAGCTTCATCAGCACATATTCAAAATTTGAGATAAAAAAAAGAGTTATCCCTCTTTGTACATATTTTTATAATCATGTTGTCATATTTGCTCTAAGTCATATTTAATTGTTAGCAGTAGTATGTATGTTAGTATCATATAATTTTAAAATTTCTGATTTGTAAGTTTATTCAATATATATGTTTGGATTGAAGTCATTGTTGGGTGTTACTGAAGTTATCCTTTAATTGTAATGTAAATAATGTAAATTGGTTTAAATTATACTGATTCTTGCTATTGCACAATACTGTGTAATTGAAAATTTCTTGAAATATTTGACACATAATAGGTTTCTAAAACAGAATAACTGAAATAAAGAACTTAGAATTGGTCATATGATTTGAATTTATATTCAATTTTTGAATTCTTGTGCGATACAATATGCTGTGGAGAATTGCCCCCACCCTCCAAAAAAAATAATTTACCCCTTTTTTAGCTTTAATTTTGGACCCCGATTTGGACCAACTTGAAAACTGGGCCCATAATAAAAAAACTAAGTACATGTTTAGATTCAGCATATCAAAGAACCCCAAGAATTCAATTTTTGTTAAAATCAAACTAAGTTTAATTTTGGACCCTTTGGACCTTAATGTAGACCAATTTGAAAACGGGACCAAAAATTAAGAATCTAAATGCACGGTTAGAATCGGCATATCAAAGAACCCCAATAGTTCAATTTTCGATGAAATCAAACAAAGTTTAATTTTGGACCCCGATTTGGACCAACTTGAAAACTGGGCCCATAATAAAAATAAACTGTTATCACAGAGATATGTCTCGCCTTTTTGTAATTTTGATTATGCAAATGTTGAAATCATAATAGCAATACCTTAACATCTTACACAAGTTATGCAAATATTCAAAGTCAATGAACCATGACTGAGTTACATGGTTAAACAATCTCCATTTAAATGAGATGTGTGAATGCTAATACAACTGGATACCAAATACCATTGACTTATTATAAGTCGTTCCCAAACCTAAATACAAAAATTTTGTGGGAAAAATTTGGTTGATTATATAGGGAATCACTGATGCGTGACTGGAGTGGGCCCCCCTTAGGTCGGTCAGCCCCCCCCCCCCTAACAAAAAGTTCTGGATCCGCCACTGATAACAATTCTTTAACATGTAAGTTATGCAAATATTCAGTCAATGAATATGCACGAATTAGCATACCTATATGTAGCTTTTCAACCCAACCTCATCATGGCGAGACAAAAATCTTTTTGCTTGGCTTTGTGTCCAATAAAATATAATTTTGTTTGTTTACTTATAGTTACTTATAGTTACTTATAGTTGATTTCCAGTGCAGGATCTCTCAAGGTTCCTCTTCACCAGACTCATAATATATGTAAAGTAAGCAAACCATTCAAAGTCAATAGACCATGACTGAGGGGGTGGAGCCAAATAATCTCCATGGCAATGAGATGTGGCAATGATAATACATCTGCATACCAATTATCACTGACCTACCACTAGTGAATCCCCATAAACTGACCTAATCACAAACTAATACATGTAAAGTAAGCAAACCATTCAAAGTCAATAGACCATGACTGAGGGGGTGGAGCCAAATAATCTCCATGGCAATGAGATGTAGCAATGGTAATACATCTGCATACCAATTATCATTGACCTACCACTAGTGGATCCCCATAAACTGACCTAATCACAAACTAATACATGTAAAGTAAGCAAACCATTCAAAGTCAATAGACCATGACTGAGGGGGTGGAGCCAAATAATCTCCATGGCAATGAGATGTAGCAATGGTAATACATCTGCATACCAATTATCATTGACCTACCACTAGTGGATCCCTATAAACTGACCTAATCACAAACTAATACGTGTAAAGTAAGCAAACCATTCAAAGTCAATAGACCATGACTGAGGGGGTGGAGCCAAATAATCTCCATGGCAATGAGATGTGGCAATGGTAATACATCTGCATACCAATTATCATTGACCTACCACTAGTGAATCCCCATAAACTGACTTAATCACAAACTAATACATGTAAAGTAAGCAAATCATTCAAAGTCAATAGACCATGACTGAGGGGGCGGAGCCAAATAATCTCCATGGCAATGAGATGTGGCAATGGTAATACATCTGCATACCAATTATCATTGACCTACCACTAGTGGATCCCCATAAAACTGAGCTAATCACAAACTAATACATTGTTGACGCCGTCGCCGCCGCCGCCGACGCCGGAAACAGCATACCTATGTCTCGCCTTTTGACTCCGTCAAGGCTAGACAAAAACTAAGTACATGTTTAGATTCAGCATATCAAAGAACCCCAAGAATTCAATTTTTGTTAAAATCAAACTAAGTTTAATTTTGGACCCTTTGGACCTTAATGTAGACCAATTTGAAAACGGGACCAAAAATTAAGAATCTAAATGCACGGTTAGATTCGGCATATCAAAGAACCCCAATAGTTCAATTTTCGATGAAATCAAACAAAGTTTAATTTTGGACCCTTTTGGCCCCTAATTCCTAAACTGTTGGGACCAAAACTCCAAAAATCAATCCCAACCTTCCTTTTGTGGTCATAAACCTTGTGTTTAAATTTCATAGATTTCTATTTACTTATACTAAAGTTATTGTGCAAAAACCAAGACAAATGCTTATTTGGGCCTTTTTTAGCCCCTAATTCCTAAACTGTTGGGACCAAAATTCCCAAAAACAATCCCAACCTTCCTTTTGTGGTCATAAACCTTGTGTTAAAATTTCATAGATTTCTATTTACTTATACTAGAGTTATTGTGCGAAAACCAAGAAAAATGCTTATTGGGCCCTTTTTTGGCCCCTGATTCTTAAACTGTTGGGACCAAAACTCCCAAAATCAATCCCAACCTTCCTTTTGTGGTCATAAACCTTGTGTTTAAATTTCATAGATTTCTATTAACTTATACTAAAGTTATAGTGCGAAAACCAAATGTCTACAGACTCCGACGGACGACGACGACGTCATACCAATATACGACCGCAAAAATTTTGCGGTCGTATAAAAATAGTCAGGATAAAAAATGAATAAAACTGAATGTCTGAATGTTTGAAATTTCTGATGAATAAATGAGCTAAAATTAGAAATGATTAAAATCAGTAAGTGGAAGAATGGCTTATCCTGGGTTCTTAACAAAGTTCAAAAGTTTTATTTTTTTTATACTTTCTGTAACATTATGTGAGATTTCATGGAAAGAACTTGCAGTATGTGTCTTGGTTGGAACATTTTTCCTTTTTTTGTGATTGCTGCATAGAATAGGGATATTCTTGCCTTGTCGTCATCTGGCGATGTAATACCTCCTATACCTGTGGATAATCCATTAAAACTTTCAGGGATTCTTTAGTAACTAATAGAATTGTCTCATTTTTTTATTACCATTGTGAGTTATGGAATTTCACTACCCGAGATAGTTAAATTTTCGATTTTCAACACGCGAGCCTTTAGGGAGCGTGTTAAAATCTAAAATTTAACTATTGAGGGTGGATAAATTCCATAACTCACAATTGAAGGAGAATCTGTTTCTCCTATGATATTCGACAAAAACCTCAAAAACCTCAAGAAAATGTTGTTGCTATGTAGTTTGTTTACATAGATGTCATTTCGGGACTTCTATAGTTTATGGTTCCAATATCTGTAGAAAAAAGGAAGGTAATTTAATCACCAGGAAGTGGTTAAAGATATTATGTATTTTTATCCCACCGATTAAACACGTCAAGAATAGGAGAAATGTATTTATCAATTTTTTAATGTATATAATGTACCAGTGTGCATGTTTTATTATGCCATTCATGTTGTGAATTTGAAATTCTATTTTTCTATGCAAATGAAGTCCTCTACCTTGTTGTGTATGAATGTTTTTAGATCTGAATAAATGTTTTTATATCAGTTTATCTTATTTCAACTTTACAACTCTGTGATAGACAGCTCCTGGTAGGATATGAACTATAATACTGACTATGTGGTGCTAAACATTCATAACAATCAATCAAAAGACTAAGGAACTCACAAATAATTTGAAAATCTGTGACATTACCACCTACTGAAAGTTTAGGTACTCAGCAGATTTACAAAGGAGTTACTCCCCTTGTGTATAGCTGTTTATGAAGCTTTTCAAATATTTTTACCAGAATTCTTCCCTTTGTTGCATAGAAAGGAAAAAACTAGGATTTCATTTTGCAAAATGAAATGATCTGATTATTTTTTGTGAACAACTCATTACAATAAATATAATTTATTATTAGCAACAGAATCATTAACAATAGGGCAATGCTGATTTACCAATTACCAAATGTAAAACCATATACAACAGTAATAATTCATGATAAAGCTTAAAACCAAAGTTTGACATCTATCTAACACTGATACATAAATGAATATATTCAATATAGACATGTTGACAAGTCTACATTAGAATCAGAATAGTGATACATGTATAGGCATGAAAATGCCAACCAGTTTTTCATTGCAACTGTATTGGCACGTGTAATTTTTATCAAGTAATAATGTGCGAGATTTTTTATCTATTATTTTTAGACTTAAAATACAAAAAAAATAACTCTTACTTTGCCAGTTTAGATTTGGCCCTCATAAAATTTGAAATTAGGATAGACATAAACAATTATATATTCTTAATAAACCAATGATCACGTTCCAAGAAAATATTTACCAAGTTTTGATGAACAAATATAGCAGTTGTTGTACAAAACAGACAAAAATATTTATGAAAGATTCAATACCAGAAACAGCGACATATATCGTTTCAAACTGAACTCAAAATGAATACTGGTATTAAAAAACTTTCACATAACTATGTGAATCTGCATGTGTTTTCTTTTTTTTCTTTTTTTTTTTAAAGCGCTTGGGGTTAAAGACTTAAAAACCAAAGAAATTGCTAGACAGACATTTCAGACCCATTCTAGTGGGATTTCAAAATATACTAGATTTTCAGAGGTAGATTATTCCATCAATAGGGGTTTTTGGGATATCATACCTAATCTATTATCTGATTAAAAAAAATCTTTTCTGACATGATTATTCATTGATTTGTTATAGAAATTACCAGTACTTAACAAAATTAAAAAATAATAGAATTACTAAGGGTTCATTCCTTGTATTGCACATGGTAGATCTCCTTAGCTGAAAGTTGGCTTCCTATTTCGGTTATTTTGGTTATGAGTAATTTTTGTTTAATATAAGTTTGGTTTTTGGTCTTCCAAATATTTCAGTTTTAATGCTGCTGATGAGAGGTAACTCCTTGAAATGTGTCGTATACAGCATAGTATAAATTTACTATATCTAATATTAGTATCTTTGGATTGTTATTTTATTTTCAAGAGGAATAGTCTTAACCGTGGTATAAACCTTCAAAAGCTTAATTTTTATCACCCAGCTACTAATTAAATATTTTATATTCTCTAAATCATAAAAATTCCATGCAACTTCCACTTACAAAGACATTGTAAATAGAGAGGAAGCTTGCCAAAATAAAAAAAAATGTTACAACTGATATTGCTATTGGTAGGAATTAAAAACCAAAAAGAAAAACAAGAAAAAGATATCTAAGAACACTATGGTAAAATTTCAAATGTCTCAAATTTGGCAAGCAAGAGAAAATTAAAATCTTACCCTCCATTATCTGAGGTTTTTCACTGGTGTAAATTATATTCTATATGTATACGACTTGTGAAACTAGTCGGAGAACAACTGAAATCTTACCTTGGGTCTTGGTATTTCTCTGCTTTCATTGGTGTTAGAACAAAACAATCCAAATTAATTATGCAAAACTAAAGAATATATTTATTATCAAAACAAAATTTTTGACAGTGGCTCTAATCTTGGCAAGTAAATTGTGCCTAGATAAATTTCTGAAAGGTTGCTAGTTCATCAGATTCTATTCTGAGAGAGGACCAACCTAGGAACATTGCTGCAAAGTTTGGTTCAAACTGGCTCAGTCGTTTCAGGAAAGGGAATTTCCCATATGGTACTATGTTAATATTGCTTCTGTTGTTTGCAGCCATCTTTGATGGTAGTTATAGGCATTGTGTATACTTTTAAGAGAGGATCACATAAGGCTAATACTGGCTAAGTGGTTTCAGAAAAGAATATCTGTGGCAGCCATCTTTGTTGAAAGTATCGAGCACCTTTGAAATACTTCTATCAAGTTTGGTTGATCAATGGTTTCAGTTATAAATATTTTTAAGTGAATTATAACGTAAGATCCTATGTTAAACTTATCTCACCTGTGACAGCTATCTTGGTTGACAGTCCATGTCCTTTGATATAATTCTGAAAGATGCCCACCTAAAGACCATTGCTGCAAACTTTGGTTTGAATTGGCCAAGTGATTTCAGAGAAGAAGATTAAAATATAAATTCATAGATGGAATGATGGAAACCAGATGATGGGGATACTTAGGTCCAGTGAGCTACGCAGTCCCATATCAATAATCAACCTTTAAAACTTTCTTTGTGATTACTATTGTAATTTTTATATGGTCTTTGAAAACATAACCTTCTTCAAAATAATGTTTATTTTAGGTTTTTTTTTTGGAGGATTACACTCATGATCCAAGAATTATCCTCTTGAAAAATCCATTTAAAATTGGAAGATATACTGATACTTATGTGTAGTCTATAGTCTGAAATGCCTTAGGATTCCAATGCAATCTTTTATAATATTTATAGGTTTCACAATGAGTGAGAATAAGATATCACTTGATATCACCTTGAGTAATTTAATTTGGATATAATAATAAGCAAGTCATTAATGGCGAGTTTATTAAATAACGAGAGTTTATATCAAGCGATATCTACTTCTTACGAGATGTGTAACCTATTTTTCTTATGATTCTTCAGGAATATTTGTTAGTGTGTGATTCAACTTCTGGGCTGCGGGAAATTTTAACATTAATTTTTCTGTTATGTCAAATGTGGCTATGCAAGAATGGCTTTCAAATATGACGCCATTGTGTAGCAAAATTGTTGACCAATCAAAATACACCAATTTTTATACACAACCACGCACTGACTAATCAAATGGGCAGCTTTTTCATATCACTAGTGCATATCATACTGTACATGATGTGATACAAAATTTCCCTAACCGTTCGAGAGTTAATAATGTGTTTGTAATGCTATGGCCTTGTATGAATGGTCTTTTTTCCTTTCCTATTCACTGTCAAGAATGTGTTTCAAAATGATGTCATGTGCCAATAATTGGTTAACCGCATTACTAACTTCTTCCTATATGAAAAATAGTGCACATTAAAATTATTTGAAAAAGTGATATTTTTCAGAAAAAAATGGATTACTGATAAACAGAATAATAGTTACTTTCGTTTTTGATATGATTTCGGGCTCATCTAGATATTCCACATGATATAGTCAGTATCAAAAACGAAACTCTCTATTATTCTATATATATTGTCCCTTTCAAAAAAACATATTGCATTGCCAATCTTGTAAAATATATTATTTTGCTTGGGACAATATTCCTCAATATTAATGCAATAACCGTAAAATATTCCTTGCAGTATATGGCAAGCTTGTGCAATATAATATTTTGCATACAGTTATATTCACCAATATTCATGCAATAATTCTATATCATAATAAAATAACAAATTTGATTGATAACAATAATCACCAGTATTGTAGAAAAATAAATTAAAAAGCTAGGAATATATACATCCTTTATACAAACATAACAACTTATAACATATCAATCAATTAAACTTTTACAAGTAAGTGCTAAATGCAGATGGAAAAATTGTTTGATAAATAAATTTTAGCAGTGAGATGGAGGATGAAATTTTTGCAAAATTCATGTACACATGGCACAGCCTGGTTTAATAGTGCTGTCTGTAGCACCTATCAGTTAAGTGAATATCACAAATTATTGCAAGATTTCAGAAAAATATCAAGAATAGAATCATTTTACAGTAGAACTTTGGCCGCTCAAAATCTTAAGGACCGACAGAAGCAGATTGAGTTACTGAAGTCCTGAAGAATGAAAATCTGTGTGAACAACTGATAAAGTAGTTCAAGATTTCCATGGTGTTAGAGTTACTTGAGTTCAGGCAACCAAGGTTCTACTGTATAACCCACAAAATAAAGGTCAAAAGACTTTTCATTTCTATATGATATTTCTTACTGAATACAATACAATTATTAAATAAGCTGTTCCTTTTCCAAAGACAATTTTTTATAATACCTTTTTTGTATATTATAAATGCAACACTATTTTTAAAAATGAGTGTTACCTTTGTCTTGTTTTCAGATATTGCAAAGTCAGTAATATAAATATAAATAAAAGCATGATTTTATGGTATACATACACTTGGGAAATTTTACATTTTTTATTATTACTAGCAGTTTCAAAGACAATAACAGACTATATTTACAAATAGGTACGGTACTCAAAAATTATAAAGAGTTTAAGTTGTACATCAATATACCATAATTAGTAAAAATACTCAAAAACCACCTCACCAAAAAATAAATAATAAATAATTAATGTATATAAAATAAATAAATATATGTACATCAGTATTTAGAAGTGCTATAAAATTTCACAGATTTTAATAAACTTGAGTCTTATCTCATATACATAAATTTTTTTTATACAAAATTATTAATTTTTTTACTTTATAATATAATTTTATTTACTTATCATTTGTTTGTCATTTTATTCATTTATTTATTGGAAAGAGCACAATATATAGGCATGATTCAACATACAAAAATTTATACAAGAACATGAAAAAATCACAGGTTTTTTAAACATATAAGCATACGTGACAAATGGTTTATTTTGTGTAGTTAAAAGTCCATTTGAGTTACGAATACCACACAAATTTAAAGTCAAAGCACTATATTAAATATCTGAAAATTATTTTAAAAAAGTAATAAATTAAGGATTAGTTGACTGACAAATGGTCTCACACAAAGCAGTTTCAGTTCTTGAGAGGATCCTGGGTTTAATATCTTATTAATAATATCAGAGTTAATTGTATCTAAAGAAATGATTCAATATTTATTTCTTAGCTGACTGTACTGATCACACTGAAATAGAAAGTGGACCTCATCTTTTTTAAAACCACTTGTAAATATGTAACTTATTTTTGACAGCTTGTGTAGCAGTTATATCTTGGAACATTGGAATTACCCTTTGAAAATTTACTAGGACATTATCATCATGTGCAAAGATGATTTCTGTTGCCAAAACAACTAGAAAATTAAATTTAATCATAAAAATTTCATTCTATCAACAAAACATAAATAAACAGATATACAATAAGGGTATAATACATCTTCCACTTCTCCTTCCTCTTAACAATTTAAGTCCCATAAGGCATGTAATAATCTAAAAGAAAATTACTTTCCATATATAAAATGTCCCGCGTCTTACTGAAAGCATGATTGAACACACATGAAACATATGGAAAATGGCCATAACTGTGATGATTAAAGTCAAACACCTTATAACTCCAGAATAACGAATTTGAAAATCATCAAATATTTGTCAATCTCTGATGGTCATATGATAAACATAACATAACCATCTATGTTCTCCGTCTCTTATCTAATAAATATTTTAAGAACTTGTTCCTTTTTTAATAAACTGTTCCCCTGAATCATTTGGTACATACTGAACAAATGTTGGAAGAACTTGGTCATCCATGTTCGGTAATACAAATGTTTTCTACAAAAATACAGCAAAATACATTTTATAGATAAAGTATTGGAGTTAAGTAGGTTTCAATGTTATACAGCTTTCAACAAGATTATGACGCCAACAATTATGTCTCACCTTCAGCGACTTTTTTACTTTTGAGTATGTAATATATAACCAGATACCTGTATTTATGACTTGTCTATACAGAATACTATGGAAAAAGGATACATTAGAAGTTTAGTCATTTAAACACCCAAAGAAACTGACTAAAACATTTTGACCAACATGCTAGTTTAAGTAAATGCAGTATGAAGTTTGATGATGAGATTTAAAAGTAGGTCTAGATACTCAGGATGTTTGAGTTATTTAAATTTGAGCATCTGAATTTCTTCTGTGTTCATTTATCACTTTGATTCTCAAATCATACATGTATAAATTTCATTAAAACAACCTGAAAGGTTTAGGCTAATCTTCTCAGTGAGATGTAATTTTCACAATTAATACCCTCAAACTTAAGTTTGAAAGGAAACCAGCAAAGGACCTTTCTATTGATACTAAGTCCCAAATGGCCCAGTGGTTTCATAGGAGAAGATTTCTGATACCAGTTCTCGGTAAGGAGCAGAATTTTCTCATTAAGGTCAAGAAATGCATGACCTAAGAATTTGTTTAAAACTACCTATGATACTATATAAAAAAACATAAAAAAAATGGGAAATTTTAATCAGTTGCCAAAAAAAAGTAAATTTTTAACCCTAAATTTGTATTTCCTGCAAATTCTACAATGAGAAAACATTCTTTTTACTTAATTTATTTGTCATCAACCTATTAACGACTTTACCATCCTTGTAACTTTTATGTCTTTAGTTTATGTTACATTTTCAAGGCAGAGATCAAATATTTATTTATCACAATTTAACTGAGGATCGCATTAAAATGTTTTAAAATGACATTTTCTATATTTTTGCTAGACCACCTTTACATTCATATTTGAAGCTATAGGTACATCTTCAAAGTTATACACACAATTATATACATATTTTCAAAATTATAAGTACTAATATGAATCAAATTCATAGAAAAATAATCAAATTCCTTTTCTTGGCATGTTGCCAAAGATATCTCAATAGGTGATTTTAGATTTATTTTAATTTTAGCCTATTCTAATCCAGGAACAGAAAACTTTTTATAAACCGATTTTATAGGTACCCAAACCTCCCCCTTATCTATCCTGACACTCTGGATTATGAGAGTATACATTTTCCAATTATATAACCTAAATAATCCAGTCGTTGTTTTCGCTCACTTTGATCACTCCATTAACGCCTGAACGCCTATTGAATATATTGCCGTTGAACCGGAGGTAAATTACAAAATGGAATTATTTTTTAAATGAGGAAAACCGTATTCAAATCTTACGTCATTGTTTATATTCCATGACAACAAATGTGACGTTATCTATTTTGCACATCCTGCTGATGCTATTTTTGTACAATAGAAAGACGTCATATTTGTTGTCATGAAAAATTTGAACATATACGCAAACTCAAAACATAACAAAAATTTGATTGGCTCTCTCAGAGAGCAGCTGACGCGCATGTGAAACGTATCGCTTTCAAGCCGTTAACCAGAGAAGAGAATCGGATACGGAATCGGAATTATACGAGTTACCCATTATGCTGGTCCTTTCACAGAATTGAATTTCAAAAGGAAAGTTTACAACAATGGACAATGGACACAAAATGAGGACAATACCTCATGTAACCGTTTTGCTCAGGCGAGCAAAAAATAAAGGCTCAATCCTAATGTCCTGCTAAAGGTTTGCCAAAAAATTTATCATCAATGAATACACCGATGTTTAGACAGAAATGAGTTATTTTGGAAACTGGGTTTTGATTTTAAAGGATGCAATTTTAAAGCAAAGCAGGAAGAATCAACATTTTGTACTGTGCAAGTTTCAATTGAAAAAAAAAAATTCTTTCAAGGATTTTTAGCAGGAATGTGCATTAGTTGTGTCTAAAATTTCACCACTATTACAGAATCAAAACTCTATAATTGAAGACAGATAACATAATGAATGCATAAAAAAATAACACAAAAATTCAACTTTAACAAAAAAGCACCAAGTATGACATTTAATCTTTGGTTCAAACTGTTGAGCATTGTTAGTTACTAATATATTTTACCTATATAAACTATTTATTCCAATACATTAACATGTCTAGACAGAAAAGGATAAACTTTTCACTACAAATTCATTACTATTAAAGAGAAAAAGAAAATTAAAAAAATAACTATAAAATAAAAGTTTTCAAATCAGACATCATTAGTGGTATGTCATATATTTGGGAGTCAAAAAATAACAAACAAGGGGCTGACTTAGTGACACCAAACCAGATTTTTCTTCATCATTTTTTGGATCCATGCTCTGTTCAATACCAACATTTTGAAAACCTTGTGAAAAATCACTGCAATATGAAACTGATGCAATAAATTATCAATGTGCACATTGTTGAAGGAAGATATGTTTACATAGCAACAAAATGGATGACTTGTTGACATTAGTTTTACACCGTTAGGCACTGCTGTGACACTGCTGAGACACTACACAGGGGAGCTTAGTGAACTTGAAGTTCGTGCAATCTTTGGGACATCAGGAACTGGATCTTTGTATTCTGGTATTAGCAGAGGAATGACTAAATCATCTAGGTTAGGCATAACAAGGACTCGCTGTAAAATACAAAGCATTAATTATTAACAATTCTTGATTAAAAGGAAAATTACAAAAAAATAAATGTATTAAATAAATTATCTTTATATATTCTCTTAAGACATTTTTTTCATTCTGAATGAGGCAGGCAAAATTCCATTTTTACCAGATTTTAGTAATATACTTTATTAAATTGGTTTATTAAACTGGTCATTCACACAGGATCTTAAAAACTGAGATAGGAACCAGAGAAGCTTTATATTTATTTTTTTCAAACTTGCAAGGCGAAGAAATACCGCCTTGATGGTCTGATGGTAGCTTGGTTGCCTTGTGTGCAGGAGCTAGCAGGTTCTATCCCCAGCATTTTAGTTATTGTTATTCTACTAAGCCAGTATCATTTAAGAGTAAAAGCAACTGATCGTATTGGAGTCAAAATGTGTCTGGATAGGGTAACAGGTCTTCCTGTGGACTTTTACATTGTGAATCAGCCCATAAAATGTCTATTTCAGCATGTCAGTCTAGTGTAAAGCAGGGTCCATATCACATAAATGTTCTTGTCCTGACACCCATGTATTGTTGTTTCCTGCTGGATTTTAACCATTAATCAATGATGAAGAAAACTTTTCAATAATCAACAGGAAGTCAACACTGATTTTGGTTGTTTTGATCAGAAATCAAAACATGGAAACTTCACTGAAAGCCCAAATGTCCATTAAAATAAAGACTCACCACTTTATCTATCTAGAAATAGCAATGCTTCATATATTTTTCAACAGCCACTGAAAATATATTCTACATATAGATTCTCCTTCAGGTATGAGTGAGTTATGGAATTTCTCCACCCGAGGTAGTTAAATTTTTGATTTTCAACATGCAAGCTTTTGCAAGCGTGTTAAAATCTAAAATTTAAGGTCAAGGCGAAGTAACTGAAAGTATCCTAAAGTTTTCTAATTTTTTTGTCAGTATGTAATGCTAATCAAAATACATTGGAATATGAAATAAAAAAGGGGTGTACCCATGCTTATGTTTTATGCTATAAACCTTTGAAAATACGTTCTGAAATTAACTTTTAACATAGGATAGATAGGGAAAACGTCAATTTTTCGACAATTTTGCTCGAAACGTCTATAAAAACCATTGATGTTAATCTTACAGTTTCATGAAAAACTAACATTATATTGCCTCATCCACGAGCCTTCTGATGATATAAAAATATTTGGAGGTCCCCATGCTTGATTTCGTTGTATCTGCTGCTGAAGATAATATCAAGCTACTAATTTTGGTGATTTTTTTTCAGGCAACGTCATGACGTCCAGCGTTCGATAACGTTTATATATTGCAGATAATAATTATAGGACAAACAACAAACCTTTTTCTTTCATCTAATGTACATTTTTTTTAATTTAAATGTTTTTATTAATTTTTATTATTTATTTATTGATCATTTTATTTATTTATTTATTTTTTCTTTCTGTAAGGAGTTGCAGATTTTATTTATTATTTGTTGAATGACAATGTTTGATTTTCATGTTGTCGATGGATGATTTATATTGCAACTGTATCCTTATAGTCCCGTAAAATATTAAAATAAATCACAGTGCATCAAGTGGACCAATTGCAACTCCATGTAATTTAAAAACAACATTTTTTATTTCAAAGTGCGTTAAATTTCGAGGGTATTGTCGTTATCACAAAATAAAAACTTCTAACAAAAAAAAATCATTGCATGCGAGAGATAAGCAGAAGTGTAAAGATCCATAAGGATAATTGACGACGGAAACATTTTTCACACAGTGGGAGCTGATAATGCCTTATTTTGGCTGAGATTTTCGATGTTAAATCCCTTACAAATTAGGCCAAACCAAACTGATTTTTAGGTCGTTGCATTTTGCCGCCTCATTAAAAAATAAGAGCTCAAAATTCCCCCCCCCCCCCTATTAAAATTTAAAAAATAAAGTTGTGTCACACTTAAATTTTATATTAGCATGAAAAAATCCATTCCTTTAGAAAAAAAAATTTTGTTCTCTCACTCCTATATTTACCCTTAAAAAAATCCAAAGAACTTAAAATTAATTTTGTGTAACCAAAATAAAAAACAATTAATGTACATTCTCAATGCATCATGTCATGAGATCATAAAATTGAGCTAATATTGGTCATAATTTCAATCGATTCAGTTTAATTCGCAGTATTCAAATGCTGAATTAGTACAAATAAATTCCAATACCAGGCAAATTCTAGAGAACAGTGAAACTGCAAAGATGTTTATTCAAAAATACAAGTAACAATATTTTTTTAAAAGGATAATGAGGACCGTCTTTACTTTCTTGATATTTTTTATTTCTCCATCAAAGTAAAAATGATGTTATATGCACAACATGACTTCATATATGCATTCACGTTATTTACTTAGTTCACAGAAATTGAGATGTTTAGTAAATTTATAACAGTGTACCTGTGATCTAAGTGTCAAAAAAGGTGACTAACAGCATGGTAATACCATGGAGGTAGTACACTGTACATACATACCTAAAATTTAAACTCAGCAAATTACTTGCATAATATTTAATGTACAAATAACAACACGTACCTATGATTCTTCTAAATATGCGTTTACACAAAAAAAATAATGCTTTTCAATGCATTTTGATAATGAAGGGATGTGTAAACGCACAATGCGTTTTGAAACGTTTCAAAAAAGTTTTGTGTTGTGTAATAACTGTACGTCTGAACACACCATTATTTCTACCTTAGGGTGACTCCACTGCTCTTCCGGAGTCAACGTCATAATGGCTACAACGTCAGACAATCAGTCAGGGACGTAATGCAATGAGAAGGGGCTGTTACCCTTGAAACGGTAAACAAATGAACACTATATGGTGTTCAATTACTTTGCCTTCACCTTAACTATTGAGGGTGGAGAAATTCCATAACTCACGAGTAAATTGAAGGAGAATCTGTTTCTCCTATGATTTTCGACAAAAACCTCAAGTAAATGTCATTCCTATGTAGTTTGTTTACATAGACGTCATTTCAGGACTTTAGTTTATCGTTTCAATAACTGAAGAAAAAATGGCAGTAATTCCCACATAGAAATTTAATCACCAGGAACTGGTTAAAAATATTATGTATTTTTATCCCACCGATTAAACACATCAAAAATAGGAGAAATTGATATAATCTACAACAAGGTTTCGGTGTACATCATTAGAAGACCAAGATTTGATAGGTTACTTTCAATTAAAATTACCTGAAATTCTATAGCAAGTTTCTTTTCAATAAATTCTGTAATATGTGAGACAGTAACTCTCCTCTCACCTACTTTTGGTTTAGCTACTAGTGTTAGCTTTGGATTTCCTCTGAATCCATACCTGAAAAAAAAACATGAAAGGATCATCTTTACTTAACATATATGCCCATTTAAACAGTTTTGACTATACAATATATCTTTAAATGTACTTTGAGTGTATATGATTTTTCAAAAGTGAAAGAATATAACATATTTCTTACTACAAGGTGTAAGATATTGGTAACATTTTTCAGTCAGACACGAGGCTTGCCAAGTCTCTGACAATAAAAAATGTTATTCTCAGGAAATCTCTTATCCTAAATCTTTCTGTATGACTGATTGATTTTTTTTATAAATACTGATCAAAATAATTAAAAGAAATAATAACTGCTCCACAGAAAACTTGTTCTTCAAAATGATGGATTCTAGAGAAAAACAGACATGATAATGTAAAGTCATGTATAATTTGCCTTCATAATGAACTACATAAAAGGTATATTTTAATTTTTCATTCTCTGA
The DNA here is from genome assembly GCA_028015205.1 of Mytilisepta virgata. Classification (NCBI taxonomy): domain Eukaryota; kingdom Metazoa; phylum Mollusca; class Bivalvia; order Mytilida; family Mytilidae; genus Mytilisepta; species Mytilisepta virgata. The sequence goes on along the minus strand of JAPWFG010000042.1, from coordinate 120,546 downwards.
GTAAATTCACTGCAATTTTGTCCCAAAACAAGGCATTTGCTATTTTTCTCAGCAGCTCACCATAATCTGTCAGTTGGAGGGGGAGGAATGTTGATAGCTAGTATCCCAGACAGGAACCGTAACTCTACAGTCAGGACTAAAGGTGTGTTTGATACCTCTTCCATAGCTTTCTTAACATATTTCATTTCAGTTGCAGACTGAAAGTATTTTGAGTCTGTAATTTTCTTTAAATATTTCATCCATTTACGACTTGTTTTACCTCCAGTTGCTTGACTGTAATAGAAATACATTTAAATATTTATGTTGTTGACTAAAATTTCACATTTTCAATCACACAGGAGTCTTTTACTATGCATTTATTACAGTATACAAAATAATCCTTTCATTTTGTTATTTCAAAACAGCCTTAATATATAATAACATAAAATATTATATATATTTGAACTTTAATGAACAAAACAACTTAAAATTAAAAAATTAAATTAACATTTTAATCATCTTTATCAACCCTGTTACATATTGCAATTCATCAAAAAATACATAACCTTTCTTCACTTCCTTGTGGTAAGATTTCCTCCTCTTCATCAGTAGAAGATTCTGCACTATCCTCCTCTTCTGAATTAGTTACTGCTGATCTACACAAGATAGTAAAATGTTGGAAATAAAATGGTTAACTGTTTAACTGAGATGATATGACCTGTGATCTAAGTAACTACCGGGTACTTTTTATTAGAGACCATTTTTGAACTCACCACATCTTTGCAATACATACAGACAAGAGGTATAAATTATGTTTAATCTATTCAATGTCAGTAAATAATTTTATGGTATAGAGTTGAAAACGGTCCACTAAGTCCAGCTTACTGCCAATTTCATTGAAATGCAAGTTCATTGAACTTGAATTCATATCAAAATATTTCACAGAAGATGCATTATTTTGACACATTGCCTTTTAAATACATTTATCACATGTTAATCTGTCATATCTGGTACAGGTTTTATATAATGCTGTATTCCAATACATTTTTTTCAGCCATATTTCATGCAAACCAAATGGTTATGTATTAGAATCTTTAAGCTTAAATCAGAATGTTTAAAATTATTGCATATTTTTTTATTTATTTATTATTCTGTGTATCTATTTTTTTGGTTTAGTGAAACTTCTTTGTTTTACATGACTGTATATGATGCATTGTGATATATGCATTTTGTTGATAATTTTAAAGTTCTTGGTTCTACATCTCACACAAAAACCATGAAAACTGATAATGACCTAATATAAAGAATCAATAATATGTATCTCCCATGACATACCTTTCTTTGGTTTCCCTCTGTGCTTTAACATCTTCTTTTGAGGCTTTCTTAAGTTTCATCAAGTTTACTTTTGTTAATATGGTCATTTTGAATCCTCCTCCATAATTAACATCTAAATCTACCCAGAATCCTTGATTGTCAAGAAATGGTGCATTAGCTCGCCTAATGACTGGCATTTCTGCTCCTAAATTGATGTCTGTTATTTTTAAAGCTTCAATGAAGTATGGAATCTGTAATAGAATAAGAGACTTTCTAACTTTGTGATTTGGTTGCTAGAAGATAAACTTGTGCAACATTTTATGATTGTAAATCACATGTTTGAAAATAGGTATTTTGGAAGTAAAATTATCATTTTAAATCTATACATTTATTTTTGTAAAGGATGCAATTCTGGCAGTCACATGATATAAACTATTTTTTGTATAAAAAAGGAAAAAAACACTGACACTCAGAAAAATGTGTACTTACATGAATTTTATCAAGTTTCTTCTGTAACTTGTCCATGATTTTATCTGCCCAGTATTTCTGATGTAAAAAGTCCCATGAGCATCTAGATATAACAGCATTTAACCACAGTAGCTGGGGTTCACAGTCTATCATATAAGATGTGTCTTTAGCTTCTACTGGATTTCTCTTATAAGGTGATAAAAATTTGGAATAATAATCTTTTGGCATTGTCCGTCCCATATATCTTATAAATTCTTCCATGTCAAAGGCATCAGATGTAGTTTCTGAGTTTTCAATTACTGGGGCTGATGAACTGCTGATTAAAGAAATATTTGAATCAGTTGACGACTGACGCATATGTTGTTGTGTACTATCAGTAGAATTAGAACTGTTGCGTTGGTGTAGTGTTTCATGTGTGGTAGTACTACTGGTAACTTTTGAGGTTCTTCGATTTACAAAAAACTTTTTCACTTCCACCAGATGGCGCTTTAACGGGTTGCCCTTACATGCAGCTTCAAACCTTTTATACCACATTTCTTTTTCATGACAAGTTCTAGCAAAAATATAAAGTACGCTTGTATCACAGCATTCTTCACTGATAATTTCAAAGCCTTGATCTGATTCTGGTAACTTCTCACTGGCATCTGCTGTTTGTTTGCGTCCTGTGTTTTTTAATGCAATGCATATTGGATACTTTTTACTCCAAATTCTTTTTTTCACGAGGCCAGGAGGCATCAAAAATACCCGACCACCTTCTAAACTGAAATAACGTTGATGAACAAATTCAATAGACTTTTGAGTTTCCTCATCCCACATAGCTCTTTTTGGAATACCAACTTTTGGTCGTCTAAGCCTAAGTGTTATACCATCTAAATACACATGCACTGAATGTGTATTGTTGATATGATAGCTGTCTGGATTATAGAATTCTATTTCATTCATCCATCCCTAAAAAGAAAAGATGGGATATAAAACTAATTGCTTTAGATGTTAAGATGAAAATGCTTCAATAATGTAAATAAAACTCTATGTTGTATATATGTGCTACACCATTACATGTAACAATTATAATACACATAAAGTACACAATTTTCTTTCAGAATACTAGTACTATTTTTAAAAATTTGTGATATCAAAAAAGTTAAAACCTCTTGCTATAAGAGTTTATCACAGAAAAATTACATTTGACAGAATAAAAGTAAACCAATATTGACAGTCAATACGACTGACATACATATGTAGAGGTAAAAATTCTTTAACATACATGTGTAAATTTACATTATTATGTTTATTTCTTCTTTGGTTGTGGATTATGTAGAAAACTATCATTAAATCAATGATTTCCATGGAAAAAAATTGTTAAGATTATAAATTGTTAGTTTCAGTTTAGGCAGTTAAAGCTTGATTTTGCATCTCTTTTTCTTACTTTTTTTTTTGGGGATGATGATTTAAAATACAGTTAACTTATAATATCTTTTTTATTGTAAAATACTATACCTTGTATACCGTAACATCATCATCAAGACTGACATCATTTATTTCAGGTTCAATCATTGGTGGTAATTCTCTTAAAGGAATTAATTTTGGAGCATCTTTAGGAGTAGGTGGTTTTGTAATAAAAATATATGAAATCCATCCTAGTGAAGCAAGAAAACTTCCCATGATCAATCCAGAAATATATGAAGGTAATGGAACTGTTAAGTATAAAAGTATAAGACCTATTAAACCTATTAATTTTTTGATAGGCACATGTTTTTCCACATTTTCTGTAAATATTTTTAATTTTGATGGTTCATTCACTGCACTGGAAGATAATTTATTAGTAGCTGTCTCATCCTTGGCATCAAAAAATTTATTGGTAGCCTCTTCCATCTCATCAACTTTATCTTTTGATAATCTTGACATTGAAACAGGCTGTTTCAGTTGTGGTACTTTACTCTTTACTAATCTACGTTTTAATGACACTTTCCCCTTTTTAGATGGAAAGGTGTCTGTTCTTACTGCTGAGGGAAGTCCAGTAAAATCGTCTGATGGTTCATTTTTGAAAAAGTCATCTACAATATTGAATTCTTCCGTTTCTTTCTCTTTATTTGAATCTTCTAACAGATTTGCCTCAGCAGTATCAGCTTCACAGGCACTTATATTTTCTTTCGGAGGTTCTTTTACTTCTTCTCTTTTTTCACTTTGTAAAATAACTTGCTGTTTTTCTTTAATAGGTGATGTTTTCTTTTGCTCAGGAGGAATAGGTTTCATTTCCTTTACTTTACTTTCTTCATCTTTACCGATATTTTCTGAAAATTCTCCAATTTTCTTTCTTGCCTGAAATGCTTTGTCTTTCACAGCCGAAGAAATTTCTGCTACGTTTTGCTTCAGCCAAGAAATTGCATTGCTTTCTTCATCCACAGACTTGGCGGAGTACTTCTGAAGTTTGTTATCACTGGCAGACCTGCTAGGACCTGATTCTTCTTTATGGCTTGTAATACTGTGACTTGGGCTATCCCAACTCCTTTGTGTTGGAATACTTTTTTTACCTTCTCCAATATCTTTCCTTGTGCTTGTCTCTTCATTTTTCTTTTCTAACAATGTTCTATTTTTAGATTCATTAGGATTATTTTCGGTTTTCAATCTATCTAATTCAACTTTCTTTGCTAATTCTCCAGTCAGAACTGTTAAGTTTTCTTCATCATCCTCATCTTGTTCAAGTGATTTGAAGCTGAATTTCATTGCAGGACTGTTGCTCGTTTTTTTACCAACTTTTGGTGGTGGAGGACGTGCAGGTGATTCCTTTTTGAAACTCATTTTTCAAAATGTTAATTTTTTTTTAATCCTTTCAATTTTTTTCTGAAATATTATAAAAATCAAATTATTAGGATGCATTCATTGCTGATAAAAGATGAAAACACTCATCTCAATATACTACTTATTAACCAGCATATTATCTTTTTAAGTTCAGGGAAATGTGCCTTGTAAAATTTTCTATGATGCATTTTATCAACAAAAGAATCTGACCCATTTTAATTTAAATACTACCTCCCACAGCTATGCCATTTTTACCTGTATGCTTGTGTAACTAATATGATGTCAAAACATCCCTAGCCATTTACTTATCTCAGGAGGGGCACTATAAGCTTAAAGAAATAGTGGATGTTAAGACAATCTAATGATTTTCTGGTGTCTTCATTTCTATTCTTTTTAATACAAAGACTATATAGGATGGAGTGATGAGAAGTTGTACTTTGTGAGAACTGGTCCTTTGCCAGTAGTTTACCCATTTTTTTAATAGTAATATTGCAAATACATAAAAGGGTAAAATATTTGTAGAATCTGTTGGTTTTGTTTAACGAAGATTTTTAATAGATGATATGCATCTTAAAATTATGAACTATGACTGTCATAAAACATTGTTTATAGGTACAAGATTATTTCTACATGTCATCTATCATCCATCTTTCAGGAAGTTCCTATATCTTGCACCGTGAACCCTTCCTGGAAATTTTGCTTTCTGCTACGGAGAATGAAGAGTTGTTTCCCTTTACCTTTACTGACATGTTCCTTGTTTAAATGCATGACTCTATCTATCGCTCAAAATTTCATTAGAACCAGTCGAAAAAATACGACAGATAGGTCAGTTTACATTTGGAACACACCTGAACTTTACTTTTGTGATTGAACTAAAAATAGATAATTTCGAATTTACTTTCATTTGCGCAATGAGTTGCGCGTTATGACAAGGGGATGTATGCATTGTCGAGAGGACCAAGTAAAATAGTGTCAAGCCCACGGAGAGGTAAGTTATTTTCCCTTTTATTTGTGTAATTCTGAATCAATCTTCATTATGTAATACGTCATTTTAAAGAAAAAAATGTGTAGAATCGTTTTAAAGTGGTTTTGTTTGTGTTTTAGGTCCTCCGAAAGCGCTAGACAACCTTGAAATAAAGGACGCAGAAAAGCAGCTGAAGGGGGACGGTACACTGACTATGAGGTAAAGATAATTGAATTATATATTGGAAACTGTTTAATGTTAATGACTGAAACGTGAAAAACTATTGTCATTCGAATTTAATGACTACTCTGCCTTTCTTAACAAACACGTGTTTGTACAAGATTTATAAGTCTTAACTAAGAAGATTAATTTATGACCCGAGTGACCTTACCCCAGGCACTTTGTATCAAATTATTTAAGGTTAATTTATGCAAGTAAACACAAGCGAAAAGATTTATATAACAGAGAATTTTTGAAAATCTTATGAAATCACAAATTAAAAACAATGATTGACCAAATTATGGATATAGTCCAGTCAATCTAGCATAAATTTGACCCTAACCTTAAAGTAATTGCAAAAGAAGATTTTTAAGTTTTAATCTTTAGCATTATACCCCAAATATACACAGAAAAAAGTCTAACAAAATCTAACTTGAGGAAGATTAAAAAATCACGATTTCAAAATTCCTATGGACATTTGCATTGAAAATGGGAGATAACTCTTCAAAAAAGGCAAAAATATCAATAAAAATTGATAAAAAATTATAACTTTACCACTTCTATTTAGCAGAATGTATTGATTCTTGATATTTTAGCCATCTTTAGAGTATAACAAACAACTCTAAAGTTTTTTCATATCTTTTATCAAGCTACAAGCTAGATTTCGTAATTCATTAGTTAACCATTTATTAAATTTTTCAACTTGTCAAGGTAAAGAATCTCAAATTTAATAAAAATAATTAAGCATATATTCTTCTTTTTGTGGTTTAAAGTTTCTTTAAACAAGGGTAGATGCTGATCATATATAATTTACAGATATAAACAATACCAAATTTTCACATTATTTTTTCAAAATGGTCACAAAGCCACAAATTTGCAATTTTTTTAATGAAAAATGTGCAAAAAAAATAAAAATACCCATAACATTTCGGTTTTGTACATTTCATGAGCAGAAGATTATATAATATAGTCAAATACGAACTTATAACCCCATCAAAGTATCATACTTTACATGAATTTTAAGAAAATCAACCAAAAACTGACAAAAAAAGACTCATTTTTGCAGAGTTATCTCCCCTTTCCAATGTTAATTTCCATAGGAAATTAAAAATGCTGATTTTGAGTTTTCCTCAAGTTAGATTTTATGAGACTTTTTTTTGTGTATATTTGGGGCTTAATGCTATAGATTAGAACTAAAACATTTTCTGTTGCAATTAGTTTGAGGTTAAAACTTAGTCTGACTGGACTAATAGTTTAGAAGACCATATTAAATGAATTGAAACAAATATAATTATATTTTATTGTATTTTCAATGAACAAATAATTTTATTTAGAAAGTTGTAGAGAATAATTGCAGTCAGTAAAAAAGTAAAAAAAACATTATAAATACTAATACAAACAATGAAAACATATCACTAGTCGTAGAATGGACCAGAAAATATATTTGAACCAATTCATTTAAAAATATACTTTCTTGATAATTAGAAGAATATCTGTTTTTTTAAAGAAAAACAAGAACCTGTCCGGAGTGTTAGTAAACCAAATTTTACTGCTTCAAACTGATTTGAAAATCAGTTAACATGGTTAAGAAATTAGTAATATATAAATATATGACTAAGGCCAAATAAAAATATATGTGTGTTTCCGGTTTCCCGACTGACCTTTTTTTGGCGATTTCTGAAATTTTTCAACTTACGTTGAATGTCTGATCATTATTTCATTCCTGTTTATATTCTACTTCAGGGCCTTGGAATTCCCATTTCCTGTTTCCCGGGACAAGTAAAAAAATCGTCGGGGAAAGTAAAAACACAAGTACCAGTTTCCCATTGGGCAAGTAAATCGCCGGTACATGGTACGTTCCGGTGTGTTGTTTTATTGTTTGACGGAGTCGGTGATTCGACAAATCTAAATTTTAGAAACTGGTTTCCCGAAAGTTATCTTGTTTTTTCCTTGCATTTAGCATGTTTAGCGGTAATCAAGTATTACCAGTAAACCAAAATGAAAAGTTTTGAACTTTGACAACAATAAATGTTTAATGAATAAGGCCCCACACATGAGCTTGCACAAATATTTCGTTTCCGAATCAAAGAAACGGAAAGTAGTTGACATTAAGTTTTGCAGACATTTAAAAGAAATTAAAAACAGGAAAGTAAATTATGGTGCGGAAAAGTAAAATTTTAATACAACTTTCCCGTGGGCAAGTTAATTTTCCAAAAAATTCCAAAGCCCTGTACTTTCTCCTAATTTTAGTGGGCATCCTTAATTTTGAGTGGACTTAATACCGTGTAGACTGCAGGGAAAATTACAGTTCCACCCTGACTGTACTGTAAGGGGGAAAATTGAAGTCAGCAGAAATACATGTAGGTAATGTATCGATTACAGAGCTCACCTAAAAAAGTTCATGTTGGGCTTTTTAGTAATTGAGAATAATGACCGCAATGCGACCGTTTTCAGGACGTCGGGATTGGGTGGTTGTAAGCTCGGGAATTTGGGATTTAATATGTTGGTGGTCTAGGATCCATGATGCTTTAAGGGAATTTGGAATTTAGTATTTATTTTGACATGAATTCATGATTAGACCAATTTTTTTTGCAGGAATTAGATCAGACCCCCTTTCTCCCACCAATTTAAGTGGAAAATATAATTCACAGGCAGTATCTGACGCATTTTGACATTTTGGTACGAAACTTTTAAACTGATACATATCATGTGACATTTATAACGAGAAAAAAAATTAGTTATTGGGGAACCGGATCCAATCATATTTAAAATTGAATTTCTCCGTACAACGGAGCACATGGTTTGAACCTTAGTAGGCAAAGTCAGCCCTGAGAGATTCTGAAAGTCTTAATTGTTTACTTACGACGATTTTTTAAAATGTGTTTTTTAATGCAATTAAAGTAAAAGAAATGGGTTAAAATGTATGAACCTCATGTTTATTTGCATAATTGGTCAAATATAATGGGTCATCAAACGCTTGACCATAAATTTTATTGCATTTTATCAACTTTTAATTGCGTAATTATGCAGATACGCAGCTTATCTGGAGCTCTGATATATAACCTGATAATATTTGGCATGTTAAAAGAATGTTTTTAAATGTTATAATATTTTAGAAAATGCATAAAATAAACTATTGAATGCCAAAAAAATACCATGAAGGAGTAGTAAGGATTTTAAAATTGTACCTTGAATGTTGATTCAGTATGACAATAAAGTTTCTGACCAAAAAACATGTAACATCAAGTATTTTATAATTCATTGAAAACAAAACTTTTCATCTAACTGGCCAAGAGATTAATGAAAGGTCATGAGTAGCACGATACTTGACAACCACCCTATCTGGTTGTGTGATGTATTTTGAAATACACAATAAGTGTTATTGTAGGAACCCAGCTATAAATAGAACTGTCGCTTAGTTCAGTGAAAGAGCACAATGAGCAGAAGATATTGAAAATTAAAATGTTTGTTATAGCAACATGCACATTCGATATGCAGTTAAAAGCTACCTAAAAGTTTACTATAAGTACTACGTTAAGGTTAATTTCATTTTTTTTTTCCTTTTTTTATAAAGTTATCGACTTCATCAGTTTATTTTTCCCAGCTTCTGACAACTAGGTCAACCTGATAAATGCAACTTTGTCTGTTATCATGATTATGCATATAGCAGACGACTTTTATGCATTTACATGTATACAACAGTAGAAAACCACTATAAATTATAAATAGAATGGAATAGTGGCTTATTTATAGAACAGTCGCTTACATTACAGAAAAGAAATAAAAATACCATTGCGAAAATGACCACAATTTACGATCTCAACTTGATTTGGCATTAGTTCAATGATAACTGTATATATTTTCACTTTGAAGATATGTACTGTCGATTTTTCAAACACCAAGTCGTAAAAATCATGACCAACCACTATACTTGGCATCACTTATGTGATTGCCAAATAACAATATGTGAACCAGCTTGTTAAAGGAAATCTGAAAAGACAGCTCCATCTAATATTATCTGATGATTTTTTATAAAAAAAATTCACTATTTTGTTCAAATATGCAAAAGGTGGCTTGCGTTTTTTCTTCTGGTAATGTACCCACTAAATTGAACAGCTAACTTGACAAATGCTCTCCATTTGTTTTATCTAAAAATTTTATTTCTGTATTAAAATTAAAAAGCAATAATTAAATTTATCTTCTAGCTCTCCAAAACCAACATTTAATCATCAGTATATGAACGGAAGACGATCTGGATATCCGGCTAGACAGAATTCTGTCCCGATACATGAAGCATATCCACAGCATGAAGAGATAGTCAAATTTTTGTCAGATGGTAAACTTTGAATCATTGTAGATACTGATTTTATATTGATAAAGATAAGATAAATAATATTTCTGTCTTATCAAAGTGTACATGTATCCAGTAAATACAAGGAAAATAGGTGAAAAATAATAATATCATACATATTCTGATTGATATGGGTTAGATTTCAGTTAATGTTAAAACAAAAGCTTCCATATTTGTTTTCCTAATCTAATTATTTATTTTTATAGTCACTTATTGGACTTAGGAAATTTTTAACAAAACTTCGTTCTGTGTGTTGTCCGCAACTCCTCCTACATTACTTGCATGATTCTCATGAAACTTTATGGAGTGTTAGATGACTATATGGAGATGTGCATATTATCAGGAATTTCTGTTTGGACAAGAAATGTAAAAGATATGGCTTTTTGGACAATTTTTAACAAACTTCGTTCTGTGTGTTGTCCGCAACTCCTTCTACATTACTTACATGATTCTCATGAAACTTAATTGAGTATTAGATCATTATATGGACATGTGGATATTGTCAGGAATTTCTGTTTGGACTAGAAATGTAAAAGATATGGCTGTTTGGACTTAGGCATTTTTTAACAAAACTTGGTTCCATATGTTGTCCGCAACTCCTCCTACATTACTTGCATGATTCTCATGAAACTTTGTGGAGTGTTAGATTATATTATGGAGATGTTTATATTTTCAGGTTTTTCTGTTTGGGCAAGTAGTTTGAAAAATATGATGATTTGAACTTTGTGTAGGCTTCAAAACAGACATGTTGATGTGGGGGTTATTAGTCCCTTTCAGGACAGTTCTAGTTTCAATCTCTGACTCTGATTGTAATATGTATAATTCAATTTATAAATATTCATTCCAATTAACCATAAGAAACAAAAGCAAATTTTTAAGGAAAGTTTAATGTTTAGAATATAAAAAATTCTTTACGTTTGGCATTTTGGTATAAACTAATTTGAAATATCTCAAGTCTTTCATATTAAACTTTCTTTAAATCAAATGATAGAATCTATCAAATTTATCCAATTCTATAACTGTTGTATACAAAAAAAGATCTTTATTAACAGTTTTACCAAATTTGACCTAAGCAAGGGAGATAATCACCCTTGTTTACAAAAGAACAATAGCAAGTACTGTACCACAGCGTTTGCTATTGAATTATAGAATTTAGCCACAAAATAATGATTTCAATATGAAATGAAATGGAATTAATAAACATAAACATTTCTGTAATTTTCAAGTCAAGATGTAATGATAAATTGGCAACATTAAAAAAAACGTATATATACATTATACATCATTTAAACTTGTATGACTTTGTAAACTTTTTATCTTTCCAACAAAGCTTTAGTTAGCGTGAGAAATCAGTGCCTGCACCCAAGATTGGTCTAATGCCCAATGCTATCAAATGCAGATAACAATGATATACCCTTTCAGACGAAATTAAAATTGATGTGGCTTAGGAACATTTGGCTTTTGCTTTATAATGTTGAAAATACATGAACCAATTCATGTTCATCAGACATACTGTTCTAATAATATAACCAGGGTGTGATTTTACACAATGTTGCTTAGGAAAAGGTTTTACAAATGCCAATTGATTTTAAATCCCCTGATACAATAACAGGGCCATAGCCAAAATTGGAAATGAGGGAAATCAATAATAATATTGATAATTGTTTTATTGGAAATGGTTTCTTTTCTATTTTAATACATTTGTACCTGTGAGAAAATACAATGATGAAGGAAACATAAATATTTACAAAAACAACATACTATTACTTGTTTTATTGTAGCATGGTACAAAGTCAACAATGAATTAGAATACAAGAAGAATCAAAGAGAAGGTCTGTGCATCTATAGTAATGTTATCATTGAACTTAAAATAAAAAAAAAGAGTTTATTCCCCGAATCCCTGTCAATATGAAAATGAAAGCATGCATGGAATGTATCAATGATATAGTATCCAGTACATATAGGGCTTTAATAATGGGCAACAGCCTTACAGTAGTTGTCTTTATACCATCTTCAAAGATAAAATAGCAGTATTCTAGGTTCTGACTAATTTAATGCAATACTTTAGTGGAAGAAAATCAAATACTAAATTACTACTTCTGAAGAAGAGCTATTTCATTGTTTAGTGCCTTAATGAATTTGAATCATCATATCACTTGACTGACCCATGCGCTCAGTTTAACTCAAACAGTTGAACTACATTGTCCAATCATGTCTTGTCTTCCAGAGACAAACACATTTTGTCTATGGAATTTTCAATGTTTAAAGGAGGGAACTCTTCAAATGAGATTTTGTTTGAGTACAATATCTTTGGGATGCACAAATTATATACTAAGTGCATGAAAAATATTTAAAATAATAGTTTTACACTTTTAAGGACAAGATACTCGAGTTAGTCATTTCATATTTAAATTTTTTGCTTTTTTGAGTGCATTTGTTTTTCTTACAGAAATTCTCTACTCAAAATCATATTTATAATATATGAATATAATCTTTTAAAACAATGGAAAAAATTTTTGTTTTCTTGGATGACCCAACCAAACTGATTAACCAACAAAACGTCTTATAATTTTACTATAGACTTTCAAATTCCCAAAAATCTTATTTCACGAACTGAAGTTTCCAGGCAGTAAATTTCAATATTAAAATAAGGGACAACTTTTAAAACCAGCAGCATGAAGATACAGAATTTTGGACAGTGATGCATTCAATGCACACTGGTCAGGGCTTCGGAATTCCCATTTCCCGTTTCTCAGGGCAAGAAAAAAATCTTCGGGAAAGTAAAAACACAAGTACCAGTTATCCATTTGGGAAATAAATCGCTGGTACATGGTACGTTCTGGTGCATTGTTTTATTGTTTGATGAAGTTGGTGATTGGACGAATCTAAATTTTAGAAACTGGTTGCCCGAAAGTTAGCTTGTTTTTTCCTTGCGTTTAGCGGTAATCAAGTATTACCAGTAAACCAAAATCAAAAGTTTCGAACTTTGACAACAATAAATGTTTAATAAATAAGGCAAGGCATGAGCTTGCACAAATATTTCGTTTCCAAATCAAACAAACGGAAAGCAGTTGACATCAACGGTAATGATGTAAAAACAGAAGACAAAAGGGACAGAGGCCGCCTTTATGGTCACGAAAAACTTCTTCGTCAATTTCAAGGGAAGTGGTTGAATGAATTACCGTGGCTTGAGCAAGTCAAAAAGTCGGTGAAGAAGTGCCTGTCGCCAGGAAACTTGTGGATTGACTCATTATTATTAAACTCTGAAAATTCTGTTTATTCTAGTCATTGATATATTCAGTTGATCTCAGATAAAGATGTTTATGTTGAATTGTTCATATATTCAAAGTTTTGCAGACTTTTAAAAGTAATTAAAAACTGGAAAGTGAATTATGGTGCGGGAAAGTAAAATTTTAATAGACCTTTCCCGTGGGCAAGTTAATTTTCAAAAAAATTCCGAAGCCCTGACTGGTTACAGCTTTTATTGATTGATTCAACTTTCCGGTGTCAAAATAAAAATTGAAATGTCAACAAATTAAATAGTCAAACCTGCTTTTAACGGTCACAATTGGGACAAAAGTAAAGTGGCCGCATAAGACAGGTGACCGTTTAATAAAGTATTACTCTGAGTTGCAAATCCAGATTTTGCTTTCTGGTCAGGAACGATATTATTGTTGTCTTAACGGTTTGACTGAGGTGAACGATGTTTCTTTCCACCATCGACCATAAATGAACGATCAGATTGATAATTTGAATGATAATTAAGCTCTACCATTAATTAAAGATGATTGAAAATCAATTAACGATGATTTTAACATGTATAGAAAGGTAAATGACCGCTTATTCAAGTTAAATTAACATGTAAAACTATATGATAAATGTCTGCTTTTCATTTTTGCTGGTTGAAAAAAGAATGAATTCACTGATTGACAAGGTTGCAATATATGTTCAGACCTTTAGAAAATAGTTGTTTTTCGGTTGGCTTTTACCCTTCATTTTCTTAATCAGATGGGATTTTTGGTACAAGTGAATTTATTCTGGGAGACTGTGGACTGGATTCTTGTATTTTTGTTTCTATCAATTTTGTGGCACTCTTTACACATGTATTGACAATGGGTTTGAAAGTACATCATGATATTAAGGCCAACTAAACGTAATTATCTGGTTTTCAGACACTGCTGCCCCATTTGAATATTAGCCGAGAGGACAATATTTTGAGAAAAAAATTGTTCCTGTTTCAGTATTTATAGCTCACCTGGCCAAAGGCCATGTGAGCTTTTGCCATCACTTGGCGTCTGTCGTACGTAAACTTTCACATATTGATCATCTCCTCTAAAGCCAATGGAGCAAATTTAACCAAACTTTACAGGAATGATGTATGGAAGGTCCTTTACTAAGATTGCCGAAATTTTTCCGATCCACCAAAAAACATGGCTGCCAGAGCAGGACATAGTTTAACATTGGACCCTATGGGAAAACATGTTAAAGATCATCTCCTCTGAAACTACTTGAGCAAATTTAACCAAACTATTCTGGAATGATGTATGGAAGGTCCTTTACTAACATTGCCGAAATTTTTCCGATCCGCTGTAAAACATTTCTGCCAGCGCAGGACATAGTTTAACATTGGACCCTATGGGAAAACATGTTAAAGTTCATCTCCTCTGAAACTACTTGAGCAAATTTAACCAAACTGTTCTGGAATGATGTATGGAAGGTCCTTTAGAGGGATTGCTCATTTCGTTTGAATGCGATAAACATCATGGCTGACAGCAGGAACATAGTTTAACATACATGCCTATGGAAAAAAACATATTTTGATCATCTCCTCTAAAACTATAATAGCAAATTGAATAAAACTGTACTGGAATGATGTATGGAAGTCCTTTACAAAGTTGGCTCATTATGTTCAAATCTGAAAAAAACATGGCCGCCAGAGAGGAAATACTTTTAACTTTGGACCCTATAAGAAAAATATATTTTGATCATCTGCTCTGAAACTTTTGAAGCAAATTCAACCAAAGAATTGATGGAAGTTTGTAGAAGCATTCTGTCAGGTGAGTGATACAGTCTCAGCCCAGTGAGCCACTAGTTCTATAAAACTATAAAAGTTGTTGCCAAAAGTACTTTTCAAACATCTGCTGGACTCAAGAGTTAGATTGACTTTGATCAGGTCTAAATGAAAGTAAATAAATAGCTAATTAAAGATCATGGCAGTGTAACAAGCCATTCCATGGACTACATGTACAATGTCTGTTAAGTCTACAATTACCATGGAACAGCTCTGCAGACGAGTATTTTCAGGAGAAATGAAGGAAATTCGAGGCATTAATAGCAGATAATCCATTTGTATAATAAAAAGGTCATATAAGTGAATGGAATCAAACTAGATTTGTATGTCATCAAAAGAAATACCTTAACTGAAAATCTCTTGCCTCTTTTGACATGAAAAAAAAACTGAAAATATAAATTCCCTACCTACCTTGCCATTTTTGTAAAATAAGTTGACTGAGAACCGGAGAATTTTTCGTGGTCTTATATACCTCTTGATAGGGAGGTTTCACTTCAGCTATTAAGATTAAGGGCAGTTCCTTACTTTTTTTTATGTTAATTGAAGGGATTTGTGTCAATAATTTGAATTAATCCACAAAATAAAAGAATTCTCAAATATTAGGAATTAAATGATTGTGATTGTTGTGGAATATGAAACTCTTATGAAAAACTTCTTAGAAAGAATAGAAATAATACAATAAAACACTTCTTTAAAATGGTAGGGATTTTTGAGAGTTCTGTCCGAAATAAATAATTTGATCACCTACATGTGACCCTCTGTACCAATTAATTGATGAAATTGGCAATTCCTTTTGTTATTATACCCCTCGCAAACAAAGTTTGGGGGGTATATAGGAATCAGCCTGTCCGTCTGTCTGTCTGTCCAGAATTTTTTGTACCCGCAGTTTCTCAAACATGGCTTATCAGAGGTTAATGAAACTTTGCATTCTGTTAGATCCTAGTACGTAGATGTGCACATGTGAAGTATGTCCTGGTCCAATACTTTTTGCATAATTTTATACCCTTTTGTTCCCTCAGTTATACCCCGTTGGACTTAGAAATTGTGAGACAATTCACCTTGATAAGGATGCCCAAGTCCATTAAATCAACAGCAGCTGGGGTATAGTTAGTGAGGTCCCCTCACAGTTCTAGTTTAATACTGTTGAAACCATGTTTTAATTGTGTTAAAAAAATTTTATGAAGTGACAAACAGGGAATCTACTGCTGATTTAGTAATTTTCTGATAATGTCATCTTATCTTTAAACAGATGTCATTTTATTGCCAAAATTTACGAAATAAAGGTTCAGATTATTATGCAAATGTGCAACACATTTCACAAAGAACTCTGCCTTGACCATTAAGAAAAAGTGAAATTTTAATTTTACTCCAAATAAAAACTATAAAAATAAGTCATAAAGAATATCGGAAAACAACTTATTCATAGTTTCTACAAAACCGACAATGTATTCTTATATTTTCAAGTTTCATAATATATTTCATGAAACATGGAATAATTTGTTATATTCATACATATTCTTTGATAAGATTTTATTATAACTTGTTTCAGTACCATTGTACCAATTTCAGCTTTGCCTCACTGTGTACTTGGGTATTTCAGGTTATTAAAATAGTTGATATAAAAATTTATTTTTATTTCAGGTGCTCCAATTGTTTACAGAGATAAAGATCCCAACAATCCTGTACTTAGGAGTAAGTTTCAACTACAGGTGTATATTGTACTTTATTTTGTTGTTTAGCCATAAAGATAGGACATGTTTTCACTTTACATGAAGTGAAGTAAAAGTTTCTAACTATATATCTACAGTTATACATCTACATAAATGAGAAATATTCAAAACCAAGATATACATATTAAAAGTTTCCTATGGACTTGGAAATCAAAATTTTATTTGATTATAGTAATATATCAAGAATATTCTCAGTTTTTAGAATTTAAAAATTCTATTTTACAAACCCAAATTTATTCGGAGATAATCTCAGGAAGAAAGTTTATATGTTATCGAAAATGACCAAAAAGGGTAAAATCTATATCCTTTAAAAAGCTACAGTTGAAATAAATATTTATTACTGTCGGTGCATTTTTTGGCTGATTAGCATGCAAGTTGCTTCACACACATATATCAGAGTGTTATTAACTGTTCAGAGAGCAAAACTGAAGGGTAAATACACTGTTGTATGCATTAGGTTATTTTTAAACGTTTAAGAAACAACCTACAAATAATTTTAAATCTGTTAACTTGCACTTTTTTTAATTGTTTTCAGATTTTAAACCATTTGATCTGGAGAGTTACTGGGGACAGAGAACATACGAAAAATTAACAAACAGTTGATGAGGCCTTATTTGTTTTTAACTCTACCATAGATCTTTCATGTTTGTGTTGTATGTTTGTTGTTGATAGATTTTTTATGACTGAAGAAAGTCTGTTGAAAGAGTAAATGTTTTTGAGTGATGAATTTTATTTGTAATAAAACGATGCAATCTTTTAGTCTTAATATTTTTATTTACACTGTACAAAAGGGGAACTAGTAGTTGAATTGGTCAAAAAAGAACTTTATTTGAAATGAACAAAGCATCATAGCATCAGCACGATAGAGCAGTATGGTCACTGCTTTTGAAGAAAAAAAACATCAAAAAGCAGTGATGTCAGATTTTTAAATGATGTTTAATTCACTTGTATGATTTTTGAATGGCAAATTAAATCTAGGTGACCCTCAATATTTTTTCTGTTTATCTCATTGGGCACATATGTGAGATATTGCCATCATTTTGTATCCTATATTCCCGTTGTAAACTTTCCTGAAAGAAAATCAAAAGGACTATTGCTGCCATGTTTGGTTCCAAGATGGGAGTGAAATGATCTTTCAAGGAACTTTATGGTCCTTTTGTGTAAGTTTTGCTACGAAGTGTTTATTTCAAACTGACTCTAGGGTTTTAGAAAAAATCTTCATAGGTTCCTTGCAACAGTTTAAAGTTTGGTTTCGGCATGTTTGAGGTCCAGGTGATTGAAAATCTCAAGGAACATTGTTGCCAAGTTCTGTCCCAACTAGTTCTTTTCAGACAAGATCTTTCAATGAAATTTTCCATAAAGTCCTCTTTAGTTTCTGTGCTGTGCTGTTCTAGTTTTCAGTTTATTATGTGTTTTTTAGCTCACCTGATCCGAAGGGTCATGTGAGCTTTTGGCGTATGTTGTCTGGCGTCGTTAACTTTTCACATAATAATCTTGAGAACCACTGAATAGAATAAAACCAAATAAGGCAGGGTTGTTCCCTATAAGGTCCTTTCCAAGAGTTGTGACTGGTTTAATTTGTCAAAAAAACATGGCCACCAGGGCGTTTTGTAATTTCTGATTGGCTGAATTATTAAAAAAACTTGAAGAATGGCTCAACATTATAGTTATGTTCCTATGTAAGTGCAGACCAAGTGTTGTTAGTTTGGTGCCGATCTGTCATCCAACATGGCTGTCAGCGGGGGGGGGGGGGGGGGGGGGGGGTTAATATTGGACCATATGGGAAATACATAAAAAAAATCTTGCTCTAGAGAACTGCTGAATGGATTGAAAAAAAAAACATGGCATGAATGTTCCCCATGAGGTGCTGACTAATTGTTACTTTGAACTTAATCCAAGATGGATGCCAGCGGGGGACTTAGTTTAACATAGGACCCTAAGGGAAATACATACAAAAATCTAGAGAACCACTGATTGAATTGAAACCAAAGCAATGTTCCTAATGAGGTGTTGACCAAGTGTTACTTTGTTGCCGAACCATAATCCAAGATGGCTGTCAGCGTGATACTTACTGGTAGTTTAACATAGAACTCTATGGGAAATACATAGAGAAATGTTCTAGAGAACCGCAGAATGGATTGAAACCAAACATGGCATGAATGTTCCATATCATGTTCTGACCAAGTGTTGTTACTTTGGTGCCGTGATGGCTGTCAGTGGAAGACTTGTTTTAACATAGGACCTAAGGGAATTGCATACAAAGGGCGTCTTGAAAATTAATGAATGGCATTAAACAAAACATGGCATGGATGTTAATCTAAACTCCTTTAGCAATGAACAAATGGAAATATCAGGTGAGCGATACAGGCTCCTGGGAGCCTCTTGTTATTAGAGCACCTGACCTACCACTTTGCATCCGTCGTGTGTAAACGTTTCACATTTTGATATCTGAAATTACTTGGCAGTTTGTAACCAAAATTTGCAGGAATGATGTATGGAATGACCTATACAAAGTTTCCAACTTGGTTCCAGTTGAATGAACAACATTGCCCCCATAGGCCATCTTTGATTTTGATTGGCAAAGTTTCACCCAACAGCTGCAGCTGTTCCGTTTCAATGGAAAAAACCCGTTTTTAGTTCAACTGTCCTAAAAGGACTTGAGCTTTTGTCATCACTTGGCGTCCTTGGTAAACTTTTTCAAAGATCTTCTCTGAAACCACTGAACAAATAACAGCTATGCTTAGTCTGAATGATCCTTAGGGTATCTAGAATAAAGTGTTTAATTTTATTTGTCCGTTGCCGCCGTGGCTAAAAATATAACATAGGGGGTAAAGTGCAGTTTTTGGCTTATATGTCAAAAACTAAAGCATTTAGAGCAAAACTGGCGGGGTAAAAATGTTCATCAGGTCAAGCTCTACCTGCCATGAAATTTTCGGACGAATCGGTCGATCCTTGGTTGGGTTATTTTCCCTGAATTGTTAATTTTAAGGATATTTTGCAGTTATAGGTTATTATCTTGAATATTATTAAGCTCCTCAAATAAAGCAGTCGGGGCAGAATTAGGACGATCACCTTTGGAAAAATTTATATTTACACAGACCATAACCTATCTAGCAAGACTATATACTGAAAACAAATTCCTCTCTTGAAAGAAGCTTTTAATCTAAGTAAGGAATTACATTCCCAAAATATTTATTCATGGTATACATATGCTGAAGACATTGTCCCAGAGAGTACTAAAACCAAATTAGAAAACGTTAATAATACAAAAGATGTTCAAAAAATTAGATTAGAAGTCAAGACCGCTTTTTCTGATAGTTACAATACTTTATATGAAGCAAAAATTCATAATCTAGATGAAAATAACAAATTACGTTTATATAAACAATTAAAAAGATCTATAAACAAAAAATAATATTTATCTTCGGAAAATTTTGAATATCGAAAACTTATCACAAAGTTTAGAATTAGTGATCATAATTTAGAAATTGAAAAGGGCAGATTTTATAAAATCCCAACATGTGAAACGATAGAAGACGAAAACATCTCATGTTAAATTGTAAATTAAATGAAGCATTATGACAAATAACTTTTCGAAATTTTTCTGTCGAAGATTCAAATTTGCCAAATTTAATAGATGAACAAAAAATCGTCTTTATTTTGAACCCAGCGTCTTCCCAGCAAGTAAAAACACCGGTTCCTTTTTAAAACAGTCTTTGAAACTGAGGACAGGGGACTAGTCATTTTTTGCTTGTTCTTTTATATTTATAATGTTCAATATAGTGTATTTGTTTATCTGTTTTTTGTTGTTGTCACAAACTGTGTGTTTAAGGACAATAAAGTAATTTGAATTATAAATAAAGACAAACTTTAAACAGCAAAAATGTTCAACAAAGTAATATTTACAAGTAAGTCACATGACCAAAATCGTCAATTGACCACTTATAGGAGTTTTTGCCCTTTAAAGACAATTTTCACGTTTTTTTTCGTCATCTTTCTAAACTTTCAAAAATCTTCTCCTCTGAAACTACTGAACAAATTTCAGCCAAACTTAGGTTTGTGACTCGCCAAACTTAGGCTGAAAGATCCTTAGGGTATCTAGTATAAAGTTTATGTTTTCTTTTTTGTCCAATAAAACATAGGTGAAAGATGCAATGTTTGGCCCATCTCTCAAAAACTTAAGCAGTTAGAGCAAAACCGATAAAACGTAAAATGTTTTAAGCCATAAGGTCTGAAAAATTCATCGTCGGAAACCCACGGCCGGCCGCGTTTACGCTTTGCTACAAGCCGACAGCGTAGCGCGACCGGTCGTGGGATGTGATCCTGTCGATACTGTTTTTAAAATCAGAATTGTCTCTCTTTGTACTATTTGATTTTTTCCAAATCGTTCACAGAACTTTTTGTGGATAAGGTTTCAAAGTTTTGAAGGATGTATGTATGCAGCTCAAAGACACATAATTCATAATCATAAAATATAATCTTTTATATAGTCGGTAAATATATACATAACAACAAATAACATGAGCTTTGAAGTGCTCTTCAAACTGACAATCACATAAAAAATATTCAGTTAAAATCACAAGAAGCATAGCGCCGATCTATTTGCACCCTATGTGAGATTTTAGCATATGCATATGAGTGTCAGCACTATTAGATAAAAAATTGGTTTTATCTATTAGACACAAGACAAAGTTTGTGACAGTACATACAGTACAACAGCATTTTACACCCCCCAATCCCCCCCCCCCCCCCCACTACAACAGTTATCTATGTAGCTTTCGAAGTAATTTTCCCTCTTTTATTTGAAAATATGTTCAACACCTGTGCTACCTTTTATCTGAAAGAATTCTTACCATAGGATGAAGTATCTGGGCGAGGTTCCTCAACATTGTTAGCATGCCTGAAATTATAGTTATTATACATTATTTTAAATCACATGATCTTACAAAAAGAGAGGAATTTTTTTACTTACAATCTTGAAAGTCCCCAAGACAAATGTGCGCACTAGGTTGGTTTCCAAAAGGGTATATGAGAATTAAGATTAAGTTGAGAATCAAGAGTAACACTAAATAATTTAACCTCATCTTCACGTAAAATGGATATACATGTACCATGCATATATAGATTGTATAAGCAGGTCATTTAATGTTAAAATCTCTTTTCACTTTCTTCTCTTAATAGCGACTCAATGCTTAGCTTAAGTTGTTCGTTTCATATAGAGAAAGACAGGAAAATCGGAAGATTATAAAAAAAATTATATAGGCTTCAGCGGATTTTCTCGCCTAAATCATTTGTACATGTATAGACACGACGCTGGAAATACATTTTTCAGACACCTTAAACTCCACTCTAACAAACTGCAAATTTGAAAAAATTCCCAAATTTTATTTTCAGTATAATCGTGAGAGTACGACGAAATATATATTCGTGAAAAGGAGTTATTTTTCAACCAACGCAATGTTGTATTCTTATCCTTCAAACTATCGGATGCACTGAACTTACCAGTAACATGTTTTCCTCTGGTAAAGGGTTATTGCGTTTTTTGGCAGTTTGGTCGATCTGATAGGCGTTACTCATGGTTTCATGCAAATTGAGAAAAATGCAAAGTACACGTCAAATTCTTATATTTTGCGTTCATCGTGGAAGACTTTTTATGTATTTATAACCCGTAATCCCCCCCCCCCCCCCAGTCCTTCCTCAGAAAGACCCTCGTTATCCAGAGAGGAAGTATACTAGTATTCAATTTTGCGACTGGTTTACTGGTTGTATTTTTCTTTCCATACTGAAAGGAGTATTTTGTAAAGCATGCAACGAACTTGTATGTCCGGATTGTGTTGCAAAGACTCATAATAGGCATGACATGGAGTCATTAAGCAGCTTCTTCTAACACGCCATAGAAGGACTAAAACATAAGGTCAGAATTATTTAAAACGAGTCACTAGTCTACTACGAAGAGCAGTTGGGGGCTTTAAAAGAAGCTCGTTTAAAAGAATTACGTAAAAATCTAAACTAAAGAAGAAATCATAAAACAAGGCAAATTTTTAAAAGATTTGGTGAGTTTAATGTCAACAAACCTTCAAATGAAAGTAGAAGGGAACTGTCAAGAAATTATGAAAGAGGCTTCAGAAATGGAAATACTGATTATGAAAAGATTACAAAACCTGCGCAAATTGAAGAACAATGTAAACGAATTGCTAGCATCTCGGAACGCTTCAGAGATTTTAAAATTTACTAAAGACTTCCAGGAAGGTGAAATAGGTATATTAAGCCGGATTGCAGAACATACAATATTACTTCGCTATACGGTATTTTTCGTCTACATCCATTCGACGACAGTTATAACGATGAAGCTCTTCTAATAGTGGACTGTAGAAATAACGCGAGAATGTGGATATCTTTGACATTGCCAAGTCACCGTCGGGTGTAATTTTTGTTTAAATTTTGAATGATACATATATAAAACTGTTGAAAAAGATGGTTCCTTACAGCGTGTATGCAACCACTTGCTATTCATTTTAATAGCAACGGCGACCTAGTAGTAGGAATACGTGAGGCTCCACCGACAGCTTTTCCTGTACGTAGTACGAGTCGTCGTCAGGTTAGGACATATGGATCTAACATAACTGAAAAACATAGATTAGAGTACGATAAAAACCGAGACAGGTTTTTCAGATCACCTGTTTCAATTTCATCTATTTTTAACTGAAGATGATATTTATGTGGCAGACAAACTTAATTCTAAAGGCAATGGGCAAATCCTGGCCTTTGATTCCTCTGCTAGAATGAAATGGAAATATTTAGACGAGCAGTTCAAGCCATGGAGCATTTTCTCGTCAGAAAAAATGTACATTATCGTCGGTGAACACTCGAGTGGTTTAGTTCGTATTTTAGATAGTCACAGTGAGAAATTGGTGCGTTTTGTGAAGATCTTTGACTTCTCACCTGACATTGTGGTTCTTAATATTGACCGCTGTGGTCGGTTGTGGATAGTGTATAATCAGCCAAAACAAAGTTTTATTCGAATTTACTCTCCATTGACCAAAAGTAACATTGCGAACTTTTAACTTAAGATTTGAAAACTTTATTAAAGAATTTGAAATATTGTTTAACTTTAGATTTGAAAAATAAATCAAGTATTTCAATTACAGAGTGTAACTCACTGAAAATATGATTTTTTTTCATGCAACATTGCTTAAAATTATGATTGGAAGGGAAAATGTTAAGAACTATCTAGAGGATCCCAGGAGCCCGTATCACTCACCTGTGTTTCGTTTATCTATATAAGGACATCTTCCCAAATGAGGAGTTTAAGATCCTCTTACGCTGCCCACAAAATCTTCCCAAGTCAAGGGTTTACGATCCGCGTAAGCTCCCCACAAAGACAGCGGATTCTACATCCTTGACTTGGAGGTGCATAAAAAGCATTGCTGTCAGGTTTGGTACTACCTGACTGTGGTTTCGGAATCCAATGTTAAACTTCGGGTTTAGTGATTTATATTTTATACCTGATGAACACTTGAAGATATTATCATGAAGTCCATTTTCAAAGCCGTCAGTCCCAAATAAAAATCTTTCTTATCAACTGGGATAAAATGAGAGCATTTACAATCGATTTTCCCAAATTCTACATTTCAATGGGCCACAATTCCCATAGGCCTATAAATATTTGCATAGTACTGATTTTTCCAACGCAGTCGATATAATTTCGAATTTGTGTCCATAAAAAATTACCATACCATATAAACCTCACTGAAATCTGACGAAATGTTATCTGTTTGCGACTGACGAACCGGCTGAATATACAATACACAAACTGGCGGTTTAACAATGTTCCTCGCTTCCTTTGCAGCAGTTGCATTCAATAAGAAGACTTGAATCAGAGAATAAAATTCTACGATGGTTTGTCAAATCCCGGAAGCTATTTACATATTTGATATTTCATTTTCATTATTTATAAGTATTTTCATAAATCATGTGTGATTTTTATTATATACAAACTTTTCATAAATTAAAATCATTTAAGAACAAATAACATAAATTTCTTAGCTCAATAATTGTCATATTTATGTCACAGCAATTTTGTAATTATATAGACAGTTTTAAAAGGGCAGAGGTCGGGCGTGACCTTTTTAAACTTTTATTAATTAAAAAGTCCTAATTTCTGTCATTTATATATATGTAAGAATTGAATTAAAACGTTTTTATCATTCCAGAATAATTTAAAAACTATGTCATATGTAAAGTATTATATCTATTTTATATTTGTATCTTATTAAACTTCAAATTTGCTAGATTTGATAAATTTATATATATACTGTCCGATGAACTGTTTACATTACAAGCACTGTATTTTAAGTCCGGGAAGTGTTAGAGATTTGGAAACCATTCTGATTTTATTACGAGATATCGTCTTTTAGATAAATTTCATAACGGATAAAATGAAACAGAAATATTTGGACTTCATTTGAAAAAATATTGTGGATAGATAGGAACGGGCCAGGTATGTCGAGTTAAAGAACAAACTTGAAGGATTGCACCAGATGATGGATTTGCAACAGGCCATGTTTCCAGACAGAACAGATATTTCCAATGTAAGTTGCCTTTTACTATGTGAAAACCAGTGAAGCAAAGGTTTATAAGATGAGAAGAAAGGATTTTAATGGCAGGGATATTATTGATATATTTCGGACTTTTTAAACCTGGACATTGTTTAGATCAGTTACAATATTTATAAAAGCTCTTAGCATACAAACAATAATTTTTATTGACTCATTTGTTCAATAATAAAAGAAAAGTGGTTATACTTGGTTTACTTTTCCAATCCAATAAAATTTACAATGAAATGTGGAATGAGCAGCGTTTTTAAATAATTATAAAGTAAATTTTAAAATGTAACTAATTTCAACAAAATGGGGATTTTGATAAAAGGAACAGAGAACTATTTGCGTATAGATTAATGCATAATATTTTGAACAGACAAAATGTTCATTTTTCCCATGATTACATCGTTATCTTTCCATTTTTACCTGTGTACGCACAACTGATTTAAAGAAAAATTGGTTACATTTCAAATGAACATAAATAAAATTTTAATTGCTATATAATCTGTATACGTTTGATTGAATTTCCATTTTAAAGAAATAAATAAGTGTTTCAATAAGTAGGTCAGTACTGATACAAAAGCTCCTAAATGGAAAACAGGCTCCTTATTTATATTTAGTTCAAATATGGATTAACGAATACAATTAGCTATTCTTTTGATTGTGGTTACGAAAAATATTCTCTGGAATTTCGTATATGCGTAGTTTGACTTTGTTCCGGTCTGTCATTCAGATATAATATCAAATACAATATCTCCGGTGATATTGCGCTGGCGTCTTGAGGACCAACAGCGATTTGTATTATTTTTGTTCATAAAAATGGAACAAGGCTTTGTTATATTATCTATTTAAAAAGAACGAATTGAAAATGATAATTAGTGTTTTTTTGTTTACTAAACATATAGTGAAAGTGAAATTATCATGGATCAATTGTTTAAAAGAAAATTTAAAGAATTTGGGTGCAATAAAAGAAAGGCACGATACGAAGTGTTCATGCTTGTTAGCATAAAAAGCATTTGATAAAATTATACATTTTAACAGTTTATTTAGTATAAGGAAAGGCTCTGTGCTTAAGTAACGACAAGTGGGTACAAAGCGTAAGGCGATTGTCCTAAGTAATACGGATTTAGGAATAATTCATTGACCCAACAACCATATCTGATTTCACAATAGGTATTATTACTTATTTTTTATAATGACATACTAGATTGAAAGTTCACACAATACACATAAGGAATATAGTCTTTTGATGAAAAAATTCGAGAATGGATTTATATTGAATGTTGAACTAAAATGGTGAGTTTTGTTTTTGTTTTTTTCAGTTTATTTTTTATTTAGAATTATTATTATTATAAAATAACACGGGGATTGATACATATGTATTATGAAATTTTCAATGGAAATCAAATGCCCACAAAAGGTTAAATATTTTGGAGATTTAAAAGTATTTTATACGTCAAGCTGTTAAATCATTGAGACGCATATGTACAATGAACTTAGCTTTGAAGTTTTAAGTTTCATGAGTGAATAAAAAATTTCATCGTGGATAATACGACATCGTGAATAACATGACGTTAATGATGTTTCCTCGTGGATAAGATGACATTAATAATGTTTACTCGTTAATAAGATGACATTACTAATGTATCTTCGTGGACACTTTTATTTTTTTTAGTTTTTAAAATAGTTCACTGGGCTTATTTTCCGTTATGTATTGTGCATAACCAAAGAACAGAATCTTCGGGAGGACAAATTAGTTAATGCTGTTTTTAGACTGACATCTCCATTGTTTTTAATTGGTCTAGAATTCATTTCTTTTAAATTTTCTTTCAGGTTTTAGTTTCTTTGTGTTTCTCAAATCTACGAGTCATATACACTATACAAAATGTTCGAAAGAATGGATCCGTGTGACTGGAGGAGAAGTCATATCCCACGTGAACTAGAATATATGGGCGATGCTGGCGATACAGACTATGACATTTATTCCCCTGTTTCTCTATTCTTCGAAGAAAGAGAAATACGGCGGACTGTCATATACCAGGGCAGGAAACGGAAAGTTTTTGTAGATGATAACTGTGCGAGCGAACTTTCTACAGATCACATAAGTCCCGGTGTATTGAAAATTTTTGGAGAGACAATCGTTCCTGGGGTTGAATATAAGAGTGTTTTGGCGTCTTATCGATCCACTGCACAGGAATTGGTAAAACAGGCTCTGGATCGATACGATGTTCATCAGGAAAAACATGAATACTATATTCTATGTGATGTAGTAGGGATTGTAAATACCTCTTCTGAAGACAATGATAAAAATTTCTCTAAAGTTTCAAAATGGCAAACTAAGTGTTGCAGAATACTCTCTGACCAAGACCGACCACTTCTCCTTCAGAATTTCTGGAGACCAGCCGACGGTCTGAGTAGACGATATGAGCTTCGACGTAGGTCTGACTTTTCAGACTGCATCGAAGGCGACGACACTTCTGGTTTGAATGAAAATGCGAGAAAAATATCAATCTCTAAGCTTCGACCCGGTGCAATACCTTACCAGTCACATAGAAATAGACTAGATAAATATAGCGATGATCTGAACATCAATACAAATATTAAGTCACAAAGTTGGGTATCTAAAAAGTTAGAGTGCAATAAAGTCATTAATAGTTTAGATTTAGATGTGAATATCACTTCAAACGGACTTCATTCGCCAAAAGTACAACAAAGGCAAAAATTGCCTGAACTGCCACCGTCTTCCGTTTTACAGAGACCATTTTTGTTGACAGTACGTGGATATGATGTTCGGAAAGACAGTTTATGTCACACAATATGTGCCAAAGATGTTTTGATATGTAATAACAAAACGTCTACATCGGATTCCCAAAGGATCGTATTACACGCGCCAGACATTCAACCCCGCCACTGCTACCTCCATTTAAAAAGGATATCCAACCCGGCAGACCGACATTCATATAACTTCACAGTTGAAGTGGAGGGTACACCAACTTCATTAGTTTGCGTGAATGGATATTCTGTTACAACTAGAACTACAATGCATCCTGGTGACATTTTATACATTGGGAAATATTATATATTTCTTTTCAAAGACTATTCTCAAGGATGTGACATTCCTCTTCAGTTACCATGGCTAGGTACTGATGATTTGTCAGATGAGTCTCTAAAGCAACGCTGTAGTCCATGCTCAAATTCACAAAATCTTAGTTTAGTTTTGCCTAAAAATGTGGTGCCACCGCTGTCGCTATCCCAAGACGACAACATGTCAATTTCCACAATGGAGTCAACTGGTGAAAGATTTAGATTTGCTTACTCTCGCGAAAAAGAAGAAGACCTCATGAAAGCAATCGGTACCATTGTGAGACAAAATTTAGTTGGGTTTCCACTTGCACCGGCATATCTATACAGTATGTGTATCGAATACTCGTGTAAAAGATTTGATCTCCGCCATATCAGGAATTTGTTACTCAGGATCCTCGGGGTTGTACGTGACAGTGTTGGTGTAAGTAATTCAGTAGGAAAATGATGTTCTTGTCTAAGAAATTCAAATAACACAAATACCATTTTTTTAATCTGTATAACACAAATACCATTCTTTCAATCTGTATATATAACATGTACTAAGCAAGTCAGAACTGGGCTTCTTGTATATGTTAATGATAAGGAAATAGAGTTTTTTTACTAAGAATTTACGTATGCTAGTAATTGAACTTCATGAAAATGATGCGTTATTTTCATGATTACATTATGTTTCGAAAATACTTTAAAAGCAGAAGTTTAAACAATGTGAAAACGCTTCTATTAATCATTTAAACAAAAAAACAATGGAAAATGGTTGTGTCTTTACAGAAAAATCATGCATTAGTTTTACTCGTTTATTTAGTACCCAAGCAAACACAGGTAAAGGGAATTTTCAGGAAGATTATCGAATGAACAAGAAAAACTCCGTGCTAATTTTAAAATCTGACTCGCTTTCGAAAAAGGGACCATGCGTGCAATTCAAGAAATACGACCCCAAAGTAGTTTAAAGAAATAACCGTATCCATATTCCATTTGAATGAACTTTCCCCAGTATCTTAGTTAAAATGGACACCAGCCAATGTTAACCGTATAGATATTATCTTTCTAGGCTATAGTTCATTTTTGACCTCATTTAACATTTAACACATTGTTTTATGAATGAAATAATTTGGATTAAAAAAATTGTAAACTAGGCTTTAACTTTTGACATTCGAATTTAAAAAAAGTTTACTTTTAGTGAAAAAAAAATGTTATGAAATCTTTTATTGACCTTCATTGTATAATGAAAACGTTTCCAAATTGCCTTTTCTTAATTTTTCCTATAACAAATCCCCCCCCCCCCGTCCCAGAAACCGTGTTGCCCTAATTCTTTTTCAGATACCCTTGTATGTTATGAATATAATGTTTGTTTGTCGAATTTAGATTTACATAAGAATCGTTATCGAAAATAAAATATAAAAATTTAAGCAAGTATCCTAAACCGGGAGTGCTCCTTTACTTATGATCCCACTTCAATTAGGAACACATACGATGTTATAACCTCATTTATTGGGAACACATCTAAAGATATTGGATACGTTTAGCTCCACTTATATCTAGTGCTTTGTTGTAACCATTTGAATATTTACCCACAAAACCTATTTTCTTCAATTTGCCGTCTTCGGTCGGGCAAAATGAAAGTGGACGACACAATAGCGACATCCATACAAGGAAATTGTTATTAATTAACCTCTCATTAGGAAAACTACCATGTTTGGAAACATACGTTTGAATACGACATCGACAAGTACCCTGAAAATCATAGATTCTTATATCATGTATATATTGATCTTTCTAAAAAAGCATAACTTAAATTTGCCTTCTCACATATTTAATTAAGTTGTGGATGTTTTTTTTTTTATAAAATAGAGAATAATACCCTAAAAATCAATGAATAGAGAATAATGATGTTCTACAAAAGAAGAATAATTTTAAAATGGATAAAGCATTTTCGAAAAAAAAATATATAAATATTATAGAAAATAAAGACTTTACAGAATAAAGAAATTTGCTCTAAAAATCTATTATTTCATACATTTTACATTAAATTACTTTAAACAGCCTTTTCATAAGACTTACATGTCATTTCACGTAACCTAACAAACCTGTTTCAAGTCAATTTATCTTTGCAGTTTTGAATTTCTGACCTAAACAAATTTAGTCTGACAAGATTTTACGAAATAAGAAATTTTTTAACTGAATTCAGAAAAATGGGACAAAAATCAACTAACTACAGAATTTCAGACCCCCATGAGAAAGAAGTATGATAATAACAGGGTTCTATACTTATTTACATTTATTTTATTTAATTGGTATCTTTGTGTCATTATTTGGCCATTTAAATTCAAGTCTACAGTGGGGAAGAAATACGTTCACATGTACATCTTACATTGTATATGTTAATTTTGTGTACAGAAATATTAAATAAATATGAATGATTATTTGTAGGAAATTTCTAAGTCATTATCAGAACAGAAATTCAACTGGTATGTAGACAAATTAATTTATGAACGAACAAAATATTAGAAAAAAGTCTTGAATATAAAAATACTATTACCGGTCCGTTGTGCGGAAGTTGTTCAGTGCCCTTGCAGACAGTCAGAAAAGCCGAAATGCAAGAACCGACATTTCTGTACTGTTACAGTAATAGAGGAAAGTTTGACTTTATTTTCACTGCATTCCATGAAAAAAAAATCCGTCTAATTTACTAAGAATTTTCTCACGATAAAATATAATTTTTTTACTTCCAATTTTCACATATATTACAGTCTTGTTTTATTGATAATATATCATTATGTGGCTTATTTTCCTCATCTCAATCAGCATATTAAATGCAAAGATATCGAAATATTGAATAAATAAATCATGGATGCAAACTTCTAATGCAATTAATACTTTGAATAGAAACTGCAAGAAACAATTAACATAAAAGGGGGGATGAAATGCTGCATAAAAAAGGGTCGAAGTTTATTTTCATATGCATGTTACGAATTAAATTTAATAAAGATATTTCTTTCTGTGTTACAGCGGACTAGTCAGAAACAAAAGAAATTCTTCGGTATCAGAAGACTATTTGAAATATACCATTAGATGGATGGCAAACTGTGTGCAACTGATTTTGTTTTTGAGGAAACATAATTTTAAGCTTCCCTTTGTTGGGAAGAAATCAACGGACGACGATCCACAGTCAGCTTTTCAAAATCTGGCAACTGGATTGGAGGAAATAGTCATATATTGTTTCCAGCAAGCAATATATGCCATAACGAAGGTATGTACTAAGACATTCCATACATTCTTGTCTGTATTGTACAACATATAGGTATATATACAGAGAAATGTTTTTACAACAGCCATGAAAATTACATGATATGTTAATCACTGTATTGGTCTAGTTATATTATATACCAGAGGCTGTAATTGCCAGAGAATATCTGCTGATATTCAAAGTTATAATATAAATGGTCAAGGGTATAATATAAACGGGCAAGGGTATAATATAAACGGCCTAAAGTGAAAAATGCCATGTGAATTAAGGAACATGCTTGGCCAAATGTTTAACTTTTTGTTATATTGGTATAAAATGAGATGTTAGGGATAATATGTAAATATTTTGGAGATAACAATACTGTTTTCTAACATTTGCCGGCATCAATTGTGGAGTCAATGGTTGCAAATTTAGTTTATTGTTGACCCGTTATTTTAGCAGAGTCCGTCAATTTTTATTTGCAACAATCAAATTAATATTGATGCTGGCAAATATTTGAATACTCAACTGTTATCGGAATTTTGAATTTTAATGCAAGTATGAAGATCCGAAAGTGACGTCCGCCATCTCAAAGGGTTTGGTGTCTTGAAAATTTTAACTTTATCCAGAGAAAATCAACCTCAGAACCAACTTTGCATTAGGTATTTGTATGAGTTTTCAAATAGTTATAAATATCACTGATAAGATTCTTTGTTTTTCATCTTCCTTCCCATATTTTCAATATTTTTTTCCTGTGTTACTTGATGGTTTATAAGAAATGGACGAAACAAAAAAATATATGACTTGAACCATTGACATAAATATTCGAACGATATCGTGTCACCATATGATTTGATAGGGCCATAATTTAAATACACATGTATATTAAACATGCTAGCTTATTGAAATTTGTCAAATAACCAATTATACCTTATCTACCATATACTGAATTAACTTTTACCTATAAAAATATGTTATTTTGACAATAAAATATTTTCAGGGAATATTTATATTTAAGGGTAAATAATTATGCAGTTTATTTTCAAATATATAAACTATTCTGTAAATTTTGATCGTTTTATCAAATGAAATACCATTAAAATTCCATTTATACGCCGCAGAATAATTTTCTAATTTAAAATAATATTGAACAGATTAAATATAAGAATGTATTCAGGTGAAACATTCTCGGATCAATTGATCAGTGAAATCAAAGGATCTAAAATGCCGGAAATTAAATGAAAATTTTGTTTTTATGATTTGTAATTTTCATCGGATATCTAACTAGTTGAATACCATTAAACTACTCAACGATCAATATACGAATAATTGAAATAATTTAGAGTAATTATTATTTTTAATCCAAGGAACTTATTTTATGATGATAAATTAAATTTATACCCCCAAATTTACCTCAGGTAAAGAACGACAATAATTCTATATGTTGTATCTTTTTCTAAAAAAGAAAAGGCTTTTAAGCGAATTTATCTTTACGTTTTTTATTTCCTTTTTTCTAACAATTGATAGTGACTGTTGTTGTTGTTCAAAATTGTAATGAAATATAGCTTCTGAAAATTAATTTTGTAAAATCGAAGCATTGATTTTGCTTTAAAAACCCCGCATGCTTCTAAATTTACATTCCATCTGGCTGTCAATAGGATATAACGAATTTTTTTTCTCACTCAAGTGAAAAATACACTCTTTTCGATGCTGCCACAAGAATACTTTATGCTTAAACGGAAGTTAAAAAAATACTGAAAAGGAGCCCAAAGAACAGAAATACCAATTTGTTGGCATATTTTTAACATAAGCAATTATTTCTCTTAGTCTCTGTCTCATAGTGCTAATAGTGCTAATAGTGCAATTAATTTTAATTGCCCAAGATAAGTTCATAGTTCCTTTACTCAGGTTCAAAGCATTAAGACCTGTGCAAAAGAGAATCTGTACTTGTTTTCTTTGTCGTCAAACATTTTAAAACAAGAAATTCGAAACTCAACGCTGATGACTTGTATATTACTTGGAACATATCACATTCCCAAAAAGGACTAGATTTCATCATACTTAAGTTTTGATCCTTTTGTCATAGGCTCTGTATGGATTACTTTCAAGTGTATTAGATGACAACCCATTCTCGGAAAATGACCCTGTTAACAGAAGATCTGGAATGACAAAGATAACAGCTGTTTTTGATTCCGTTCTACGTCTGACAACGACTCAGCATCTGCACCAAGATGTTCTGAAGCAAATTATTCTTTACCTATTCTTCTTCTGTAATACTTCATTGTTTAACAAGCTGTTCCAGGAAGGTATGATTTCAATATATATAACACTATCAAATCTTAACTTGCCAGTATGCAGAATTATTATCAAATTTAGTAAAAAACGAGAAGGCTGGTACTATGTAACTATATTTATATTATAAATACATGAATTGTGTTGATATGAACGTTTTGGAAAAATTATCAATATATGTAAAAAAAATTAAGTCTATGATATATTGAGACAACATTCCACAGGATCAAACATGGGAAAATTTCTATATACAGACAGTTTTAACGAATTTACACAATGATGCAGTTAAAATGTGGCAGTATGGTGTATTTTAGATAGATGATGGTAAATCCATATCAGCAGCGATTTTTCTGTATTATTTTAAGCCATTTTGTTTCAGATTCAGGTCCGGTATATTATAACTGGTCAGCTGGTGTCAGAATACGCACAAACATAGGTCAGATTGAAGATTGGGCACAAAGGAACGGGTTTGAGGAAGAATTTACTCAAGTTTCGGAGAAACTTTTAACTGCTGCTGAATTTCTTTCTACATCTAAATCACTTTTATTAAAGGTGTGTGATAAATTGGGTTTTTAAAACTTGATGAACATTAAAACTCTGAAAATTTGGAGATTAGAAACAATCACAAACATACATTATTCTGACTATGTATATCAACATAATCAAACTAAAAAAGAAACACAGACACGTTCATTGGAACTTAAATCATCATATAAGACACACGAAGTTTTGCAGATTTATCGAATTCTTTGCCAAAAACTATATGTTCATAAAATTTTTCGGTCATAGTTGACTGAATGAATCAAACTTTCCGAATTTGGACATAAAATGTAATGTTTTATTCATTTAATTCTACAATGGAAAAGCCTCAATTTGGTCTTGTACTGCAAATTTAAGAGAGTTAAAAATGAGGCAAGTCATTAAGACTTGAAACATTATTGTTAAATGACTTTCTTAATGTAGAACCTAGTATATAAAATAATATATTTCTCTAATGTTGGTGTTTTAGTTTGACTGGATGAAGCTTAAAACTCATTTTCAACCACTGAATGAAG
Organism: Mytilisepta virgata; assembly: GCA_028015205.1. NCBI lineage: Eukaryota > Metazoa > Mollusca > Bivalvia > Mytilida > Mytilidae > Mytilisepta > Mytilisepta virgata. The sequence goes on along the minus strand of JAPWFG010000042.1, from coordinate 85,397 downwards.
CACAACTGTACCACTTGGTCTGTAGATATGATCATGGAGGGAAGCCACCACCAACATCATGGTTACCTTCTCCTGAAGACAGACATCAAGCAAACATGAAAGGTAATATTACTGCTGGTTTTCCAACCCTTTTATGTTTTTTTTTGTTTAACAACAGAATATAAAACAGAAGAATGTGATGTTTGTAGTAAAACAAGTAATTGCTCTTTAAAACAAAATTTCATGAAAAAATAGACGGCCGTACATGAATCAGATTGCAAAACATGGTTTTATTGTCGGTATATTAAGACATTTTACCTCACCAATTAGTAGTAATTTGACAGCGTATGGTTCTAGGAAGCGTTATGTACATTATATGTATTAGGATAAAATGGAATAAACATGGTAAACATAAAAAAAATTATGGACTTTACAAACTATCTGGAGAAAAGTAACTACAAATCAACGATTTTCAATTTTTAAAACAGAAAAATGTATTTCGAAAGAACTTATTTTTTATTGAATGTTTATTTAAACCTATCTGAATATACAAAAGTTACATTTACGTTTGAACATACATTTGTATTATATGAACCTTGGTATCATCAATAACATTCCATCCTATTATAAACTACAGATGAAATTACGTTGGAAATGACAGCACATCCACCGTTCCTGATTCCACAGGAAAACGGCTGTATAGATTTGAATCACCCTCCAGATGATGCAGCCTTCTGGAAAATCTTCAAGGATCTCCATCCAGTATATGGAATTTGTGAAGGTAGGTGATACAGATTATAAGACTACCGAACAAGGAACTGTCACCTTTAGTCTTGAGTTTGTTCTTGTATGCAATACATATAAATGACAAGAGATATATACCGGTTTTCATTATTACTTTATGCATATATGTGCAAAAGATTATGATTATGTCTACCTTAATCAGCTAAATGTATTGGTAGTAATTGATTTATGAAATTAAATTACTAAAAGTTGTACTTGATAAATTTTGCTTTAAATAAAAGTAAGGTCTCATCTCCCTTAAAAGAAAAGTTGGACTTCCTGGATTTTGTATAATCTGTTGAGGCTCATCATAAATTGACTTTTGGCTTTCCAAAGTTTTAGTCATAAATTGACCTGATGAATGGTAACCCATAAAACCATTTTGTATGCGAATGCGATCATATCTGAGTTTATTACATGTACTATGCTTCTTGACATTCAAATGCATGTGGTTGTTAAATATATTGAGTTTCCGAAACATTTTAGATGACAGTGACAGCGGGTTTAGTCCGTCTGGTACACCTAGATTTACTGGAAACTTTCCGAAAGTAGAACTTCAAAATTCATTCTTCAACACTCCAGTTGGACACAAATGTGAAATTTCTCCTATTTGTGGTGATAGTATTCCAAATGGAGAAACTGTTCCTCTGAGGGAAAATAATTGTTTGCCAAAGACACAGTACTACCAGCTTTCATATGAAAGTGAAACAAGTCATACACCAAAGACATCAACGCCATCTTCATCAAAACATCCACCATCTTCTAGACAAGAGTCTATAAATAGACGACTCGATTTGTTGATTACAAACAATAATTTAAATGTACCTGAAAACTTTCAAAATGAAGGAATTACGCCTATTGAAGAAATAGTCCCACCACTGCCACCAAGAAGTTACAAATGTTCCTCATCGTCAACTCTGTCATCACCTGCTTCTCCACGACATCTCACAAACGGAAGTCTGTCTCATAGTGCTAATAGTGCAATACTTCAAGCGCAGTTACATGCTAATGTAGATAATGAGGATCCTCTTGGTAGAGAAAATCTTGCACAAGTTAACAGACAGATCTACCAATCCTTAGGTCAAATGAGTCCAACCAGTAAGTAATCAAAACGGTAGAATACCTGCATCAAAAGGCCTAAACCGTGTTTAATAAATTCTTTAATACCAATTTTGCACAAGATGCCCATATTTCGTTGACTTACGACTCGACAGTTATTCAAGGCCTAAAATGTTGAAAACCAAAACAATAATAAAAGGAGTTGAAACGCAAATTCAAAAATTCAAAAATGACCGAAAGGGTGAAGCCAAAACCACTTAGGGACAGGGCTATGCACGAGGTAGATACTCCTTAGTTTTAAAGAGCGAAAGACCCTCAGAATTTTTATTCATTCATAATAAATTCAGTGAAATCAGTTTAAAAAGACAATTTGATGTTTAGAAATCTTTAAATAAAAGTAGATGGACTGCTTCGTTATTGAACAAGTAAATTTCTTTTTAAGCATAACTTTTCGTATAAAAAATATCATAGATCTCGATGATAATTTCTAAACTATATCAACAGCAAAGTAAAAATTTGTCAAAAAAAACCATTTAAAACAAATTTATAATTTATAAAAAAAAAAATCGACATTCAGCTGTTTAATATTTTCTAAAAAAGAATGAAATTTATATCTTTGTAAATTGTCTTAATTTTTAGATGTAAATTTATCCTCCCGTCCAAACTCCGTTTTTCAGAAACCATAGATTTATAAAAATTTTAAAAAAAAATTAAAAGTTTAACCAAAAATGTGATTTTGTGGTCTGTGCAAGTCAGCTAGTCAACTATTAATAAGGCTTTTGTTTAATCTGTATAGGTAATAGACCATCCATGGTTCCAGTCCTTGGGACGACAGTAAAGTCAGTCAATAATCCTGTCTTCTCTGTTGGTATCACCAAAGGTGATAAAGGACTTGGGTTAGGACTTATAGATGGTCTGGTAAGTATATATTGAATATTGTTTTTACTCTTAAAATTTCAAGATAAGATATACATAACCATTAGTATGATGTGGTAAGTTTAGAATATATATTGTATCCAATTAAAAAATCAAACTTGTTCCATCCATTATGCATAATATTTTTTTAAAATATCGTTTTCTTGAGAACAATTACTGTACCAAATCAATGTTAATTCATAATTTATAATTGAAGTCAAAGTTCTTTAATTATCCTTTGAGTTTTCGACGGGTACTTGATGTGTACGAACTGTGCATACCCCAAAAAAAACCATCCCTATATATGAAGATATTTAAATGTTAAGGCAAATTCAAAATAGAATCAGCCGCCTCAGCAACAGAATTAGTGATATCTATGAAAAAAAGTTTAACATAAAATTCTAGACCCTATTTCATTAGAAACTGAGAACTGAAACTATCAGATTTTCATTTCTATCCCATAACTTTTCAAACGAAAACATTTTTGAAAGAATTTATGATTTCTTACTTGTAGTACACCCCACTTCGGTTAGCTGGAATATACATTAGAAAGGTCTTGCCTGGTAGTCCAGCAGCAGAAAATGGTAAAATACAAGTTGGTGACCGTCTTCTTTGTGTGAATGGAAAAAGTATAGTTGGAGCTGATTACCAAAGGTGCGATATAATTTCGTTATGAGAAACATTAGCTATTTTACTACCTTATAAACTAAGTTACCCAGGGTAGACGATAGGTTCCCACATCTGTCTCCACTGTGAAGCTTGGTTTCTAATTAATTATTTGAAATCCAAATTACTTGCATAATTTTTCTAATGAGAGACTTTAAATAGTGACAGGATTCAAAAAATAGTGTTGTAACAAAACTTACGATTGTTTCTGTTGCCTGAATGAACTACTAACAGTATTTTTCTTTTACAGTGCCATGAAGTTGATACGTGCTGCTGGTGACCAACTTACTCTCTTAGTAGCAAAAGGAAACGATTCTGTTGCCACCAAGATTTCTTCGTCCAGCTGCTGACACTATCTTTAAATCTTAGACGCCTGTATATGTATTCTGAAATCTGAACGTCATAGATGGCATTATTCAGTTGATTATTCAAAATTCTGTTCAGAGTTTTAAATTTCATTTTAGATTTACAAAAAAAAAGGCATAAATAAAACAGAACAAAATACATATAAATTTATAAATTGCATATACATTATATAATCCAGGAAACATAGTGTCTCCCCCACTATCCTTGCCCCCCCCCCCCGATGGGACAGTAAATTGTGAGATCCCCTGTATTTACAGATATTCGCATAAAGTTAGGATTAAAATAACAAAATACCTCTTTGCATTTTTATTTACTCTAAAATCAGGATATATCTCGAGTGTGTTGAACCTTATCGACATATTACTTCTAACCGGTGAGGTGTGACCTTTGACTGTGTTTCCTCATCTTTAGTCATTGTACTAATAATAATATTGTGTGTTAAACGGGAGGTTCCTTGGAGATTCTCTTGGGTATTTTACATATATGTCAAAAAATGGTCTAAGTACAGTAGATTATGTCCTAGCAAGTCAGGGTCTCCTGCCCTCAGTCAAATATTTTAAAACTGGAAATTTCAATCATTTGTCAGATCATGTTCAAATAGAATTATATTTAAAATGTTTTTGTAGATGTGAAAGCAATTTCAAGCTTGATGAAAATATATGGAATAATATTCAGACATATAAATGGCAAGATATGCAAGTATCAGAAAATTTAGTTCTAGAGACTGTCCAAAAACCATATAAGAAACAGTATAATAGATTTTGAAATAAGTAATATTTTTGAATCTCAAGATGGCGTAGATGAGGCAACGAATAAAATATCAAATATATTATATGAAATTTCAAATAATTCTTGTAAGATTATTAAAACGAAAAGGAAGAAGAAGAGGAAGAAGAAATTTTATAGTCCTTGGTCTGATGAGACGCTGCATGAAACAAAGCGAGAGATTAATAATTTGGGCAGAAAAATAAAGAATAACCCAAATGATAATTTTATAAAGCAAAAATATTTTCTTTTATATAAAAAATTTAGGAAGATGGTTAAGATAAAGAGAAAGGAGTTCAATGAAAGAATAATTAAATCACTGTCTGAAAATTTAAATAAAAATCCAAAAGAGTATTGGAAGATTTTAAAGACTTTAAAAAACAGTGATAATGATGATGATGAAAATATACCTGAAATATTCAGAGATGAAGAAAATATAATAAAACATTTTCAAGAACAGGGAAAACCTGAGAAACAAGATCAAATTTTTATGACAGAAATTAAAGAGGTTTTAGCTAATATAGAAGATAAACTTGATATTAATGAGATAACAGATGGTCCTATTACTTGCACAGAAATAAAAAAAGTAATTTCTAAATTAAAGAAAGGCAAAGCAGCAGGACCAGATAGATTAATAAATGAAGTTATTAAATATTCAAGTAATTTTTTTATCTAAATCATATGGGAAACTTTTTAATACGATATTAAAGTCAGGTTCTTATCCAAAGACTTGGAGGAACTCTTTTATAATTCCTATACATAAAAAAGGGGATAAAGACGACCCAAATAATTACAGAGGAGTTTCTTTAATAAATAATCTTGCTAAGATTTTAAATGCTATTCTAAATAATAGACTGACTAAATTGCTAGACAATCATTTAAGTAATTCTCAATTTGGATTTCGAGAGAACCATAGAACAGCTGATAGTATTTTTGTTCTAAAATCACTCATTAATAAATATATTCATAAAAATAAAGGCAAAATATATGCATGTTTCATAGACTTAAGAAAGGCTTTCGACTCTGTGTGGAGAGAAGCCCTTTTATATAAATTAAGTAAAATAGGAGTAGGTAAAAAATTTTATAATATAATTAAAGAACAATATAATAATACTACATCTTCATTAAAATATAAAGATAAACATTCCAATTTCTTTCCAATCTGTAGAGGGGTTAAACAAGGGGATTCTTTAAGTCCTACCTTGTTCAATATATTTATTAATGATATAGTAAAAAATTTTAATGATAAGGACTCATCTCCTTTGAGACTTATAGATAACCAGGTAGGAAGTTTGCTATTTGCTGATGACTTGCTCATTTTGTCAGACAGCAAAGAAGGTATTCAAAATAGTTTAAATAATTTATCTAAATATTGTGATAAATGGCAACTAGTGGTTAATATCTCAAAAACAAAATCGATTATATTTAAACAAAAAAATTCAAAACCAGAACTAAGTTTTGTAACTTATAAAAACAAGGAAATAGAAAATGTTTCTAGGTATACTTTCCTTGGAATATCAATACAACAAAATGGAAATTTATCACATAGTTCTTTAGAGCTGGTTAAAAAGTCAAAGAAAGCATTGTTTGCTATGAAGCGATACACAAAATATATGAATAATATACCAATAAATATTTCTTGCAATCTCTTTGACTTATTGGTGAAACCTATAATGAGCTATAATTCAGAAATAACCTATATGGACACATATATCTCATATTACAGAGCTAAAATGAGAGCTGAAAGATCTGGACGAAATGTAAATCCATTCGATTTTATTGATAAAAATCCAGTGGAAAATACACATCTGGCTTTCTGTAAAAATATATTAGGAGTCAATAAAAGTGCTTCTAATATAGCCACTAGGCAAGAGCTAAAAAGATTGCCAATAGAATATAATATAAAGATACAATCAATTTTATATTTTATCAGATTAAAAGTAGAGGAAGTAAATCCTCTTCTCAAAGAATCATTTATGCTTTGCAAAGATTTAGATTCCAAGGGAATTTATACTTGGTACTCTTTTATAATGGATTTGATAAAAGAAACAGATATAAACATAGAGAGTCTGTATTGTGAGAAAAATGATAAAATAATTATTTATAAGAAAGATATAAAAGAAAAACTTAAAACTTATTATGATAAACTGATTTCAGATAGAATTTCATCGTTTGATGAATCAAGTAAATTACTTCTATATAAGAACTTATATAAAAAAGAAAATTCTCAAAACTATCTTCGTTCATTGAACTCTGAATTTCGAGTGTTAATAACAAAAATGAGAATTAGTGATCACAATCTCTTGGTCGAAAAAGGGAGACATTTAAAAATACCTAGAGACCAGAGATTGTGCAAATTGTGTAATGTATTAGAAGATGAAAAACATTTTCTTTTAGATTGTAGACAAAATCATGCACTAAGGACGCTATATTTGGAATATATTAAAAAGGAAAATGATAATTTTGATAGTATGTCTTCAGAAGAAAAAGTTGTATTCATTCTAAGTCCTTCTACGCCATCCCAAGTAAATAAATTAGGATCCTTTATAAAACAGTCAAAAGCACTGAGGACAGGGGACTCTTAAATATTTGCTTGTTTTTCTTTATATGTTACAAATTAATGTTTGTATATGTTGAGTATGGGCACGTTTTGATATTGTTGAATGTATATATATATGTTAATGTCACAAACATTTAAAAGTTTAATGACAATAAATTTGATTTGATTTGATTTGAAATAAACCAATGAAATGAGAGAAATTCAAACTCTTCAAGTTTATTTGTATTCACCGTGTTAGGGTTATATACTTGATAGCAAATGGCTTTGAATGGGAAATTTTCAAATTGCATTTACTTAGTAATTTTCTGCATATTAATCCGTTTTTAAATTGATTACAAAATCTGTTTAACAGGTACTTTTATTTTAATTCCTTCAGTTATCGTAAGAAATCGACTTTTTTTTCTTCATATATTTTCATATATATCAGTTTTACATTTTATACATCTCATTTATAAAGATGACAAATCTACGCACAGTAGATGTACAGGTTACTATAATTAAACATGTATTTAGCCGTTTTTTTTTATTTTTGTGGTTTTTGAAATGACTTTTGTAATGGTTATATTTGTACATATTAATTTATAAATCATAAAATTAAGCATGTCATATTTAAAATTTATTACTATATGTTTGCATTACAGAACTTGTTATGTGTTTGTTTCCCAGCATTAAATTATATGACATAATTGTTTGTGTTTTAATAAACCTATTTTAATAAAGGTTGTCTTTGTAACCTTAATGTTGACCTATAATATATCTATTCAGAGTAATGCATTTGATTGATAAAATACATGTAAGGTTTGACAGGAGAACAAAATCGGACAAAACAGCCAATGTCTTTAGAGAAATTTGTCACCAAACTGATGTTTGGACTTAAATTTATCAGTGCTGTAAATTAAATGTACTCAAAGCTGTCCTCATATTGGTAATTCTAATTAAGTACAAAACTGTTTTGGGAAAAAGTGGTTATAAATTAGCTTTTTTAGTATCTTTAAAATTAATTGGGCGGAAAATGTTTTATGAATTCATAGACATCTTAATAGACTGATATGATATTGTAGACATTTTGGAGAAACTTCTCGTCCGAGAATCAAATACATGTATTTATCTGAAAACTTATTCACGAACAAGAGGCACAATGCTTTATCGGATATTTTCTTGATTGGGGAGCAAATCTGCGATTTGGAGGGTACTCTCCGAAAAGGAAAAAGGGCATGTCGATCGGCAATTTTGAATAACATGGGTATCTGAACTTTTTCATTTCGGGACAAGAGTAATTTTTGTTAAGAGATTCAGTGTACGAACATAAAACAGGAACACAACTTGCAAGGCACTCATTGATCTAGTAACTAGCAGTTGCTAAAAATCCCAAGCAGAAATGTTCTTTGTAAAAAATATGAAATTGTCAGCCATTTATAAAAAGTTGTTGTATAAAAACTTGACATTCATAACGCTTTCAAAATAGTTTGGAAATACTGTACTGCCACCCTAACCTTGTCACTTGAACCCATACGCTGGTATAGGAGGTATATGGTGAAGTTTTGAAACAAATTTTATAAAACAGAGCCACTGTTATCTTTCGGTATATGATTTTAATTTATTATATATTTCGTAAATGGCCCGGTTGTAAGAACAGATGAATCTGCAAACAAATAAAAGAGGAACACAATCTACAATGTGGATGAAAAGACCTAGTGCCTAGTTGTTGTTGCTAAAAGTCCGAAGCAGAAATGTGTTTTTTTGTGAATTTTTAGCGAAATTACAAGTCTATTAACAAAAAGCTGTTGTATTAAAAGCTTATATTCTTAACCTTTCGAAGTAGCTTGGGAATACTTAACTACCCCCACCCCCTTTTTTGCCCCACCGTTAGTAGAACACATTTTAACATTTGGTATTTTGATATAGACTCTGTTGTAGCTAGTATAAGTGTAGATGACAAATTTCTGAAATTATTAAGGTCTTTCCCATCTTATGTATCCGAAAACCTGAACCCGTAACAGATAGAGGCAAACCGAAAGGCAGAAAATGTTTGTTTTCATTTGGTCGAAACATTTTGACGACCTTATTAGAATCATTTGGCATGGCACCTTAACGGTCAAAGGTTATGAACGGTTAGTTGTAGACTTGGGACTTCCACCAATGTCCATCAAATGTCATGACCGTAAAACTTACTTTAAGGTCAAAGGTCAAGGTCAAGGTTACATTTGACCTTTGACCTTAAATCTTTAAATCACAATGTCTCAGAAACCGTAAAACTTAGAGTTAAAAAAATAAATGGGGAAATGTCAAGATCTTCATTTGTCCGTATGGATTCAATGTCGTACGTAGAATCTTTATAGGAGTGAAAGCCCTTCATACTTTATATTATATCTCGAAAACTATAATAGATAGGAAGAAAATGTCGATGCAAAAAATGATCAGTTTCAAAAGATCTATGATCTATATTTTAGTACTAAAGTCAAAGGTCAGAGATCAAGGTCATTGAAAAAGCCATCAGAAACCGATAGAAAAGTACCTAGCACCAATATATATTTATGTTCAGGACCCTTTATTATAGCTTTTCCAGTCAAAATGGAAGGTCAAGGGTCAACGTCATTGAAAGTCCTTAGCAACCAACAGAAAAGTACCTAGCAACCATACATATTTATGTTAAGGATTCTATATTATAGTTTTTCCAGTCAAAATGGAAGTCAAAGGTCAAGTTTATTGAAAGTGTCCTTAACAACCGACTGAATAGTACATAGCTACCATATATATTTATGTTCTGGACTCTATATCATAGCTGTTCCAGTCAAAATGGAAGGTCATAGGTCAAGGTCATAGAAAAAGTCCTTAGCAACGATTGAAAAGTACCTATGAACCACCTTGCAATTGTCTATCTGGTTTTAAACTGTTATCTTACGGCATATCATTTGAACTCCTGATATAGTGTTATTGCAGGAAATCTGGTCTGTATAGTGTAGTAAATGTCAAATGGGGAAATATGGTTCCAATTTTATGTAATCAGCTCCTCCTACACCTTTTAACTTAAAGCTTGAGAACTTTGTATAATGTTTATACACACATTGAAGGTGTGCATGAAGGAGTATTATGATGTTTGTAGAATATTTTCCGGATTTTCATGTGGAAATGGTCACTTTTTGCATAATTTATCTTTGGATGGTACCTTTTTTGTGTAATCATCTCATCTTGAACCTTTTAACAAAGATCTTGGACACTTTGAATTATATCTAGAATCTATCATATCAAATTGATATTTCTACTGGTCAATGAACACTAACCTGTGGAATAGGATGAATATTGAATGCAATTGAATAGCTACTGAGTTTGTGTCCCATTTTCTTAAAATAAAGCGTGAATCATCAATAAGATTTCCAATTTCAGTCATATATTCAGACTTAAACTGTTTCAAATTACAAATTCTTTTGTTTTGATTTTCTTATAGCACCATCAATAGTGTACACAATACTCAAGGATACAAAACAATGCTATTCCAGCTTTAGTAAAACTCCCAGAATATTTTTGGTCCTTCTTACCTAGCAATTGTAGAGTGTTGAAATTTAACCGGCTTTTATTTGTCTTGACCTTCAAAAAAGTTTTTCTACTATACTATGAAGTCAATTTTTTGGTAAAATGAGAAAAAAAGAAGACACAAATTACAGACATAAGAATTTTATTTATTAACAATAGGGAAGTTTAGGCTTTCCAAAAGCACATTCACACAATAAATAACATCTACAATATATAGTTTACAAAAATTTATAGATATAAAATAAAAATTTATACGACATATAATTAGCACTGATCAACAGTTTATCAAATGAATTTATTACATTGTGACTGTAAACATTTACCATATGTTAGAAGGTGGGATAACATTTATATATACCGGTACATTGTATATATATATATATACCTTAATTAGAAACTGTACATGGAATCATTTGTGGCATTGACTGTTTATATTCTCAAAAAGATCTAACGACTTATGACACATAATATGAATTCTATTTTTTTCTCTCAGTTTGCATGAAATGTTAAAATTTCAACAATATTAATACTGAATTTAATCTTTCCTACTGTGTGTCTTTTTTCAAACTTCGTGCTTTTTCTGGAATATCTCGAAAGTTTCTAAGAAATGAAAGGAAAAAGTATTACACTACCTTTTGTTTCCAATAGTCGTAACGAATTATTGCCTTTTCCAGTGTTAAAATTCCCAAATATTTAACGAAATTTGCATGTGCATTTCACTGATTTGTCATCATATATGACATCATTACAAACAAATGCGATGTTGCAGAAAATGTGCAAGTTATGTCTCCAAAAGTTTGTTCCATGTGACTGCAAAACTTGTATTCTTTACTAGGGGTACCTTGCAATAAATATCGGCATTGAATAAATTTAGCGATAATATAAATAGGCAAAAATTAACAGCATAAAAATATTAAATGGTATACTTGTTTCAAGCAGGTTACAATTTTAAAAACTTAATAACAATGAATTTATAAAGGGCTTCACAAAGTTCAGCATGATTTGAATTAAACATGCTTTTTTGGCACATTTAACGCCCTGTATCTCAAAGCCTGTAAAAGATATTATTAAATAATACGATTAAAACAGCCCTAATACTACCAAAACGGCATGTGTCATACTGGTGACGTCGTCCTGGTCATATAAATCACGTGATTTATATTGCTTTTCGGCCTGGTCCAATACTGAAAAAGGCCTTTTCACTTCCGGTCGTTTCATTGCCAGTCCGTATTTGAAATATTGGCCCTATATTCACATCATTGCCAGTCCGTATTGGAAATATTGGCCCTTTATTCACATTTGATGTATGTAATACAGCATTCAGAACAAGTCTGTATTGAAAAAGTTGGATTATTTAATAAAAGTGTTATGAACTGGCTGTTTCTGTATTGGCACTGGTATAGATTCTCGGTCAGCTGTATTGACCCTCGACCCTATGGGTCTCAAGGCCAATACAGCAAACCTTGAATCTATACCAGTGCCAATACAGAAACAGCCAGTTAATAACACTATAGTAAAACCTTTGTTGGCATACTACTGAAAGTACTCATCAAGATGAATTTTAAGAAAAAATCTCAATTGAATCAGACAAAAAATTAAAAAATTATGTTTCCTCCAAAATTGCTAACTTTGATCCCTTGTATCTTAGAAAAAATAAATGATAGAAAAAAGTTCTGTAACTTATCATTATAAGCTCACACACCAAAAATAAGATCACTTGGTAAAAGGGTTTGCGGAAAAAGTCTGGAAAACCATTACTTTGGCAATAATTCCTATTTCCAAGAGCAATAAATCACACAATAATTATCTGATCAGCATGAAACTCAAACTTGATCTGTAACTCATGATTATAAGCTCACATCAGTTGGTTAAAAGGTTTCCGAAAAAAGTCCAGAAAAATGAAGTGTGGCTGGCAGACTGACTGATGGACAGACGTTGCGTGTAGGGGACTAACAAAAGTAAATAAGAGCACACCTATCTGTCTACGGACGCCCACACCGAGGGCCATAGGCTCATACCATAATACCACAACAAATATTTGGGGTCGTATATTTTAAGACAATTGTTTTACAAATTCAGACATTTATAAATGTAAGAATAGATGTTGAATATTTTAAAGATAATATAAAAAAGTAAAAATAATTTTCTTAAAAATGTCATGACAGGTCTGAAATTTTATTTAACAGTCTCCATCCATATAAAGATTTATTCTATCACATTATTTGTACATTTTTTCTTCAATACACAACAATGAAAATATTACAAGGAATACTAAAAAATTTTTTAAACACTTAGATTTAAATATGTCATGTAATATACCCTTACTGACCAGTACATGCATTATGTCATGAAAACAAATATGTAAAAATAATTGGAGATAATTTAGAAAACCTCCATATGAGAACTTCACCCTGACAAAATTTTTTAAGAATGGCAAATAACAAATATATAAATTTTGTATATGAGGGCTTTTTTATTTTTTCTGTAGAATTTTTCCAAAAAACTTAATGTATGAAAAAAATTTATAAGGTACTTTCTCATCAATGAGTTTTAGAAATATAAAATACGTTCAAATGTTTACAAAGCCAAATTTGAATAGAAATTAACAGGAAGACAAAAGAGGTCAATCTACTAATCTTATTTCTTACACTCTTGTGCAAAATAGTTTCCCTTTAATGACATGTAAAATTTGCAGTCAGCTGATAATGTAAATGGGTGTTTTTCAGGGTTTTGTCAAGTTTCATGGCTGTTCTTATAGGTATAAGAAGCTGGAGAGACCACCCTTCGACTAGAAAAATGTTTGTTTGTTTGTTTAGTTGGGGTTTTACGCTGTTTTCAGCACATTTGGCTATTTCGCGGCAGCCAGTTTTTATTGCTGGAGGAAGCCGGAGTACCCGGAGAGAACCACTGACCTTCGGTAGGAAAATTGGCAATCCTTGTCAATTAAGATCGGAGTCAAACACACCCCGCCACAGTTGAGATTCGAACTCACAAACTAGAAAAATGACAACTGTCAATGAAAATCTGCATTTAAAACATTGTTAAGACTTCAAGCTCAAGGTTAAGAGGACAGTGATTATTAGAAGATACAGGGAGCCAAGTGTAGGAAACAAAACAAGATGATTATCTATGCATGTATTTAAAATGTCTACATCATCATTTGTAGAAGGAACATCTTATTTTGATATTCCGTGTAATTAAACATATATATCATGTTCGGGAGGGGTATTTGTGAAAAATACCAAGTGTAAAGACGAAATTTCCCTCACCTGTTGGGCTCGAGAAATTTCAGGTCCCTCGACTAGTATCTTTTACAAATACCCCTCCCAAATATGATATATATGTTTAAAATCCTGAGACAGAATATGATTGTGATGCAATACACTTGTAATTATTAATTTTAAAAGAACAAAAACTGCAATAAAAACATGACAAAAACAGATTTCCATTTAACAGAGAACATCTCATCAGATTTAGTATTATTTGTATGACCTTCAATGTTCAATAACAATTGTAGAGCCAGAATCATGATTCTTTGAATAAAGCTGTAAAAATGTCCTTAATGCAGTAATTTCAAAGTAATTTGCAGGATTTTTACCAGGTAAATTCGTACTTTGAACAAAATATTTGAATTATACGTAACCAAAATTTTTGGTGAGCTATTAGGCAACACCAAATTGATTTTTAGTTCTTTGGATTTTGCAACTCCAATTTTTTTACAATGTAAGATTTAAAAATAAAATTTTTGCAGATTCATTTTAAAAAAATGTTGAAGATTCACTCCAATTTATTCATTTTTCAAGAAATTAAAAATAAAAATTGCTCGCCTGCTAAAAAAATCTCTTTTGAAAAATAAAAATTTCATTTTTTTCCAATATTTTATTTAAAAAAACGTGTGCCACACATAATTTGACATTCGCCTGAAAAAAAAAAAAACTGGTCTACTAGAAAAAAAATAAAAATAAAATTTCACCTGCTGACACCTAGTTTTGCCATAAAAAATCCAAAGAACTAAACATCAATTTGGTGGTTAATTCTTTGCAGTATTTTTTTTATATATGTATCACTGTATTATCCATACCAATTTTCAGTGGAATTTTGATTTCATCATGAGGGCCACTTGGGTATTAGTCAATCTTTTGGAAGAATCCAAAATACCCAAAGAGAATTTGAAATGAAACTGGCAATTCTGTAAAGTACGGCAGGAATAAAATACACCTCACAATGATCTGTTTTGAATTAGGATCTCAGTATTGATAAGTTAGTGATCATAGTAAATTTCAACAGACTACCTAGACCACTTGAGTTATTTAATCAGGTACAGATTGAAAATGTAAAAACAATTACACAACATGTCATTACTGAATGTACATACTGGGATCACATAACGACAGTTGTATACTGTGTTAAACAAAAATGAAAAACTATATTATAGACTAAAATAAATTCGAGGAAATGGTAAAATTATCACAGATTATAGCTTAGTTTAAAAAGAAATATAAAGCCTTGCCTAATTATTTCACAAAATAAACACCAACTGGCATTGTAAGATACAATAAAAAGAATTATCAAAAGTGTATCAAGAGATACTGACCAGAGTTATTAAGGCAAAGAAAAATTTGATCTAAATTTTGACCTTTATCAAAAATGCATGGCTATGTTATCATGTTCATGACCTAACAAATGTGTACAGATGGCATAATAATGCCAGAGAGCTCCACCACATACAAAACAGTGCCAGATAGCATGAGCAAAGGGCAGTCTTCCATCCAATTTAAAGAAAACTACACCTGATATATAAGTGGCTCCACCTAGTGCAAGTTCAAACATTCCTGCCGCATGCCTCTGCAAAAGGTGAAATTATTGTTGATTTCACATAATAAAATATACAAATAAACACAAAAATATTTTTCTTAATTATAAAAATATATCATCCTAAGTTCAAATACTGTAAATTCAGAAATTATTGCTGTGTTTTAATTATTCGAAAAATGCGATAGTGTTGTAATTGCAATAATTTAAACTCTCATTTTGTAATTTTTTATATGAATGACACGGGATTTTTCTCAATATTGTAAAAATTAAAATCACATTTTGGTTTCAAATGACAAAATCGCAATAATAAATGCATGCAATAATTTCTGAATTTACAGTAAGTAGATCCGATTACCCCTTAAATTGGCCAAAATTTCAGACTATCTTCATTTATTGTAACAATATGAAATGTCAGTATTTGTAAAGTTAATGGAATGTTCCTTCATATGTCTCACTAGTTCTGATATAGACAATAAGGTTTTGATGACATTTAAAAACTAAGACAAAATGTTTAAAAAAAAAAGGCAAAAATGAAATTTGGGCAAGTCAAAATTTTTTAAAACCTGTTTTTATGGAATAAGACTTTATCCAAACATACATTTTAACTAAAAATTTGTTTGTCAAAATGTGTCTTTGGATACCATCTAAAATTGCACAAATTATTATAGATTTTGGTCAATAAGCTAATAATTATTTTGCAAAAGGTTTTAATTATGTCTGAAGTATTTTACATGCTATGGAAGAACAAGACATCAAGCTTTGGTGCCTCGAAACATTACTTAGATACCTCTTGACCAAGTTAAGTTGACTTACATACAATGTAGCTGCAAAGTTGTAATGTATTCCAATGTGAATTTCAAATTCATGGCAAATTTTCATACTATCAGCTTTGACTGATAGGTCTAAAGTTTTGCATAATCCATACTTCACAGAGAACAGTGGGAAAAATGACTATTTTTTCAAAAATGAAGTAAAAGTATCTCTGTTCTCCATTAGGCCATTTATTTTTAATTAGTTGGTTTACGGATCCGCCGACCCGATTTTGCCGATTTGAAGAAAAAAAATAAAATTGAAAATTTTGGTTTTTTATTACCGCCGACCCTCTGAAATCAGCCATCCCAAAAATAAAAATAAATTAAAATCCTTTTTTGCATCAAAATTTCATAAAAGATTATATTCCAATTCGTCTAAAAATAGATTATCCATCAATAAAATACTTGTAAACATGATCCCCAAAAAAATCTATTTATAGACGTTAGTTGATGCCAATTTCCGAAACACGTTTTATGAAACGAATTTCTTAATAGAATCCATGCGGCTTTTACGTTCGTTTTGTATGAATATCTTGATTCCGTAAGATATCGAATCCACTCATTTGATGTTGTAGTTGACGAGTCGGTCCCTTAAAAAGGGAACGGTCTACTGAACAACACCTTTCAAGATAGATGTTCTGATATTTGGGTTTCAAATGAGGGAATTAACTGATCATTTGCAACCTTTGTACATTTGGCAATATAACCAAGATTGTTCAAAAGTACCTGATTTTCCCTCTTTTTTTTTCTTTTTTTTTCCCGACCTACCGACCCTATTTTTAAAAAAAAAAATCCGTAAACCAATTAAATAAAAATAAAAGGCCTTAGTTTACTGTAAATTCAGAAATAAATGTGTGCATTTATTATTGCGACTCCCTTCACACCATCAAATATGCGAGTTTTATTTAATGCGATTACAAAAATATTGTAAACAAATATATCTATTAAAATTTATAATAAGAGTTTTTATTATTGCGATCCTTATCCTGTCGCATTTTTTGCATTAATAAAAACATCGCAATAATTTCTGAATTTACAGTACTTTCAGAGACAAAGTGGGTGAAGGGAAGGACACGAGTCATATTACTTAATTCATGCTCATAGTTTGAAAATGACATTTATTTCTATAAAATACAATTCTCATGTTTCAGTTATAACATTAAATGCTAATTTCACCATTATAATGTGGAATTACAATTCCAACAAATTTTTTTCATATTGTAGAATTTTTGAGAAATATGGTACACATGGCCAATTGAACTGAAACCTTAACAAAGGGAGATAATGGCAGTTATGTCCCTTTGGTCCTAAGGACTACAGATTATGACCCTTGGGTAACTTGGTAAAGGGAGTCAACTGACCATTGCTATCTAAAATAACATTTTAGGACTTTACCTGTAAACAAACAACAATAGCAGGACACACTCCAATAATTAGATACAGCAGTAATTCTATTATTTTGTATCTGAAAGAAAAATCCAAGTAATAATTACGTTACAAGAATGTTTCGTGAGAATCCATTATTTTTATGGCATACTACAATCTGATGAATGATAATTTATATACCAGTAAACTCAGCATATAAGACTATACATTTTCTCCATATCAAAGCCTGTGATGATACAACACAGCAGGAATATTGCAAAACAAAACTAAATCAAAATTCCATTGAACTGCAAATTTCCCAATCTTTCAATTCATTTTATCTTTGTAAGTTTAATTCTTATCTGGCAAAGCAAAATCAAATTATCATCTAAAATTGTTTCAGTAATGCCAAAGGATAATTATACAGTCCTGAACAGTGAAACAGACCTGATTTTTACAACCCTGAAACAGAGAAGAAATGATACTTCGGCAGCTTTTTAACTATGTATAATTAAGGAACCTAATGTACAAAGCAGGACTTCCAAAAGTCAAATTTCTGTTAAAAGTGGAATAAAATCACGTTGTGATGGGAAATATATAATGAGGGTTTACTCTAAAATATGAACATTTGTGAAAGCCATAAATCTTTGATTATTTCTTTTTTAGATTTTATAGGTTTTAATAAACAGCAGACTGAGTATACTTACTTTTCATGAAAAATATACTGATAGAGTATTCCGACAACAGCCATGGTCCATACTATACTTAATACTTCATCTCCTATTCCATTAAACTCTCTTAATGTTAACCTACAAAAGTAAAATGCCACTTTAATTTCCCTAACTTGAAGTTTTACTTGAAACAATTACATTTTATGCTATGATATTTCCATATCAAACACTTTATGTCAAAATTCCCAATTTATTTCAATAGTTATTGTCTTGCTCCATGATAGTATTTTGTTATTTACTCCTGATATCATGAAATTCTTGTTATTACAAATACTTTTTAATGGTTTCAAGAATTTAAGATAATGAGACTTTTTTACAATTCTGATCTTTGAACAAAAATATAATTACAATGCTGCCTGTCTAAACACAATGATGACTATATAATCCTGAAAACAATCCATCAAGTTTTTTCTAAACATCCATTATAATCTAGGGGCGGGGATTTGTGTTTGAAATAGTATAAATACAATATTATAAAGCTAAAAGTGAAAGTTGATTTACCTTTACCTTCTAACAACAATCATTGTAATAAATTAGCTGACTTAAATGGTCAATTAGACTTGATAAACACTGCAAGTAATCTTGTTACAGAAAAATATTAAAATTGCCAGTGGAATCTACCTGGTCACTACTATCCTAATTTCACTTTTTTGAAAGTTAAAAATTCAGGATTTAAAAAAGAAAGATTTGTTAGTGTCTTAATGTCAAAAAATCTAAGTATTTATGGTAGATTAAGAAAATTTTGCATGAAGAGTTATCTCCCTTATAAATTGAAAATTCTTGAGGCAAAAAATTTGTTCTCCTGTGGAAACAAAATCAGGGGAAATAAATTCTTATAGTTATGGGATGAAATGGATATTGTAGATATGTGGTAAGTCAGCTCAAATTGATTTAAATTGATTAAGCATGGGTAAAAGACTGATTGCATCAAACGAGTTATGTGGCCTTCAACAACATCCCTTTTTATAAGACATGCAATTCAAGGTATAACCTTACCATGGTGTATATGAAGATGCTATAAATATATATATTACAGCTCTGTCTCCTATGTGAAATATATATCTCAGTGTTCTAAAAACAAAAAACAAAGACTGTGTTAAGTATTATGCTACATACCATTCCAAAAATAATTTAGATACAAAAAAAGAGTGAATTGAAAAGTAAAATAAAGGTTTCCAATAAAAAGAAGCCTTTTGCATTAAGGCCACACCAAATTAATCTTTCATTCTTTGGATTTCGCTGCTCCAATTTTTGTACTATGTAAATTTAAAGTTTGCAAAAATCCTGAAAGTACACCCCAAATTCTTTGATTTCTAAGAAATTAAAAATACCAATTGGTTGCCCACTCCTAAAATTCGGTAAAAATTGAGATTTTAAAAAAAATGTGTGCAGCACTTAAATTTGATCTTCACCCAAAAAAACTAGTCCTCTAGAAAAAAAACTAGAGGCTCAGAGGGCTGAGCCTGCATTGCTCACCTTGCAGAAACAAGAATTGCCCATGGTGGCCATGTTTGTTGCATGATCTGGAAAAAATGACAAAACTTTGTAAAAAACCACCCACAGATTCTTCTTGTCAAGTATCGTTTCATTTGGCCAAGCGATTTCAGAGAAGAAGATTTCTTTATATCAGAAACAAGAACTGCCTGTGGCAGCCATGCTTGTCGTCCAATCAGGATGAAAACAAGAGGCTCTTGACCTTTCTTTTAGACTTGCACAGGTAAATTATAAGGTCCTTAACCCAAATATATATGGTTGCTAGGGACTTTTTCATCCATTTCTAGGGAATTTTTCAATAACCTTGACTCTCCATTTTACTTGTAAAGCTACCATTTAATTTATTTCAAGTTATGCTCTAAACATCTGTGACAATATGTCCAACCATTATTTTCTGTTTACATGTAAATAATCTTTCAAGGGCAAAAACTCCTATAAGGGGTCAATTGACATTTTGGTCATGTTGACTTAATTGTATTTCTTACTTTGCTGAAAATTTTTGCTGTTTACAGTTTTTCTTTATCTATAATAATATTCGAGCTAATAACCTAAAACTGCAAAATTTCCTTAAAATTAACAATTCAGGGGCAATAACCCAACTGATTCATCTGAAAATTTCATAGCAGGTAGAAATTGACCTAATGAACATTTTTACCCCATCAATTTTGCTCTAAATTCTTAGTTTTTGAGATATAAGCCAAAAACTGCAGTTTACCCCTTATGTTCTATTTTTAGCCATGGTGGCCATGTTTCTTGACGGACAAAAAAATAAAACATAAACTTTATTCCAGATACCCTAAGGATCATTCAGACTAAGTATGGCTGTAATAGGTTCAGTGGTTTCAGAGGAAAAGATCGTTGAAAATTTTACGACGGACGGACGACTGACGCCAAGTGATGGCAAAAGCTCACGTCCTTTTAGGACAGGTGAGCTAAAAGCGAATTTTATAAAAGACTTTCCATAGATGCTTCCTGTCAAGTTTGGCTGACAATTTTGGTCAAGTAGTTCCAGAATTTTTTTTTTAAATCATCCAAGGAGAAACAAGATTTGCCCATGACAGCCATGTTTGTCGCCCGAAGAAATGAAGAAAGTTGTAAAGAACTTCCCATAGATGTTTCCTGTCAAATTTCATTCCATTTGGCCAAGCAACTTCACAAGAGAAGATTGTTTTATATCAGCCAATAAAAAAAAAGAACTGCCCAATGCGTCCATATTTTTAGTTTAATGGGGATGAAATGAGGAAATTTTATAAAGGACCTCCCATATATGCTTCTTGTCAAGTTTCGTTCCATTTGGAGGGTGATTTCATAGGAGAAGATTTTTTTTATCAGCCAATCAGAAACAAGAACTGCCCATGGAGGCCATATTTGTAGGACCTCCCATATATGCTTCCTGTCAAGTTTTGTTTCTATTTGGCCTAGCAGTTTGAGAGAAGACTTGATAAAACCAAGTATTTATGTATCTAAAATCACAAAACAAGAAAGGCTATTTTTACAATTAGGAATGGGGCTGATATTCAACATAGAAAACCCCTGGCTGGAATTCTTATTACAACATCAAGCATGGAAGCACCAGGATCCAGTGAAAAAATAATCTTTTGGCCATCAGAATAAAACTAACTTGCACTGTCCTAGAAATGACAGAAGATGAAAGAGACTAGATGTGGTAAACAAAGATATCAATGCAAATCCATAAATCCATGCTATAGATGTCTGTAACTTTGTTTTAGATAATTCTAACATCCACCATGTTCCTACCATACTAGGAAAAATCAACAGCTGGAAAGAAATAAATATAATTTTGAAGGAATCAAATAAGATTTTATGGTTTTATACATGTTATATGTACTTGTAACTTATATGTAACTACCCCGGTAAAAGATACGACTTCAGAAATATTTTACAACTAAATCAAAATGATATATTTTGTTTTGCAATTTATTTCTGTCTTCTATTTTTCTAGGTGCAGCTTCAGCACAATTTCTTGCTGGCTAGGGTAATAAGATATACATACTTTGTTAAGTAGAATAATTCATAAAACCTTATTTCTAGTAAATTTTATAATTCCTTATTTCTTTTGAAAAAAAATCCAACACTTTAATAACATCTGTCATCTTGGTTACTGAACAAACTCATCAATATTATAATTTTCATTTGTATCATACAAAAGACTCTTGTTCTATATATTAAATGTCATTTGACCAATCAATATACATTATACATATAATATGAATACTAGTATTCAAAGTGATAGAGTGCTGTTTATTATACACATTTTAAAATTGAAAGGACTGAACTTGAAAGTTCATTTTTTGTTCGAAGATTTTTTTGATAATGTTCAATTCTTATTCTAATATTGAGAATGATTTCTAAAAGTTCTCGTATGTAGGTGGGAAGAAATATTATATAATTTGGATCATATTTTTTTATTTGGTATTGAAAGCACTTTTATTCCACTGATATTTGTGGTTCATTTTCATTGTATTAGCATGTTCCAGGAAACAAAGGATCACAAATATTTAAATTATAAGGCAGAACTTTGTCCATGGAATAACAACAGATTTTACATGTTATTCCATGGTTTTGCTCCTCCCACCTCCATTAAAATATACATGGAAATTTTCACATTTTCTCAAAACCATGGAATAATATTATAATTTGGATATTGTACCATGATTTATGACTGTCTCAAAATTTCAGTGATTTAATGCAGAAAAAGATCAAAGTAAAAATTGACATTTATGTTACAAGTTGAACTTAAAAGAAAATTTTACTGAATTATGCTGAAATAATTGTAGTCCACAATAATCAGTTTATAAATCTTTTTGTCATGCCAGTTGAATAGTCCTGGTAAAAAAATTCTTCAAATAATATTTATAATCATTATGAAACACAAAAAAATACCTTTTACTGATAATAAAATTAAATTTAAATACTGTTATGTGAAACAATGTCACACAAAACAGAATTAACAAAATATGGAGTGGTCTAATGTCTTTAATGTGCAATACCTTACTAGGGTTACAATGAACCAAGAATCAACCAGATACCTGCTATAAACTGGCTCCATTTATTTGCTCTATCCACAGATTAAAATGGTGCAATACATAGTTCACTTACAACTAATTTTTTTGGATCTGATTTTTCTAAATTAAATTTATATGCATTCTTACAGCAGATATTAAGAATTACCTACTTGGAAAAATGGGTATAAAAGAGCTTATTTTGCATTTGGAACATGACTGATATTGAGCTGTAAATTATGCTTAGAAAACCACTGCCTAAGATGTCAACATTTGCTAACTACCTCAACAAACAACATGTACCTGTAACTGACATATATATTAAAAAAAAATACTGCATGTGTAACAATGTAAGCTATATGTTCACAGTCAGTGGGAACATAAGCTTCACATTTTAACAAACTTACTGCATGTGTAACAATGTTAGCTATATGTTCACAGTCAGTGGGAACATAAGCTTCACATTTTAACAAACTTACTGCATGTGTAACAATGTTAGCTATATGTTCACAGTCAGTGGGAACATAAGCTTCACATTTTAACAAACTTACTGCATGTGTAACAATGTTAGCTATATGTTCACAGTCAGTGGGAACATAAGCTTCACATTTTAACAAACTTACTGCATGTGTAACAATGTTAGCTATATGTTCACAGTCAGTGGGGACATAAGCTTCACCTTTTAACAAACTTACTGCATGTGTAACAATGTTAGCTATATATATTCACAGTCAGAGGGTACAGAAGCTTCACCTTTTAACAATACTGCATGTGTAACAATGTAAGCTATATGTTCAGTCAGGGAGAACATAAGCTTCACTTTTTAACAAACTTACTGCATGTGTAACAATGTTAGCTATATGTTCACAGTCAGTGGGAACATAAGCTTCACCTTTTAACAAAACTTACAGCATGTGTTACAATGTTAGTTATATGTTCACAGTCAGTGGGGACATAAGCTTCACCTTTTAACAAACTTACTGCATGTGTAACAATGTTAGCTATATGTTCACAGTCAGTGGGGACATAAGCTTCACCTTTTAACAAACTTACTGCATGTGTAACAATGTTAGCTATATGTTCACAGTCAGTGGCATAAGCTTCACCTTCTAACAAAACTTACTGCATGTGTAACAATGTTAGCTATATGTTCACAGTCAGTGGGAACATAAGCTTCACATTTTAACAAACTTACTGCATGTGTAACAATGTTAGCTATATGTTCACAGTCAGTGGGAACATAAGCTTCACATTTTAACAAACTTACTGCATGTGTAACAATGTTAGCTATATGTTCACAGTCAGTGGGAACATAAGCTTCACCTTTTCCTGCCTTTTGATTTTTTAGCCTGAAATAAAAACAAAATACAAATAAGATAAAATTAATATCTTTAAACACAAAATCCATTAAACATTTACCTTTCATTGTTTTTCATGCTATACAAATTAATGCAATTAGAATGACTTTAAGTGTCATATTAGATAATTATAGTATAACTATTCTTAGAATTCCAATACCACAAATATACAATGAGTGACTGAAAAACAAATTACAGTTAATTCACTTATGCGTGTAGTGCATAAGTGAATTAAATGTGTTGTTAGGTCATAAGTTGTAGATTTTTGGTATTTGATTTACACGGGTTATTATATTAATGGGAAAATATAAGAGATTTTCTTTTTTATGTTACTATGAATCCATGATTGTTTACTAACATCAGTGGCAACTGCTATTGTTACTTCACTTCCTGGAGTTAAATATGACTTTTCTGTACACTAGCGAAATATCAGATTTTATTTCACTTGGAAATCCCAGCATTTCACCACACTAAATGTAATAAAGTAAATTTTCTATATGATATATATGATTTTCAGAATTAACAGACTTTAT
This sequence comes from Mytilisepta virgata, assembly GCA_028015205.1. Taxonomy (NCBI): domain Eukaryota; kingdom Metazoa; phylum Mollusca; class Bivalvia; order Mytilida; family Mytilidae; genus Mytilisepta; species Mytilisepta virgata. Next base: position 60,642 of record JAPWFG010000042.1, on the reverse strand, counting down.
ACTTAATTAAAATGCACGATCATAGTAATATTCATATAGCAATTCATAATAGCAACACATCCACATCATTTAATAGAACAGCACTATCATTGGACACTGGTGTAGAAAGGTTTTGGTATCATTTCTAATTTGAACAACAATATCATTCTGATTTCATATCACATTTCACTGAATATGAACAAAGCAGAAAAATCCTTGGCTATATCGTAAACACAGATAGTATTTTCCTGATTTTATTTACATTTCATACATTATTTTGTATGCAGAAAACCTGTCTAAACATTTTTTACCTACTTTGAAAAATCACAGCATGACAGACGCTTCTTGATTGGCTGAACAACCATCTTTCAATTCTTCATTTCCTGTATTTAAAATAAATTAAAACCTCTGTTGGAAAAGCATTATACAGGATTTTTGATAGGATGTCATTTTGATGTTGTATATTCTTTCATCTGTAATGCAAATGCGTAATCAATCATACCTGCGTATATATTCTTTGTACATTTATTCACATTTCTACCGAGGTAAATAAAAATTCACAGCGCAATTTTGGATAAATTTAAGGTCAAAGTTGAGCAATCTTTTATATGTTTTTGTAATAGTTAACAGAAATATTTCATCTATTTTTTAAAGAACAATAGTTCTGTTAAACTAGGGACAGTAAGAACATATTTTAATTGAATTTTTTTTTATGAGTTTTTAACTCTTATTTTTAGAATATACATAACCAGAAGTCATTTCTGCATACGATATTAACATTATTAAAGATGTTCATAATGTTACACTAGTTCCTTAATGTTTTTTTCTAATTTATATTTATTTATAACAATTATTTATGATATATTTCAAATATTTTGTATTTCCATTTTGATTTTTGTATATTTACAAAATATATGAAACTCTGGTGAGATACTATTCCAGCCTCAGCATTGAAGATTTCATCAAAAACATTTAATTCTGGGAAAGAAAACTCTTTTTTTCGGAGCATACTCGGTTTTGCGAGTTTGACCAGACCTGTAAAGGATTCCTTTCAACGCTTTAAATCCATTATTACTAAATTTACATGATTTTGATATATATATGTCAATTTTTTTTCTAATTTAGTGAGAAAAAGTTAAATACATGTAAGAAGATAATTTTACATGAACAATATTACTTTGCAGGAAAAAATTGAAGTAATGCTTTCTGAAAGTCAGCCAAAAACTAGAAATTGTGTCTGTAAGACTCACATGCCCCACGAAAAATGTAGGTCATCATGTATAATTGCTCATTACTATCCAAGGCACATCCACTGATGAAGTATCATTGATACAATAAGTATGTTTAGTTTCAAAGAAATGAAGAGTCACTCAATCATAAAATTTAGGTCATAACCCAATTATTGTATGACTGATACACTAAGTATGTTTAGTTTCAAAGAATTGAAGAGTCACTCAATCATAAAATTTAGGTCATAACCCAATTATTGTATGACTGCTCAGTACTATCCAAGGCACATCAACTGATGAAGTTTCATTGATAAACTATGTTTAGTTCCAAAGAAATGAACCTAAATGCAAAACTTAACCACATAGTTTCGACGTACGTACAGACGGACATGGGTCCCTATATATGCCCCATCCACATTCGTGGGGGGGGCATAAAAATACTTGTAATTCTTCTGTCACCTGGGCTTACTACACATCTAAGCAAAACAAAAGACAATATTCCATAACGACAGAAGGTAGCAGCCTCAACTAACACCAGGCAGAGCTTAGCTACAATAATGTAGCTCCTGTGACAACTTTTGACTCGGTGGAGCTACAAAGAGGTCCCATTACTCGTAATGAGGCAAAAATAACTTTTACGTATGGCATTAAGAGGTCGTGTTTACCTGAAATATCATTGAAATATATAATTTCCAACAAATTAAATGTAAAATTTTGAATGCCAGATTTCTGGATTATAAAACAATTATAACAAAGGCATACACACTGCCTATTGCAGGACCGACAATTTAATACATAAGTATCATTTCAACCTTCAATGTGGAGAATTTCACCACAAATTCCATGTATTTATCCGAGTTACTTAACACGGTAGACATCCTGGCTATACAAGAACATTGGTTATGGTCGTATGAAAAATATAGTTTAGAAAAATTTGCTTCAGATCGCTCATTCGGTTCCTTTTTAAAAAGCACCGATGAATATGACTCTTTTTCGTCAAATCAACGGATGCGAGGGTGGGGTGGATGCGGAGTTTTATGGAAATCATACTTAGACCAATTTGTAAAAATTCACCCGGATGGTAATGAACGAATTTGTGTACTTTCATTGGAATTACCCATAGATCCTATTTGTATCATTGCTGTATACATGCCATGTACAGGAAGTAAAGATTATGATCGTAAATATGAACAATGCTTAGATGAGATACATGAACTCCTTATCAAATTTAGTGGATATAAAATTATTGTACTTGGTGATATGAATGCCTCTTTGATAAGGGAACATAAAACTCCCAGGGACCTGATTTTCAAAACTGCAATTGATAATATGTGTTTGAATGTTCCAATGAACAATCCTATTGAATCTACTTTTTTTCATTATAATGATAGATCATCATCGCAGATTGACTATATTTTATCTTTTAATGATCCTGAATTTTTAACAAATGTTGAAATATTTCAAATGGCACCAACAAACTTATCTTGCCATGTTCCTGTCACTGCTAAGATTTATTACGACATCGAGAATAAACTAGAAACTAGATCTGATGTTTATATACCCTCTAACAGAATAAATTGGAGTAAATGTGATATTGAGAAATACCAAAGTCTTATTCGGGAAAAACTAATAATGTTTGATATAGAATCTGGATCTTTAGATGAAAAAATTAAGGAAATAGCTAGTATTCTTAACAAGAGTTGACACTCAAAAATGTCTCGCCTGTCGTGCATTTCTAATGAAAGTAAATGCTTTCAGACATATTGCATACAGTATTCGAAAAACAGGCCAAAACACAAAAACTTAACTATAACCACTGAACCATGAAAATGAGGTCAAGGTCAGATGACACCTGCCAGTTGGACATGTACACCTTACAATCCTTCCATACACCAAATATAGTAGACCTACTGCATACAGTGTTCGAAAAACAGGCCAAAACACACCACTAAACCATGAAAATGAGGTCAAGGTCAGATGACACCGGCCAGTTGGACATGTACACCTTACAATCCTTCCATACACCAAATATAGTAGACCTATTGCATATAGTATTCGAAAAACAGGCCAAAACACAAAAACTTAACTATAACCACTGAACCATGAAAATGAGGTCAAGGTCAGATGACACCTGCCAGTTGGACATGTACACCTTACAATCCTTCCATACACCAAATATAGTAGACCTATTGCATACAGTATTCGAAAAACAGGCCAAAACACACCACTGAACCATGAGAATGAGGTCAAGGTCAGATGACACCTGCCAGTTGGACATGTACACCTTACAATCCTTCCATACACCAAATATAGTAGACCTATTGCACATAGTATCCGAAAAACAGGCCAAAACACAAAAACTTAACTATAACCAATGAACCATGAAAATGAGGTCAAGGTCAGATGACACATGCCAGTTGGACATGTACACCTTACAATCCTCCATACACCAAATATAGTAGACCTATTGCATACAGTATTCAAAAAACAGGCCAAAACACAAAAACTTAACTACAACCACTGAACCATGAAAATGAGGTCAAGGTCAGATGACACCTGCCAGTTGGACATGTACACCTTACAATCCTTCCATACACCAAATATACTAGACCTATTGCTTATAGTATCTGAGATATGGACTTGACCACCAAAACTTAACCTTGTTCACTGATCCTTGAAATTGGGTCGAGGTCAATTGAAAACTGTCTGACGGGGATGAGGACCTTGTAAGGTACGCACATACCAAATGTAGTTATCCTATTACTCATAATAAGAGAGAAATTAACATTACAAAAAATCTTAACTTTTTTTTAAATTAGTCACTGAACCATGAAAATGAGGTCAAGGACAATGTACATATGACAGACGGAAAGTTCGTAACATAAGGCATCTATATACAAAGTATAAAGCATCCAGGTCTTCTACCTTCTAAAATATAAAGCTTTGAAGAAGTGAGTTAACGCCGCCGCCGCCGCCGCCACCGCCGGATCACCATCCCTATGTCGAGCTTTCTGCGACTAAAGTCGCAGGCTCAACAAAAACAGTGCAGAAGAATCGTCAGAACCTTTAAAAAAGAAATGTTCACGTAGTAAAAAACCCTGGCCTTCAAATTTATGCACTTTAGCAAAAGAGAGCAAACATGCTTTTATTCTTTTTAAAAGAGATGGTGGGGATAAATGTGAAGAAAATGAATTATGGTTGAAATGTAAGAATGCTAAGAAGAAACTTAGACAAGCTCAAAGAAGACTTGAGGCCAATAATCGTTATAAGCTATACTATGAAATTATGGATTCTTATACATCTAATCAAAAATTATTTTATAAACTTATAAACATGCAAAGAACTGGTCAAATCAAAAACTTTCAAAATTAGTAATTAATGACTTGCACCTAGAAAACCCTGATGAGATTAGAGATGGGTGGGCTTCATATTTTGAAGAACTTAGTACTGCTTCATCCAGCACTTCATTTAGTAACCAACATTATGAACTGGTTCAAAATGATATTCGAAATATTTTAAAACTACACGAGACGGTTAATACAGGAAATCAATATGCTACTTTAGAGGAAATTTCTAATGCCATTGATAAAATGAAAAATGGAAAATCACCTGACGAGTTTAATTTAATGAGTGAACACTTAAAATTTGGTGGTCATATGGTGAGAATTGTTTTAAAGGCTCTTTTTGATCGTATTGTAAAAGAAACTGAGATTCCAGACATAATCAAATCTGGCATTATCACGCCCATTTACAAGAAGCATGGTAAACCTTTACATGACCCTAACTCCTATAGACGTATAACGGTGTGTAGCATCATGGGAAAAGTATTTGAAACAATTCATTTATCCAAAATTTCTCCAGTTTTGGACCTTACTCAAAACAAACTTCAACGTGGTTTCACTAAAGGAGTTGCACCTTCAAATGCAGCCTTGCTGCTCTCAGAGGCAATCGCTGATGCCAAAGACTGCAAGAAGAAAATTTTTATAGCCTTTATTGATGCTTCTAAAGCTTTTGACGTCGTATGGCACGACTCTCTGTTATTAAAACTTTATCAATCTGGAATTGAGAACTTGGACTGGTTACTTGTTTATAAATGGTACCAACATCTTACGTCTAGCGTTAAATGGCAGGGAAGTATGTCAAGATCATTCGAAGAACAGCAAGGTGTCCGGCAAGGGGGGATCCTTTCCCCTACTTTATATAAACTTTATATAAATCCGTTACTAGAATGGTATAAAAATAATCATTTAGGATTTCGAATAGGGACTATTCATGTGGCAAGTCCAGCTTGTGCTGACGACATTGTACTTTTGGCAGAAGATGCCCATTCTCTGCAAACCATGTTAAATTTACAAGAAACATATGCGAATAAAGAAAGGTATTTGATCAGTGAAACCAAAAGTAAAGTCATGACTTTGAATAACGGAAAAATTGATAAATGTTATGATGAATTTTATTTACATAATAAACCTTTGGAATACGTCTCTTCTTATACCCATGTTGGAGTGGAAAGAAATTAAAATGAGAAATGTTTAGTATCAGAAAGGATTAAAGTTGCTAGACGGACTTGCTATGCACTGATGGGAGCCGGCATTCATGGTTATAATGGAGTCAACCCCAGTATTATAATTAAAATCTGGAACACGTATGTTCGTCCGCGTCTTGCTTTTGGTTTGGACTGTGTGAGGTTAAGCAAAAAGGATATACAGGACTTGAATTTATTTCATAAATCTCAGTTAAAACAGTTACAAAATTTACCAGATCGTACAGCTGATGCAGCCGTCTATATTTTATGAATTCTAGTCAAATCGGCACCTGGTTAAATCGGCACCTGGTCAAATCGGCACCCGGTATAGTCAATTCGGCACCTAGTCAAATCGGCACCTGGTTAAATCGGCACCCAATGTAGTCATTTCGGCACCCATGATAAATATGTTGAATATATATATTTCTTTCAGGATTTTAAGCAAAAAGATTAAAATAAAGAAGGTCTTGTCCAGAAAACTGTTTTAAATAAGAAGAAAATATAAGTATCAGATATTTTTATTGCATATATATATATATATATAAAGCACTATATTAAACAAGGTATTCATGTATTAATTAAATAAGAAGCACTAATTAAAGACATTATACATGTGTACATAATATAGTAAGCACTATGTCAATTATGTCACTTTGCCGGTGGACCATAAATGGCAGCACATTCGCGTAGAAGGTGGCTGGCTGAAGTCGTACGCTCACTGTAGTCATACCATAGGCTGAACACCTTGCCTTGGACTTGTCGACTCTTCTTCCGTTGGTATCGCTGTAATTTCCCCTCATTTACCAGTTTCAGCTGAAGTGGGATGTCACCGGCCTCTGCAAATAGTTGGGTTACCATCTGGTAGAAGGGGACAGGTCCTCTGGTAGCTACTTGGCTGTTGGCTGTTGAATCGGTTGTGCCACCCCTCTACATCGTTGTTCGTCCTAATGGCTAATGAAGCCATCAGTGTCGACAAGCTTTCTTTTACCACGGTTGCTACCAAATTCAACAATATGGTACTCTGTGTTTGGGTTGTGGTCAACAATGACATCTCCAATGGGCTCATCTTGTAACGACTCTTCTAGTATAGGATCTGGAATGTTGAAGGACCTGTCTACTACAATTGAAGTATTCTGAAACGACAATAAGACACAAAATTACATTTTTTTTTTAAATTAAGGGTTTAAATGTTTAACTTAAATCATTACATATAGGATCTTAATCAACAGTAAAAATAATAAAAACATAATCCAATTATCAAGGTGTGAAAATTTGAATTGCATGATTTAATCAATTGATTAATCTGTTTATTACTACTACAAACTTATTATATCAACTAGTTGATTTATTGATAAATAACAAATACACAATTGGATTCCAATTATATTTGACAAAACTAACGACAAAATTGTTTATAGAAATGAATATATTTTTTCCATGTACTAGTAATTAATTATTAATAAATATTGATTAAAAAACCTTTAAAAATACTTACCTCTGATGCTTCTGTGCAGTCCTGGCAAACCCAGTCTAACTGAGTGGATTCTCTGACAGCTTCCCTGTACTGGTCTCTGGATATACCTACAACAAAAAAATGGAATTAAAAAAAATGTATACAAATAAAAGAAATTGTATTTTTGTGAGTTAAGAGTGATAGAAGATGAATTTCATTTCATCGTACATTGTAGCAGATATACTGATATATTCTGATTTGGATACCTATCATTAAGAATGTATAACATATAATATTAATAAAACAATATGTTAAAGTTCCTTCATTTTTTTAAAATTTAATGAATAAAATAACACGAAATTTTGAGAGTCTTCATCGAACAATAACAGTACTTCCCCGTGTTACAGGTTCTGTGCTGCCAGCCTGAGCATTTCTCACATTGAATTGCCTCCTGTCTTGGTCTGACTTCTTTGGTACACTTAATACAGCTGTCGTCTGACATTGTGATAGTGATGAAAGGGACTCATAGTTTTCCCTTTTATTGCTTCTAATTTTCTCATGATTAAACAACAGCTTGGGTAATGGCTTCATTCTTTTTTACTTAAGTTTTTGAAGAAAAAAACATCAATAACTACCTGTATATAGTTAAAACAACAAACAAGTTAATTATTTAATTGATAAAAGTTATTAATTAATTAATTGGAAAGAAAACTTATTTATTATATCATTCTTGAATGTTGAGAAAACTTCAAACAATTAACTTATGTATTCTAACTGCTTAATAACATATATTATTTCAAATATTATTGGATGCCGAATTGACCAAGTAAATGCCGAATTGACTATTAATAGGTGCCGATTTGACCAGATGCCGAATTGACCAGGTGCCGAATTGACTTTTTCAATAGGTGCCGATTTAACCAGGTGCCGATTTGACTTGTACCCTATTTTATCTGGACAGCTCCCTTTTGAGGCTTACTTACATTCTCAAATTCTAGTGAATTTTGGTAACATTGTCCGACAAAGTAATATAGAAAAAGAAATTTGCATTAGGCAACTTGTATTAAAAGAAAACTGCTCTCATAGTTGGTTCATTTATGTGAAGGAAATATTTTGTACCTATAACTTTGAATCTATTTTTGATATATTGCATAATATACCAAGTAAAGGAATTTGGAAAAATATGGTAAGAAATAGAATTGAGGCATTTTGGAAGGATAAGATATTTAAAATGACTAAAGGGAAATCAACCATGCGATTTTTACACTTTACATCAATGAAAATTGGCCTTGTGCATAACGTATGGGCTAGTACCGGATTTGACTTTATTTCTATCAAGAAGGCAAATGTAAAAGCTAGGTTATTAACAGGAACCTACATTTTACAGACAAACCGTAGTAGATTCAACAAATATGCGGTAAGTCCGATCTGTCAGCTGTGTAAAGATGGAATTGAAGATATGGAACACTTCGTACTGAAATGTAGATGCACCTTTTCTGATAGCTCTGAGAGCATTATTACAGGGCATTGATGAAGAAATTGAAAATTTGATGTTTGGGAATCATTCCCTCTTACTAACATTGATTATGGACATCTCTGGACCGTCTATTCCAATTAGATTACAAACAGTAAACTTGATGGAAAAGATAGAATCCATCTCACGTGGACTGGTTTATGCTATACACCGCGAAAGATGCCGCCTTTTGGATATTGCTGTACGTTAGGATGGCATATGTCAAATAAGACCCCCCCCCTCCCCTTTCTTTTATAATGTCATAAATAATATTAGTTATTTTGTATTTTTTGCCTTTAATTATCAGGTTAAAGTTCATGTTCTCCCTAGAAGCGATTAATTAAAGTTGAACCAATAAATTAAAGTGGAAGGCTGCGTATATCATTTTCTTCTGATTCAATGGAGTTAATTTTGATTTCCTTTCATATGTAGGCTTATTATGATATTAAATCCTGAAATTTTAGCCCAGAGCAAATTTTAAATTCGCATAATAAACTTATTGTGTTCATAGAGGGTGCAGTGTTTAAAATTCTACACTCAAGTAATACAAATACAGCTTATGCTACGTGTGTATACCTGCCTGTATTAATCTCAATATGTGGACCTTTAACTGCTAATACAGATCCGTGCTTTTAGATTTTAGACATTAGTGCTTATACATGTATGAGAAGTAGTGATATTAACATTAGTTTAATGCTTCCTATATAGAGGAATGATTTTATGTATAATAGTGTTTGCTACTGATACATGTAGTGTTTTACATATACATTTTAATGCATATATCCTGGGAACCGTATGTAATTAGTGAGCATGTTTATACCTATATTATTCACCCTGATGGACTTGTGACTTAAAGCTAATGCGATGTGTAATTATAGGTGGTGGGTTAGCTATGCTACAGTCAAAGTTCAATTACACCAGTGTGTTTACCGTTGGAATTTTATATTTATGATACTGGTGTCCGCACATATTCACACTCAATGATTTATCTTTTATTCTACCTGCACATGCACAACAGTCGCTTTACAGACACCAGTTGCTAACTGTACACTTTCGAGTGGTACTCCAGACATTGGAGGGATGAAATAACAGAAAAGAAAAAGATTGTAAGAATGTCACTTAGTTTTTACAAGGATCTAATTTTATATTTATATGTCGTTTCATTTTTTTTTTTCACTTCCGAAAATTTAATAAATAAACATTTTATGAATAAAAAATTTCTAATTTCAAAATATCATTATTCCGTTATAAAAATTTTATATTAATTTTCCATGAACATTTTCTATTCTCTATACTATATATATTTATAGGGCCAACGAACTCAGGGCGAACGGACTCTTTGGGCGAACGAACCCAGGGCGAACATGTTATTAGGCCGAACGGACCCGATGGCGATACCACAGGCGCTCGTTACAATTGACACAGTCACAGATGACATACTGTGTCAATTGTAACGAGCCCCTGTGCCAGGCTGTGGCGATTCCAAAAGAAATCTCCTAGATTCTAGAACTAATATCACGTAAAATTTATTCCAGTGGAGCCTTTTTCATAGGAACAAATTTTTACTCACATTTCTACCTCTTTTTATTCACGATCATGTGAAATTTCACCATTTCAAAGCATAATTTTCTGAATAATTTAATATTCCAAAATTCTGGTTATTTTTTTGTTCAATGTCATTGTTGGACCGATGCTACTAACTTCCAAGACCTTTCAAAAAAGCGTTATGGAGACGTCTTTGTGGAAAGACTAATCACCAGTACTGAAGTGGTTTCGACAAAGCGCAATATTAACTTCCGGGATTAACTAATATTATCCCGAATTAAGTTTCCCGGCACGTTTCATGTTTTTTTTTTTGGCTTAAAATTGATAAGACCAAATTTTTTAATTTAAATTCCAATGACTTCTTATAATATGGGTGTGGGAAATTAAATCTTGAATAAAACTCGTATACGTAAACAGAAATAGGCACCCAGGGAAAATATTGTTTCTATTATTGTAATAAACAATATCGTTAGTCTAAGATTTGACTAGTCTTATATGTAATTAACTTAAGTCATGACCATTACCATATACTGAGACTACTATAACACATGTGTTATAGTAGTCTCAGCCATATATGATACTGCAATAAAGATCTTTTCTACACAAGAAAATTTTACCTTAAATGGACAGTTTACTGCAAAATTGGTCATTACCAAGTAAAGAATTGCTAAAAAAAAATATAAACATAACGCGCACATTGTTTGAATAATGTATCAAACCCCGTATCTCCTGATCTCTTCCTGTAGCAAACTAGCAACATCCTTCCCTATCAAAATGGTTTTTCGCACGATACATCTTCCGTTTGAATGTACATAATCACTAAAGATCAACGAACACGAACGAACTTTTCGAAATTTCTTTGTAATAAATAAATTTTTATTTGAAATGCAAAATTATACCCCGAAGGGTTGACAGCATTATTTAAACATAGACATAACATAAATACAAAGTAGAACGGAAATAAATCAGTCAAATGTTGTGGAAACAAATACACATATTATGCAGCTGTAGAGTCCACCTTCCTCAGTACTATATATATATATATGATTTTTTTTATAAATGGAGCAACACACCGCATAAAAGCGTTAGAAGATAAACGTGATGAAAGGGGTTTTAGTTTTTCAAAAGGTTAATAATTATTTATACTTGGTTGTATGTCAATTATGTTATTATAGCAATCATGTCTTAACATGTCATTTTGGACAATTGACGAAGAAATGTATTTCATCCTCTATCTTACAAGGATTTAAATAGTAAATCTACCATTTAAATCCTGGATCTCATTAAAATCACATATTTTTTGACATATTCTGCTTTCTCTTTTGGTGTTTTTATACCGTCCTCTTTCAATTTCTAAAAAGCGGTCACTAACTCTCATTTTTAGAAGTTTTTGTTTTCTGTTTTCAAAGTTTGCTTGAACAAAATTCAATTAAGCGATTGAAATATATATCAAGTTCGTGATGTTTTTAAATTCGTGGATTGAGTTTTCCACGAAATACAAAAAAAAATGATGTACCACGAATAATAAGTGTTTCACAGTATATGATATGCAGTAAATATCCCATTACGTGCAATGAAGGTTTAATTTAAGCATTATTCGAATGGTGTATGCTTGCATTTGAAGTTACTTCTCAATTTAAGTTAAATTTCTTTAATTACACTCAACGACAAATAATATACTGAGATAGTATCGCTTTTGAACGAAATAAAAAAACGACCGAAATCAATGTTCTTGAATAAAATCGTATAGAATTTGGAAATATCACATGTAACTTACATTTACAGAAATCTAAGGGGCAAAAAAATATTTACGATAGCTTTATTGTCAGAGTGGATTTGGTATTTTACATTATCACTTTCTTTAAAAATAAGCGATGTTTTTAGACTAGTTTCAACGAAGTTGCAACCTTCTATTAGTTTGATGAAGGTCGAGCGTGCGAGCTTCGTGCACAATTGGTTTTCGGGTGTCATTTGTAGTTTTCCGATTCCAATAAAATTTGAAAATGTTGTGAGACTCAGAATCATATTGTTTTTGGTGTCAATAATTGTACAGTTTTGAGGAAAAACTTGTTTTCTTATTCAGAAATAACAAATAATTTTTGGCAATATCTTTGGTTTGCCTCTGCTTATTTCTACCAAACTCCAATATGCTGTTAGCAATTATATGAGACTCTGAAGCCTATTGATTTTTGTATCAGCCAATGACATAATTTTTGGGAAAAAACTTGTTTTACACAAATTTTGAGAATTTACTGAACAATTCTAGATTTCAGAAAATCTTTTGATGGGTGGATGTTACTTTTAAAATAGAATAAAAGCCCCACGTCTTTTTTAATCCTGTCTCAGTCAATGGAATTTCATTTTAGGAAGACCACATTTTTTTAAAAAGTAATTGGCAACCATAAATTAAAGTAATCAACAATTAAATAGCACTTATTCCAAACTTTGTAATTCCATTGTTGAAAAATACCCTGGAAGACACGGAAATAATCATTTCAACACATTATAATTCTAACTTTACTTCTCAGATATTTACTGTTATTGGAGAATGCATTAGCAACATTGTTTCAAATGTATCGTCAAATGTTAAGGAAATACTTGGGAACAACTGGATTTTTCCAATTTTAGTATTTTCTGGAAGACTTTTTTTGGAAACCAATACGATATAATTTCAATGTTGTCCTGGTTGAAAATAAATTCAAAAGTATGTTCCGGCTCTACTTTTTTGTATCTTTTATGCTCATTACAGGTTTTTAATTTAAAACTTGAAATATATCTGAGTTAAGCAGAGGATGGAGCAGTTGACGCATTGACTTTATTCAAAAGCCAGTCGAACATACAAAGAAAGACAACTCTAATTTTAACGTATTTTATCACTGGCTTTTGGCCGAGTTATAATTTGACTTCTCCCATGGGTGTGCGTATTTTCATACCGTTCAGCCCATTGAATAAAAATAATTTAATGCTCTAGAGCAATTAAAAAGTCTCGTGCGGAAACGGAATTTTATTGGCCGTCCTAAAGGTCGCGACCTCGCACTAAACAAATCGTCTAGCGATATCCGGTCGAGCGTAAACGATAAAAAAACAAATGTCGGGGTACAATTAGGGATGACCTAGATTCTTTGGTACAAGCGTATTGGGAAAAACAAATTCTACTTCAATTTCTCGTGAATTACAAGATTTCTACACTCTCGAGAGTTAAAATTAAGATTTAACATGCTCGCCGAGGCTCGCATGTTAAAAATCTTAATTTTAACTCTCTCGAGTGTAGAAATCCTGTAATTCACTCGAAACTGAAATATAATCTATATTTCATACAAAAATATTCTGATTTAGGTCAACAGATTTTTTTGTTTTATTAAAAACATTGGGGATTTTATTTTAAATTTATCACGTAAATCTTCTATGTTTTTGTAAAAGAGTGAAAAAAAAACAAAAAACAAAAAAAATCCTCTCAAATCGTAGCAGGTAGCAGGGTTTCCAGATTTCCTAAATTATTTATAGTTTTCTCATACCTGCCATGCTCAACTCGAGGTCAGTGGTTGCTCAGTCTGAATTTGAAAGCACACGACGTTGTCTTAGTTTTTCGATATTGAGTATTGTTCAAATAGAAAATACTATTCAATTTGAAATATAGTTTATTCAATAAATGCACAATTATACCCGTAAGGGTTGATGGTATACATCAATAAGTGAAAGAAAATAAACAAACAAGCAATAAATCAAGAAAATTGATTGATGTAATATAAACTATGCAGTACCAGGATCCACTCCCCTCAGTATTAAAGACTTTCTAATGAATGGAGCTGTTAATTGCATAATTTGATATGAATTAGATTAGATTTTATTAATACACTCAGACACATATACAAAGATGTGTTACATGAGGTCAAACTATATAATAGATATACAGTGAACGACAACAGAACGAACATGCAGACAATATCATATATACAAGTTATAATATTATTATATATATATATTTTTTAGAAAAGAGATGAGATTTTTCTAATAAATGTAGACAGATTTTTCAAGACAGTAATATTACATAAAGCGAGTAATCCCTTCAGTTTATCACGACTTGGATTATCATAATAATATTTTGACAAAAATTTATGACGAAGATTTATGATATTAACGTTTCTACATAGGAATAAAACATGGAATTCATCACCTATGCCATCAGTACACAGTGGACATATACGGTCTTCCCTCGGTATATTATACCATCTCCCAGTCTCAACTGGTAATCGTAGGTTAGATGTACGTAATTTTGTAATCCAAATTCTGTTAGACTCATTAAGTCTAACTAAATAATTTTCTAGACCAAAAGACGTCTTATATAAAGAATACAACTCCCCTCTTGATGCAGCAGAAATATCGCTGTACCAAGACTGTATAAATTGATCTTGCAAAAGTTGTTTGATGTATCTAACATCAAAATAAGTAAAATTATCCGCAAATATGATTGGCATTCCAACATCATTCCATATTTTATTTATATGTGATATCCATTTAAAGTGATAATTGTTACCATGTAACTTACGCATCAGACTACACAAAAAATTGCTAAGTTTGCCCTCTTTTTGAACCACCCTTGACCAAAAAGAAATCATCCTAATTTTGACCTGAATATGAAGAGGAAATCTTCCCAGTTCTCCATATACCATAAAGTTTGGTGTCGTGTTTCTCACCTTTAAAATTCTTTTACAAAACTTTAGATGGATCTGTTCAATAATATCAATATTTTCAAACCCCCAAACTTCGGAGCCATATAACAAAATAGGTTCAATCATACAATCAAACAATTTTAGCTGTATATCAATAGGTATATGTTCATTATTTATGAGTTTATAAATACAAAATAAAGCTTTTTGTGCTTGTTCAACTCGCTTTTTTCTTGTTTCTAAGAAGCATCCATTATACTTAAATATAACGCCAAGATATGTATATGAGTCAACAATTTCTAATTTTTCCCCGTTTAAGAAGAACTCCATATTTTATCTTGCTTTTCGCTTGCTAAAAATAATAATCTTTGTCTTGCTGATATTAACAGAGAGTTTCCAGTGCTCACAATAAGTATTAAAAATATCTAAAGAATTTTGCATGCCCTCCCTGCTCTCTGACAAAATTATAGTATCATCAGCATACAGAATAACAAAAAATTTATAATAAATATGGATCTCTTCTTCCATCTTCTTTTCAATTGTTTCTAGTGACATTCCGTCGAGCTGGGCAAAAAAGTTCTCAAGATCGTTTAGAAAAATGGAAAAAAGGATGGGTTACAAATTTTCCCCCTGTCTGACACCGGTGAGGCAAGGAAAAAATTCAGACTGACTTCCAGAGTTCTGCACACAAGACTTAATACCATCATACATGTTATATATAACTTTGAAGCACTTTCCCTTAATTTCACTGTTATGTAGTTTTATCCACAGGCCATCTCTCCAGACTGTGTCGAACGCCTTGCGAAAGTCGACAAATGTGCAATATAACTTTTTTCCATATGCAAAATAAAACTCAATAAGAGCGTGCAAACTAAACACATTATCAAGAGTTGAATAACCGTTTCTGAATCCCGCTTGGTTTTCAGAGATGACATTAAACTCGTTTGAGAATATGTTTAATCTGTTATTCAAAATACAAGTAAAAAGTTTCCCAAGACAACTGATAAGGGTGATCGCACGATAGTTGTCAGGATCGAGAGGATTGCCCTTATTTTTATATATAGTTTTTATGATTCCGCAAGTCCAGCTCTCAGGAACAATGCCACTATCTAATACAAGATTAAAAATATCACAGTAAATAGATATAAGTTGGGGGGATGAAAATTTAAGGTATTCATTTGTAATCTTGTCTAAGGATGGCGCTTTATTATTCTTAAGTTTTTGGATAGCTTCTTGCACCTCTAGAATAGTAATTTTACCATTTAATAATTCATCAAAAATAGGATTTTCGCACATATCATCTACATTAATTTCGATGGGTGGAGAATCATCACCCGCGTTCAATTTTTTAAAGTAATCATAAAATGTATTCATATCGACCTCAGGCGATTCCTTATTTTTTTCCTCTAGAAAATCTAAGATTTGACTAGTCTTATATGTAATATGTAATTAACTTAAGTCATGACCATTACCATATACTGAGACTACTATAACACATGTGTTATAGTAGTCTCAGCCATATATGATACTGCAATAAAGATCTTTTCTACACAAGAAAATTTTACCTTAAATGGACAGTTTACTGCAAAATTGGTCATTACCAAGTAAAGAATTGCTAAAAAAAAATATAAACATAACGCGCACATTGTTTGAATAATGTATCAAACCCCGTATCTCCTGATCTCTTCCTGTAGCAAACTAGCAACATCCTTCCCTATCAAAATGGTTTTTCGCACGATACATCTTCCGTTTGAATGTACATAATCACTAAAGATCAACGAACACGAACGAACTTTTCGAAATTTCTTTGTAATAAATAAATCTTTATTTGAAATGCAAAATTATACCCCGAAGGGTTGACAGCATTATTTAAACATAGACATAACATAAATACAAAGTAGAACGGAAATAAATCAGTCAAATGTTGTGGAAACAAATACACATATTATGCAGCTGTAGAGTCCACCTTCCTCAGTACTATATATATATATATGATTTTTTTTATAAATGGAGCAACACACCGCATAAAAGCGTTAGAAGATAAACGTGATGAAAGGGGTTTTAGTTTTTCAAAAGGTTAATAATTATTTATACTTGGTTGTATGTCAATTATGTTATTATAGCAATCATGTCTTAACATGTCATTTTGGACAATTGACGAAGAAATGTATTTCATCCTCTATCTTACAAGGATTTAAATAGTAAATCTACCATTTAAATCCTGGATCTCATTAAAATCACATATTTTTTGACATATTCTGCTTTCTCTTTTGGTGTTTTTATACCGTCCTCTTTCAATTTCTAAAAAGCGGTCACTAACTCTCATTTTTAGAAGTTTTTGTTTTCTGTTTTCAAAGTTTGCTTGAACAAAATTCAATTAAGCGATTGAAATATATATCAAGTTCGTGATGTTTTTAAATTCGTGGATTGAGTTTTCCACGAAATACAAAAAAAAATGATGTACCACGAATAATAAGTGTTTCACAGTATATGATATGCAGTAAATATCCCATTACGTGCAATGAAGGTTTAATTTAAGCATTATTCGAATGGTGTATGCTTGCATTTGAAGTTACTTCTCAATTTAAGTTAAATTTCTTTAATTACACTCAACGACAAATAATATACTGAGATAGTATCGCTTTTGAACGAAATAAAAAAACGACCGAAATCAATGTTCTTGAATAAAATCGTATAGAATTTGGAAATATCACATGTAACTTACATTTACAGAAATCTAAGGGGCAAAAAAATATTTACGATAGCTTTATTGTCAGAGTGGATTTGGTATTTTACATTATCACTTTCTTTAAAAATAAGCGATGTTTTTAGACTAGTTTCAACGAAGTTGCAACCTTCTATTAGTTTGATGAAGGTCGAGCGTGCGAGCTTCGTGCACAATTGGTTTTCGGGTGTCATTTGTAGTTTTCCGATTCCAATAAAATTTGAAAATGTTGTGAGACTCAGAATCATATTGTTTTTGGTGTCAATAATTGTACAGTTTTGAGGAAAAACTTGTTTTCTTATTCAGAAATAACAAATAATTTTTGGCAATATCTTTGATTTGCCTCTGCTTATTTCTACCAAACTCCAATATGCTGTTAGCAATTATATGAGACTCTGAAGCCTATTGATTTTTGTATCAGCCAATGACATAATTTTTGGGAAAAAACTTGTTTTACACAAATTTTGAGAATTTACTGAACAATTCTAGATTTCAGAAAATCTTTTGATGAGTGGATGTTACTTTTAAAATAGAATAAAAGCCCCACGTCTTTTTTAATCCTGTCTCAGTCAATGGAATTTCATTTTAGGAAGACCACATTTTTTTAAAAAGTAATTGGCAACCATAAATTAAAGTAATCAACAATTAAATAGCACTTATTCCAAACTTTGTAATTCCATTGTTGAAAAATACCCTGGAAGACACGGAAATAATCATTTCAACACATTATAATTCTAACTTTACTTCTCAGATATTTACTGTTATTGGAGAATGCATTAGCAACATTGTTTCAAATGTATCGTCAAATGTTAAGGAAATACTTGGGAACAACTGGATTTTTCCAATTTTAGTATTTTCTGGAAGACTTTTTTTGGAAACCAATACGATATAATTTCAATGTTGTCCTGGTTGAAAATAAATTCAAAAGTATGTTCCGGCTCTACTTTTTTGTATCTTTTATGCTCATTACAGGTTTTTAATTTAAAACTTGAAATATATCTGAGTTAAGCAGAGGATGGAGCAGTTGACGCATTGACTTTATTCAAAAGCCAGTCGAACATACAAAGAAAGACAACTCTAATTTTAACGTATTTTATCACTGGCTTTTGGCCGAGTTATAATTTGACTTCTCCCATGGGTGTGCGTATTTTCATACCGTTCAGCCCATTGAATAAAAATAATTTAATGCTCTAGAGCAATTAAAAAGTCTCGTGCGGAAACGGAATTTTATTGGCCGTCCTAAAGGTCGCGACCTCGCACTAAACAAATCGTCTAGCGATATCCGGTCGAGCGTAAACGATAAAAAAACAAATGTCGGGGTACAATTAGGGATGACCTAGATTCTTTGGTACAAGCGTATTGGGAAAAACAAATTCTACTTCAATTTCTCGTGAATTACAAGATTTCTACACTCTCGAGAGTTAAAATTAAGATTTAACATGCTCGCCGAGGCTCGCATGTTAAAAATCTTAATTTTAACTCTCTCGAGTGTAGAAATCCTGTAATTCACTCGAAACTGAAATATAATCTATATTTCATACAAAAATATTCTGATTTAGGTCAACAGATTTTTTTGTTTTATTAAAAACATTGGGGATTTTATTTTAAATTTATCACGTAAATCTTCTATGTTTTTGTAAAAGAGTGAAAAAAAAACAAAAAACAAAAAAAATCCTCTCAAATCGTAGCAGGTAGCAGGGTTTCCAGATTTCCTAAATTATTTATAGTTTTCTCATACCTGCCATGCTCAACTCGAGGTCAGTGGTTGCTCAGTCTGAATTTGAAAGCACACGACGTTGTCTTAGTTTTTCGATATTGAGTATTGTTCAAATAGAAAATACTATTCAATTTGAAATACTAGGCACCTGTGATGGATCACTGGGGCTCAACCCATAGAGCTGTCTAGCGCGTCCCCAGGTGGCGGATAGGGGAGACCCTCTCGTTGGGGGGGTTGTCAGGTCATAATACGGAAAGCCTGACCGCGGACCATAGTGGGTAACGTGTTTGGAGAATGCCACACTCCCTGCACGCTAAAGACCCCTTCTGTAGTTTTCGAAAAAGAGTAGGCTGATGGCCGCTACAGAAGGCTAAATTATCCGACCCTACACAACCATCCTCCTTTTACAGTGGCAGTCAAAATTGGTTCCCCTTTGTGTCCCATCCCACCCCTAATTGAATTGTTTGATAAATTGAACTGGTTCTCGTCCTGAAGATGCATGAAATATTTGCCACTGGACGTTAAGCAATAATCAATCAATCAATCAATCAATTTGAAATATAGTTTATTCAATAAATGCACAATTATACCCGTAAGGGTTGATGGTATACATCAATAAGTGAAAGAAAATAAACAAACAAGCAATAAATCAAGAAAATTGATTGATGTAATATAAACTATGCAGTACCAGGATCCACTCCCCTCAGTATTAAAGACTTTCTAATGAATGGAGCTGTTAATTGCATAATTTGATATGAATTAGATTAGATTTTATTAATACACTCAGACACATATACAAAGATGTGTTACATGAGGTCAAACTATATAATAGATATACAGTGAACGACAACAGAACGAACATGCAGACAATATCATATATACAAGTTATAATATTATTATATATATATATTTTTTAGAAAAGAGATGAGATTTTTCTAATAAATGTAGACAGATTTTTCAAGACAGTAATATTACATAAAGCGAGTAATCCCTTCAGTTTATCACGACTTGGATTATCATAATAATATTTTGACAAAAATTTATGACGAAGATTTATGATATTAACGTTTCTACATAGGAATAAAACATGGAATTCATCACCTATGCCATCAGTACACAGTGGACATATACGGTCTTCCCTCGGTATATTATACCATCTCCCAGTCTCAACTGGTAATCGTAGGTTAGATGTACGTAATTTTGTAATCCAAATTCTGTTAGACTCATTAAGTCTAACTAAATAATTTTCTAGACCAAAAGACGTCTTATATAAAGAATACAACTCCCCTCTTGATGCAGCAGAAATATCGCTGTACCAAGACTGTATAAATTGATCTTGCAAAAGTTGTTTGATGTATCTAACATCAAAATAAGTAAAATTATCCGCAAATATGATTGGCATTCCAACATCATTCCATATTTTATTTATATGTGATATCCATTTAAAGTGATAATTGTTACCATGTAACTTACGCATCAGACTACACAAAAAATTGCTAAGTTTGCCCTCTTTTTGAACCACCCTTGACCAAAAAGAAATCATCCTAATTTTGACCTGAATATGAAGAGGAAATCTTCCCAGTTCTCCATATACCATAAAGTTTGGTGTCGTGTTTCTCACCTTTAAAATTCTTTTACAAAACTTTAGATGGATCTGTTCAATAATATCAATATTTTCAAACCCCCAAACTTCGGAGCCATATAACAAAATAGGTTCAATCATACAATCAAACAATTTTAGCTGTATATCAATAGGTATATGTTCATTATTTATGAGTTTATAAATACAAAATAAAGCTTTTTGTGCTTGTTCAACTCGCTTTTTTCTTGTTTCTAAGAAGCATCCATTATACTTAAATATAACGCCAAGATATGTATATGAGTCAACAATTTCTAATTTTTCCCCGTTTAAGAAGAACTCCATATTTTATCTTGCTTTTCGCTTGCTAAAAATAATAATCTTTGTCTTGCTGATATTAACAGAGAGTTTCCAGTGCTCACAATAAGTATTAAAAATATCTAAAGAATTTTGCATGCCCTCCCTGCTCTCTGACAAAATTATAGTATCATCAGCATACAGAATAACAAAAAATTTATAATAAATATGGATCTCTTCTTCCATCTTCTTTTCAATTGTTTCTAGTGACATTCCGTCGAGCTGGGCAAAAAAGTTCTCAAGATCGTTTAGAAAAATGGAAAAAAGGATGGGTTACAAATTTTCCCCCTGTCTGACACCGGTGAGGCAAGGAAAAAATTCAGACTGACTTCCAGAGTTCTGCACACAAGACTTAATACCATCATACATGTTATATATAACTTTGAAGCACTTTCCCTTAATTTCACTGTTATGTAGTTTTATCCACAGGCCATCTCTCCAGACTGTGTCGAACGCCTTGCGAAAGTCGACAAATGTGCAATATAACTTTTTTCCATATGCAAAATAAAACTCAATAAGAGCGTGCAAACTAAACACATTATCAAGAGTTGAATAACCGTTTCTGAATCCCGCTTGGTTTTCAGAGATGACATTAAACTCGTTTGAGAATATGTTTAATCTGTTATTCAAAATACAAGTAAAAAGTTTCCCAAGACAACTGATAAGGGTGATCGCACGATAGTTGTCAGGATCGAGAGGATTGCCCTTATTTTTATATATAGTTTTTATGATTCCGCAAGTCCAGCTCTCAGGAACAATGCCACTATCTAATACAAGATTAAAAATATCACAGTAAATAGATATAAGTTGGGGGGATGAAAATTTAAGGTATTCATTTGTAATCTTGTCTAAGGATGGCGCTTTATTATTCTTAAGTTTTTGGATAGCTTCTTGCACCTCTAGAATAGTAATTTTACCATTTAATAATTCATCAAAAATAGGATTTTCGCACATATCATCTACATTAATTTCGATGGGTGGAGAATCATCACCCGCGTTCAATTTTTTAAAGTAATCATAAAATGTATTCATATCGACCTCAGGCGATTCCTTATTTTTTTCCTCTAGAAAATCTAAGATTTGACTAGTCTTATATGTAATATGTAATTAACTTAAGTCATGACCATTACCATATACTGAGACTACTATAACACATGTGTTATAGTAGTCTCAGCCATATATGATACTGCAATAAAGATCTTTTCTACACAAGAAAATTTTACCTTAAATGGACAGTTTACTGCAAAATTGGTCATTACCAAGTAAAGAATTGCTAAAAAAAAATATAAACATAACGCGCACATTGTTTGAATAATGTATCAAACCCCGTATCTCCTGATCTCTTCCTGTAGCAAACTAGCAACATCCTTCCCTATCAAAATGGTTTTTCGCACGATACATCTTCCGTTTGAATGTACATAATCACTAAAGATCAACGAACACGAACGAACTTTTCGAAATTTCTTTGTAATAAATAAATCTTTATTTGAAATGCAAAATTATACCCCGAAGGGTTGACAGCATTATTTAAACATAGACATAACATAAATACAAAGTAGAACGGAAATAAATCAGTCAAATGTTGTGGAAACAAATACACATATTATGCAGCTGTAGAGTCCACCTTCCTCAGTACTATATATATATATATGATTTTTTTTATAAATGGAGCAACACACCGCATAAAAGCGTTAGAAGATAAACGTGATGAAAGGGGTTTTAGTTTTTCAAAAGGTTAATAATTATTTATACTTGGTTGTATGTCAATTATGTTATTATAGCAATCATGTCTTAACATGTCATTTTGGACAATTGACGAAGAAATGTATTTCATCCTCTATCTTACAAGGATTTAAATAGTAAATCTACCATTTAAATCCTGGATCTCATTAAAATCACATATTTTTTGACATATTCTGCTTTCTCTTTTGGTGTTTTTATACCGTCCTCTTTCAATTTCTAAAAAGCGGTCACTAACTCTCATTTTTAGAAGTTTTTGTTTTCTGTTTTCAAAGTTTGCTTGAACAAAATTCAATTAAGCGATTGAAATATATATCAAGTTCGTGATGTTTTTAAATTCGTGGATTGAGTTTTCCACGAAATACAAAAAAAAATGATGTACCACGAATAATAAGTGTTTCACAGTATATGATATGCAGTAAATATCCCATTACGTGCAATGAAGGTTTAATTTAAGCATTATTCGAATGGTGTATGCTTGCATTTGAAGTTACTTCTCAATTTAAGTTAAATTTCTTTAATTACACTCAACGACAAATAATATACTGAGATAGTATCGCTTTTGAACGAAATAAAAAAACGACCGAAATCAATGTTCTTGAATAAAATCGTATAGAATTTGGAAATATCACATGTAACTTACATTTACAGAAATCTAAGGGGCAAAAAAATATTTACGATAGCTTTATTGTCAGAGTGGATTTGGTATTTTACATTATCACTTTCTTTAAAAATAAGCGATGTTTTTAGACTAGTTTCAACGAAGTTGCAACCTTCTATTAGTTTGATGAAGGTCGAGCGTGCGAGCTTCGTGCACAATTGGTTTTCGGGTGTCATTTGTAGTTTTCCGATTCCAATAAAATTTGAAAATGTTGTGAGACTCAGAATCATATTGTTTTTGGTGTCAATAATTGTACAGTTTTGAGGAAAAACTTGTTTTCTTATTCAGAAATAACAAATAATTTTTGGCAATATCTTTGGTTTGCCTCTGCTTATTTCTACCAAACTCCAATATGCTGTTAGCAATTATATGAGACTCTGAAGCCTATTGATTTTTGTATCAGCCAATGACATAATTTTTGGGAAAAAACTTGTTTTACACAAATTTTGAGAATTTACTGAACAATTCTAGATTTCAGAAAATCTTTTGATGAGTGGATGTTACTTTTAAAATAGAATAAAAGCCCCACGTCTTTTTTAATCCTGTCTCAGTCAATGGAATTTCATTTTAGGAAGACCACATTTTTTTAAAAAGTAATTGGCAACCATAAATTAAAGTAATCAACAATTAAATAGCACTTATTCCAAACTTTGTAATTCCATTGTTGAAAAATACCCTGGAAGACACGGAAATAATCATTTCAACACATTATAATTCTAACTTTACTTCTCAGATATTTACTGTTATTGGAGAATGCATTAGCAACATTGTTTCAAATGTATCGTCAAATGTTAAGGAAATACTTGGGAACAACTGGATTTTTCCAATTTTAGTATTTTCTGGAAGACTTTTTTTGGAAACCAATACGATATAATTTCAATGTTGTCCTGGTTGAAAATAAATTCAAAAGTATGTTCCGGCTCTACTTTTTTGTATCTTTTATGCTCATTACAGGTTTTTAATTTAAAACTTGAAATATATCTGAGTTAAGCAGAGGATGGAGCAGTTGACGCATTGACTTTATTCAAAAGCCAGTCGAACATACAAAGAAAGACAACTCTAATTTTAACGTATTTTATCACTGGCTTTTGGCCGAGTTATAATTTGACTTCTCCCATGGGTGTGCGTATTTTCATACCGTTCAGCCCATTGAATAAAAATAATTTAATGCTCTAGAGCAATTAAAAAGTCTCGTGCGGAAACGGAATTTTATTGGCCGTCCTAAAGGTCGCGACCTCGCACTAAACAAATCGTCTAGCGATATCCGGTCGAGCGTAAACGATAAAAAAACAAATGTCGGGGTACAATTAGGGATGACCTAGATTCTTTGGTACAAGAGTATTGGGAAAAACAAATTCTACTTCAATTTCTCGTGAATTACAAGATTTCTACACTCTCGAGAGTTAAAATTAAGATTTAACATGCTCGCCGAGGCTCGCATGTTAAAAATCTTAATTTTAACTCTCTCGAGTGTAGAAATCCTGTAATTCACTCGAAACTGAAATATAATCTATATTTCATACAAAAATATTCTGATTTAGGTCAACAGATTTTTTTGTTTTATTAAAAACATTGGGGATTTTATTTTAAATTTATCACGTAAATCTTCTATGTTTTTGTAAAAGAGTGAAAAAAAAACAAAAAACAAAAAAAATCCTCTCAAATCGTAGCAGGTAGCAGGGTTTCCAGATTTCCTAAATTATTTATAGTTTTCTCATACCTGCCATGCTCAACTCGAGGTCAGTGGTTGCTCAGTCTGAATTTGAAAGCACACGACGTTGTCTTAGTTTTTCGATATTGAGTATTGTTCAAATAGAAAATACTATTCAATTTGAAATATAGTTTATTCAATAAATGCACAATTATACCCGTAAGGGTTGATGGTATACATCAATAAGTGAAAGAAAATAAACAAACAAGCAATAAATCAAGAAAATTGATTGATGTAATATAAACTATGCAGTACCAGGATCCACTCCCCTCAGTATTAAAGACTTTCTAATGAATGGAGCTGTTAATTGCATAATTTGATATGAATTAGATTAGATTTTATTAATACACTCAGACACATATACAAAGATGTGTTACATGAGGTCAAACTATATAATAGATATACAGTGAACGACAACAGAACGAACATGCAGACAATATCATATATACAAGTTATAATATTATTATATATATATATTTTTTAGAAAAGAGATGAGATTTTTCTAATAAATGTAGACAGATTTTTCAAGACAGTAATATTACATAAAGCGAGTAATCCCTTCAGTTTATCACGACTTGGATTATCATAATAATATTTTGACAAAAATTTATGACGAAGATTTATGATATTAACGTTTCTACATAGGAATAAAACATGGAATTCATCACCTATGCCATCAGTACACAGTGGACATATACGGTCTTCCCTCGGTATATTATACCATCTCCCAGTCTCAACTGGTAATCGTAGGTTAGATGTACGTAATTTTGTAATCCAAATTCTGTTAGACTCATTAAGTCTAACTAAATAATTTTCTAGACCAAAAGACGTCTTATATAAAGAATACAACTCCCCTCTTGATGCAGCAGAAATATCGCTGTACCAAGACTGTATAAATTGATCTTGCAAAAGTTGTTTGATGTATCTAACATCAAAATAAGTAAAATTATCCGCAAATATGATTGGCATTCCAACATCATTCCATATTTTATTTATATGTGATATCCATTTAAAGTGATAATTGTTACCATGTAACTTACGCATCAGACTACACAAAAAATTGCTAAGTTTGCACTCTTTTTGAACCACCCTTGACCAAAAAGAAATCATCCTAATTTTGACCTGAATATGAAGAGGAAATCTTCCCAGTTCTCCATATACCATAAAGTTTGGTGTCGTGTTTCTCACCTTTAAAATTCTTTTACAAAACTTTAGATGGATCTGTTCAATAATATCAATATTTTCAAACCCCCAAACTTCGGAGCCATATAACAAAATAGGTTCAATCATACAATCAAACAATTTTAGCTGTATATCAATAGGTATATGTTCATTATTTATGAGTTTATAAATACAAAATAAAGCTTTTTGTGCTTGTTCAACTCGCTTTTTTCTTGTTTCTAAGAAGCATCCATTATACTTAAATATAACGCCAAGATATGTATATGAGTCAACAATTTCTAATTTTTCCCCGTTTAAGAAGAACTCCATATTTTATCTTGCTTTTCGCTTGCTAAAAATAATAATCTTTGTCTTGCTGATATTAACAGAGAGTTTCCAGTGCTCACAATAAGTATTAAAAATATCTAAAGAATTTTGCATGCCCTCCCTGCTCTCTGACAAAATTATAGTATCATCAGCATACAGAATAACAAAAAATTTATAATAAATATGGATCTCTTCTTCCATCTTCTTTTCAATTGTTTCTAGTGACATTCCGTCGAGCTGGGCAAAAAAGTTCTCAAGATCGTTTAGAAAAATGGAAAAAAGGATGGGTTACAAATTTTCCCCCTGTCTGACACCGGTGAGGCAAGGAAAAAATTCAGACTGACTTCCAGAGTTCTGCACACAAGACTTAATACCATCATACATGTTATATATAACTTTGAAGCACTTTCCCTTAATTTCACTGTTATGTAGTTTTATCCACAGGCCATCTCTCCAGACTGTGTCGAACGCCTTGCGAAAGTCGACAAATGTGCAATATAACTTTTTTCCATATGCAAAATAAAACTCAATAAGAGCGTGCAAACTAAACACATTATCAAGAGTTGAATAACCGTTTCTGAATCCCGCTTGGTTTTCAGAGATGACATTAAACTCGTTTGAGAATATGTTTAATCTGTTATTCAAAATACAAGTAAAAAGTTTCCCAAGACAACTGATAAGGGTGATCGCACGATAGTTGTCAGGATCGAGAGGATTGCCCTTATTTTTATATATAGTTTTTATGATTCCGCAAGTCCAGCTCTCAGGAACAATGCCACTATCTAATACAAGATTAAAAATATCACAGTAAATAGATATAAGTTGGGGGGATGAAAATTTAAGGTATTCATTTGTAATCTTGTCTAAGGATGGCGCTTTATTATTCTTAAGTTTTTGGATAGCTTCTTGCACCTCTAGAATAGTAATTTTACCATTTAATAATTCATCAAAAATAGGATTTTCGCACATATCATCTACATTAATTTCGATGGGTGGAGAATCATCACCCGCGTTCAATTTTTTAAAGTAATCATAAAATGTATTCATATCGACCTCAGGCGATTCCTTATTTTTTTCCTCTAGAAAATCTAAGATTTGACTAGTCTTATATGTAATATGTAATTAACTTAAGTCATGACCATTACCATATACTGAGACTACTATAACACATGTGTTATAGTAGTCTCAGCCATATATGATACTGCAATAAAGATCTTTTCTACACAAGAAAATTTTACCTTAAATGGACAGTTTACTGCAAAATTGGTCATTACCAAGTAAAGAATTGCTAAAAAAAAATATAAACATAACGCGCACATTGTTTGAATAATGTATCAAACCCCGTATCTCCTGATCTCTTCCTGTAGCAAACTAGCAACATCCTTCCCTATCAAAATGGTTTTTCGCACGATACATCTTCCGTTTG
Organism: Mytilisepta virgata; assembly: GCA_028015205.1. Taxonomy (NCBI): domain Eukaryota; kingdom Metazoa; phylum Mollusca; class Bivalvia; order Mytilida; family Mytilidae; genus Mytilisepta; species Mytilisepta virgata. Next base: position 32,327 of record JAPWFG010000042.1, on the reverse strand, counting down.
AATGTACATAATCACTAAAGATCAACGAACACGAACGAACTTTTCGAAATTTCTTTGTAATAAATAAATCTTTATTTGAAATGCAAAATTATACCCCGAAGGGTTGACAGCATTATTTAAACATAGACATAACATAAATACAAAGTAGAACGGAAATAAATCAGTCAAATGTTGTGGAAACAAATACACATATTATGCAGCTGTAGAGTCCACCTTCCTCAGTACTATATATATATATATGATTTTTTTTATAAATGGAGCAACACACCGCATAAAAGCGTTAGAAGATAAACGTGATGAAAGGGGTTTTAGTTTTTCAAAAGGTTAATAATTATTTATACTTGGTTGTATGTCAATTATGTTATTATAGCAATCATGTCTTAACATGTCATTTTGGACAATTGACGAAGAAATGTATTTCATCCTCTATCTTACAAGGATTTAAATAGTAAATCTACCATTTAAATCCTGGATCTCATTAAAATCACATATTTTTTGACATATTCTGCTTTCTCTTTTGGTGTTTTTATACCGTCCTCTTTCAATTTCTAAAAAGCGGTCACTAACTCTCATTTTTAGAAGTTTTTGTTTTCTGTTTTCAAAGTTTGCTTGAACAAAATTCAATTAAGCGATTGAAATATATATCAAGTTCGTGATGTTTTTAAATTCGTGGATTGAGTTTTCCACGAAATACAAAAAAAAATGATGTACCACGAATAATAAGTGTTTCACAGTATATGATATGCAGTAAATATCCCATTACGTGCAATGAAGGTTTAATTTAAGCATTATTCGAATGGTGTATGCTTGCATTTGAAGTTACTTCTCAATTTAAGTTAAATTTCTTTAATTACACTCAACGACAAATAATATACTGAGATAGTATCGCTTTTGAACGAAATAAAAAAACGACCGAAATCAATGTTCTTGAATAAAATCGTATAGAATTTGGAAATATCACATGTAACTTACATTTACAGAAATCTAAGGGGCAAAAAAATATTTACGATAGCTTTATTGTCAGAGTGGATTTGGTATTTTACATTATCACTTTCTTTAAAAATAAGCGATGTTTTTAGACTAGTTTCAACGAAGTTGCAACCTTCTATTAGTTTGATGAAGGTCGAGCGTGCGAGCTTCGTGCACAATTGGTTTTCGGGTGTCATTTGTAGTTTTCCGATTCCAATAAAATTTGAAAATGTTGTGAGACTCAGAATCATATTGTTTTTGGTGTCAATAATTGTACAGTTTTGAGGAAAAACTTGTTTTCTTATTCAGAAATAACAAATAATTTTTGGCAATATCTTTGGTTTGCCTCTGCTTATTTCTACCAAACTCCAATATGCTGTTAGCAATTATATGAGACTCTGAAGCCTATTGATTTTTGTATCAGCCAATGACATAATTTTTGGGAAAAAACTTGTTTTACACAAATTTTGAGAATTTACTGAACAATTCTAGATTTCAGAAAATCTTTTGATGAGTGGATGTTACTTTTAAAATAGAATAAAAGCCCCACGTCTTTTTTAATCCTGTCTCAGTCAATGGAATTTCATTTTAGGAAGACCACATTTTTTTAAAAAGTAATTGGCAACCATAAATTAAAGTAATCAACAATTAAATAGCACTTATTCCAAACTTTGTAATTCCATTGTTGAAAAATACCCTGGAAGACACGGAAATAATCATTTCAACACATTATAATTCTAACTTTACTTCTCAGATATTTACTGTTATTGGAGAATGCATTAGCAACATTGTTTCAAATGTATCGTCAAATGTTAAGGAAATACTTGGGAACAACTGGATTTTTCCAATTTTAGTATTTTCTGGAAGACTTTTTTTGGAAACCAATACGATATAATTTCAATGTTGTCCTGGTTGAAAATAAATTCAAAAGTATGTTCCGGCTCTACTTTTTTGTATCTTTTATGCTCATTACAGGTTTTTAATTTAAAACTTGAAATATATCTGAGTTAAGCAGAGGATGGAGCAGTTGACGCATTGACTTTATTCAAAAGCCAGTCGAACATACAAAGAAAGACAACTCTAATTTTAACGTATTTTATCACTGGCTTTTGGCCGAGTTATAATTTGACTTCTCCCATGGGTGTGCGTATTTTCATACCGTTCAGCCCATTGAATAAAAATAATTTAATGCTCTAGAGCAATTAAAAAGTCTCGTGCGGAAACGGAATTTTATTGGCCGTCCTAAAGGTCGCGACCTCGCACTAAACAAATCGTCTAGCGATATCCGGTCGAGCGTAAACGATAAAAAAACAAATGTCGGGGTACAATTAGGGATGACCTAGATTCTTTGGTACAAGCGTATTGGGAAAAACAAATTCTACTTCAATTTCTCGTGAATTACAAGATTTCTACACTCTCGAGAGTTAAAATTAAGATTTAACATGCTCGCCGAGGCTCGCATGTTAAAAATCTTAATTTTAACTCTCTCGAGTGTAGAAATCCTGTAATTCACTCGAAACTGAAATATAATCTATATTTCATACAAAAATATTCTGATTTAGGTCAACAGATTTTTTTGTTTTATTAAAAACATTGGGGATTTTATTTTAAATTTATCACGTAAATCTTCTATGTTTTTGTAAAAGAGTGAAAAAAAAACAAAAAACAAAAAAAATCCTCTCAAATCGTAGCAGGTAGCAGGGTTTCCAGATTTCCTAAATTATTTATAGTTTTCTCATACCTGCCATGCTCAACTCGAGGTTAGTGGTTGCTCAGTCTGAATTTGAAAGCACACGACGTTGTCTTAGTTTTTCGATATTGAGTATTGTTCAAATAGAAAATACTATTCAATTTGAAATATAGTTTATTCAATAAATGCACAATTATACCCGTAAGGGTTGATGGTATACATCAATAAGTGAAAGAAAATAAACAAACAAGCAATAAATCAAGAAAATTGATTGATGTAATATAAACTATGCAGTACCAGGATCCACTCCCCTCAGTATTAAAGACTTTCTAATGAATGGAGCTGTTAATTGCATAATTTGATATGAATTAGATTAGATTTTATTAATACACTCAGACACATATACAAAGATGTGTTACATGAGGTCAAACTATATAATAGATATACAGTGAACGACAACAGAACGAACATGCAGACAATATCATATATACAAGTTATAATATTATTATATATATATATTTTTTAGAAAAGAGATGAGATTTTTCTAATAAATGTAGACAGATTTTTCAAGACAGTAATATTACATAAAGCCAGTAATCCCTTCAGTTTATCACGACTTGGATTATCATAATAATATTTTGACAAAAATTTATGACGAAGATTTATGATATTAACGTTTCTACATAGGAATAAAACATGGAATTCATCACCTATGCCATCAGTACACAGTGGACATATACGGTCTTCCCTCGGTATATTATACCATCTCCCAGTCTCAACTGGTAATCGTAGGTTAGATGTACGTAATTTTGTAATCCAAATTCTGTTAGACTCATTAAGTCTAACTAAATAATTTTCTAGACCAAAAGACGTCTTATATAAAGAATACAACTCCCCTCTTGATGCAGCAGAAATATCGCTGTACCAAGACTGTATAAATTGATCTTGCAAAAGTTGTTTGATGTATCTAACATCAAAATAAGTAAAATTATCCGCAAATATGATTGGCATTCCAACATCATTCCATATTTTATTTATATGTGATATCCATTTAAAGTGATAATTGTTACCATGTAACTTACGCATCAGACTACACAAAAAATTGCTAAGTTTGCCCTCTTTTTGAACCACCCTTGACCAAAAAGAAATCATCCTAATTTTGACCTGAATATGAAGAGGAAATCTTCCCAGTTCTCCATATACCATAAAGTTTGGTGTCGTGTTTCTCACCTTTAAAATTCTTTTACAAAACTTTAGATGGATCTGTTCAATAATATCAATATTTTCAAACCCCCAAACTTCGGAGCCATATAACAAAATAGGTTCAATCATACAATCAAACAATTTTAGCTGTATATCAATAGGTATATGTTCATTATTTATGAGTTTATAAATACAAAATAAAGCTTTTTGTGCTTGTTCAACTCGCTTTTTTCTTGTTTCTAAGAAGCATCCATTATACTTAAATATAACGCCAAGATATGTATATGAGTCAACAATTTCTAATTTTTCCCCGTTTAAGAAGAACTCCATATTTTATCTTGCTTTTCGCTTGCTAAAAATAATAATCTTTGTCTTGCTGATATTAACAGAGAGTTTCCAGTGCTCACAATAAGTATTAAAAATATCTAAAGAATTTTGCATGCCCTCCCTGCTCTCTGACAAAATTATAGTATCATCAGCATACAGAATAACAAAAAATTTATAATAAATATGGATCTCTTCTTCCATCTTCTTTTCAATTGTTTCTAGTGACATTCCGTCGAGCTGGGCAAAAAAGTTCTCAAGATCGTTTAGAAAAATGGAAAAAAGGATGGGTTACAAATTTTCCCCCTGTCTGACACCGGTGAGGCAAGGAAAAAATTCAGACTGACTTCCAGAGTTCTGCACACAAGACTTAATACCATCATACATGTTATATATAACTTTGAAGCACTTTCCCTTAATTTCACTGTTATGTAGTTTTATCCACAGGCCATCTCTCCAGACTGTGTCGAACGCCTTGCGAAAGTCGACAAATGTGCAATATAACTTTTTTCCATATGCAAAATAAAACTCAATAAGAGCGTGCAAACTAAACACATTATCAAGAGTTGAATAACCGTTTCTGAATCCCGCTTGGTTTTCAGAGATGACATTAAACTCGTTTGAGAATATGTTTAATCTGTTATTCAAAATACAAGTAAAAAGTTTCCCAAGACAACTGATAAGGGTGATCGCACGATAGTTGTCAGGATCGAGAGGATTGCCCTTATTTTTATATATAGTTTTTATGATTCCGCAAGTCCAGCTCTCAGGAACAATGCCACTATCTAATACAAGATTAAAAATATCACAGTAAATAGATATAAGTTGGGGGGATGAAAATTTAAGGTATTCATTTGTAATCTTGTCTAAGGATGGCGCTTTATTATTCTTAAGTTTTTGGATAGCTTCTTGCACCTCTAGAATAGTAATTTTACCATTTAATAATTCATCAAAAATAGGATTTTCGCACATATCATCTACATTAATTTCGATGGGTGGAGAATCATCACCCGCGTTCAATTTTTTAAAGTAATCATAAAATGTATTCATATCGACCTCAGGCGATTCCTTATTTTTTTCCTCTAGAAAATCTATGAAGGGTCTTCCAAAATGAATTCGGATCATTTTTGGATAAAGATCTCAACTCATTCGCACACTTATCAGAATATTTTGTATAGCTATTATTCATAGCCTGGCGATACTCTTTCGCTTTAATATTCATATCTAATTTATGTGCGCGAGTTTTTGCTGTCCTATACTTACCTCTGGCTTCATGAAAGTTGTTACGCTTCTCTTTACAAACCTTATCAAACCATGGTTTATTTTCATCATTATGATATTTAGCTTTCCGATTACTCTCGCCGAATGTACTTTTAGCCGTATCTATCAATAACTTACCTATATTTGAGACAAGATCATTCATCAGTTCAGGTGTGACCAAAGCGTCGCCACATGTTCTAGCTGGGATTTAATATTTCGTATGATATCGTCATTATCATTAATTAAGGATTGCCTGAAGTTTTCACTTTTGTGGGAATTCCACTTAATGTAAGTATTATTTTTTAATATCTTTTCAGTGTTGTCCAAAGAAATAGATAGGGATAAATGTAGACGATTATGCGCGTCTGAAAACATAGGATCAAAATCCTCTACATTAAAATCAGTGACATAATCAAATACAGGTTCAGATATCAATAAATAATCAATCATGGTAGCATCTTTACATGTAGTTTTACCAATATTTTTGTCACCAAACAATCTACCATTTGCTATGTACATAGAACACCTTTTGCAAAACTCTATTAGTTTGCGACCATATTTATTTATTTGTGTTACATCTTGTGAAACTCGATCTAAGGGAATACCCTTTTCGTACAATTTGTTTCTAAAAAATTCAGAATCTTTCAAAAAATCTACATTTTCTCTAATATCAAGTAAATCGAATAAATGTTCGTCAATATCTACTAAATCGTGAAGTTTTCCACTTCTGGCATTAAAATCGCCAATCAATGCAACATCGTTATGATTTCCAGAAAAATTTATCATCTCGCTCTCGATTTCTATAAATGCTTCGTCAGACGAATATTTCGAATTTTCGGGAGGTATATATACGCTCCCCAGCAAAAATTTTTCGTGTTTTTGTAAATTATTATTAAATAAAGTTTTGGATACTTCCATCCATAGTATAAATTCAGATTCTGATTTCAAAAAAGTAATATATTTTGACAATGATTTTTTGTAAATTATTGTTATACCTCCAGACTTTTGTTTACATTTTGTTCTAATTTTAGAATGATAGTCATATTCATCAGGAACTTTTAATTCATCTAATTCACCAAGTTTTGATTCAATTAATACAAGTATATCATAAGTTTTAATGAGTTCAATAAAGTCAGGGTTCAATAGTTTTTTCTTTAAACCACACACATTTAAACAGGTAATGTTTATTTTCTGTTTGTTGTCAATGTGTTGACCTAATTGGGTATCCGATGTATTGTCCTAGTTCTGCGGTAGGCCCGGAATGTATTGAGGCTCTCGGCGGGTTGGATCATATACTTCGTTGTCCACTACCAGTTTATCGTAAACGAATTTCGCATTACGTTTCTGTCTACGGAACTCTCTCAGTTTATTAACAAGCGGTTTACGTCGTTCTACTATTTCTTTTGGAAATTGTTGATAGACTGAAAACTGTTTTTCTTTTAGATTTTCAGCTGCAAATTTGCGCACTTGTTCGTAATCAGAGTAATGAACGAATCGAGCAATGATACTTCTATGTTTACCATCTGGTCGATCACCCAGCCTGTGTACATTTTGAAATTTGATGTTTTCTACATTGGCCATTTTAAGCTCAGTTGTCAAGAATGTTCTTAACACGTTTTCTGTATTTTCCATATTGCCCTGAGGATTGGGAATACCTCCAAAAATTAGATTATACTTCATAGATCTGGTTTGAAGTGCTAGAAAATTTTCTTTAAGTTCTCTATTTTGGGCCTCTAGTTGAGCGTTTGATCTTTCTAACTCTCTGACCCTAGATTCAATTTCATGGTGGTGAGCTTCTTGTTTATCATTTAACTTGGAATGTTCATTTTGTGTTTTCTTTATATCTTCGATTTCTATGTTAATTTGATGTATTGACGCTTCAAAACGATCTAATTTAATTGACAGTGTATCAAGAATGTCAAGTTTTGATAGCCTTTCGTTCATGATGGCCTCTAATCTTTTGACTCGTTCGTTTGTATCATGCATGTTTGAGTACATCATTTGCGGTGTAACGTTTGTATCCCCTGTTGGTCTAGTCATGGGCTGATTTTGCACTGGTATTAACTGAGGGACGGGCTGCATACCCTGAGATGGACCGTATTGTTGAAGTAGATTCTGATTCATTGGAGAACTATGTCGGTATGGAGGTGGCATCATTGCCTGATGTAGAGCAGGGCTTCCAACGTTATTATTTAGGAGCGATGGACTTCTTGGTGGTTCAATAAAGCTACCGTGTAAAGTTTCATTAGCTTGCATTATCAATTGAGATGTTTGAGACGGTTGTGTGACATTGTTTTGATTTATGGTCGCCATGTTAGAACCGGTTTTCTGAGGCGGTGTGTAACCTGACCCTGAATTTTGGCTGTTCTTGCGTTTTTTACCCATTTAAACACGGCTCACATACAATATAGACAACTAAATAATGTTCATGCCACATTTCCAACCACAGAATTCTATATCTCTTTCATAATTTTCATTTTTGTCGGAGGTCTGTTTACATCGACCGTGTCCGTTCCGGCGTCGCACAAAAATATGAAGAAAGAAGTGTTTCTGTGTTTATCAACGTTTTTGATTCTGGACATATTTCATCGATTTCAGTTTCTAGATTTTGCTGAAGACATATATATTTAGGACAAGTTAGGAAAAATGATCCCCATCTTCTGATTCTAAGATACCGTTTGCATATACGGTTTTCCCGTTTTAATCTTGTGTATCTTCCTTTTTCAATTTCTAGGAATTGGTCACTAACTCTCATTTTGCACATTAGTCTCCTAGTCTCAAAATTACTCTCCAGAATAAATTTGTCTACAACATAATCGGTATTAATTTGACCAAATATTAGCACTTCTAGTTAACGCTAGGTGCAGCACTGGGCGGAAACATCGATTGTAAACCTTATATCTGGTACCGAAATCGTCTATAGATAGGTGATAAATATATTTTAACCCAGTTGTTAAATAATTGACGGAAAAACATCACCGCCTGGCGTTAGGTGGAATGGCTACATATATAAATATTTTACTGTTTTCTGGCAGCGATTTTAATTTTTTACCAAATGATGCCTTATTTGCAGTATAATCAACTTCTATATTAACATCATTTAGTATCTAAATTATTTGATTCGTATATATGTCATGTATGTTTAACATATGAAAATCAAGAAAATGTACCAATTGAATACAGGTTTTCAGACAGAGAAAAGGCATCATATAATAATGGATTATTATCGGTACTGGATATTCTCGCTAAATACTTTAGTGATTGAAGTTTTATAAAAATATCTTTAGGGTATTGAGCTAGTCCTGCTCTAGCAGCTATATATTTACAGACTGCTTGCTTAGTCCTTATACATATTTACAAAATTTAAGATGTGGTCTCTCCACAAAGTTTTGGTCTATGGAAGCTAATAAATCGGACGCTCTTATTACTTTATCATTAAAAGCCAATGTATCAAATCTCAGAATTATACATCAATATTGGTTTCACTAATGATTCAAATAATTTCTTATATAATTTTAATGACATTTCCCATTGGAGTTAGATATTTTAGCCTATAGAATAGCACGTTTGATGCTTTTTGGATAATTCTATATGAGATGCATTTAGTTTCCCGGGAAGCTTCAATAATATTTCCGAGATATTTATATTTTAAGAACTTTTCTACTTTAGTCCCATTCCGATAAAAATCAAATTTGTTATGAATGATATTCTTTTGTTGAAAAATCATGATTTTAGCCTTTTGTGTATTAATTGAGTGTTGCCATTCATTACAATAGCAGCTTAATTTATTAGTCGATACCTGGACACCTACTGGAGTCTCAGATAACAACAGTAAATCATTTGCAAACATAAGACAGTTCATAGATATGTTATCAATAGTTACGGGTCTACAAGAGTCATCAAAATAATTTGGTATATCATTGACATAATATTAAATAAATTGGGTTTTAATTGTCTCCTTGTATAACTCCTCTTAGTGTCAATACATACATATTTAGAGAGATAAGTTCTCTTGTTTTCATTTATATATAACGCATTTTAATTTCATTCCAATCACAGGAACCGTTGCTTCCTGCCTTTGATTTTTTCTTACTAGCAGCCGATCCGGATAGGTTTTTTTTTTCTTTTTGCAGAAAATTTTGATTATGCTTTTTAGTATACATTTGTAGTTTTAATTGGTTCCTGCTGAAAGTTAAAAAAAAACAATCAGGTAAATTTTTAGCCTTTTATCGATAAAAGAATATTTTAGTAATAGGAAATTCCAGTAGTTTAAGTTACTTCTGATGGTGATCCTTTCAAGTGATACCAGTATATAAACATTTGAATAATTAAATGAATGTACTGGAAGAATCTGCCAAACTCGGACAGAACACCAATGTTGGTACATTTTCTGTTACCCTAAGAATATATTTGGAAAATTCAATATTAAGTTTTTCCTGTCACTTTCATAGAGTGCAAGAGACTTTTACTTTTTGGGTTAAAGGATGCTCGCTGGTCATGTTTTGGTCTTTTTGTCAGATTTTCGGAACCCTCGGGTTTTATCCATTTCTTAAACATGAAATGTTTTGCCCATGAACCCCCACTTTTTCTTTTTAATTCAATCATATATAGCTTAAAATGGTATTTGACAAAATTTTATGAAATCCTTTTTATTTTTTCATACATCTTTGAGAGACTGAAGTTTTCAATGAAAAGACAATGGAAAATCCAGAGAAAACCCATTTCCTGCAAATTTTCAAGGCCTTATAGCTCTAAAATGAGCACCTGAACCTATATTTTTTTCTTGCTTATTTGTCTACTATTCATATGTTCTCTCAAACTAAAACACCTATTTCAAATCCTATTTATTTCCTATTACACCAGCGATCATCCTTAACTGAACGGAGCCGTAAAACTGAAATGGTTTTATGGTTGAAAATGTGCAATACTGCTCTCAAAGGTGGCGAAGCATATTTATATCTTTATAAAGTTAAAAACTAGCTTTTAATCCTTTTTTTTATAGAATATTTTTGTGGTTTGCTGAAATTTTCCGGTGTTATTCAAAACCATACTTTTAAAAATATTTAACTCCAAACTGTTTTATTAATTTTATACGGGATATTAATTACAAACATCAAAATTTCATCGCAATATATCCATTGGTAAGTAAAGTCCCATACTTTGTCCTAGTGCGGACTTGGGTCCCTTACTCGCACAAGGACAAATGACCTCTGACATGTGAGGACGATACTTCATGACGGACACTTAATTTAGTACATGACCTGAATGAATATACTGAGGTAACCAAGGCATATATTTTGGTTTCCCTTTCAGAATTGGTAGACATTTTTCGTGTGATTTTAATACAAAAGGAGTCCCTGTTTAACATATAAAGGTCTCTTATTCGTGTCAGCAGACACAGGACGATTGAAGCCTCGATTTATTACCCGTGAGTGTGTATATAGGTGTTTTGTTTATTATTTTTCTATTATTATTACAGTGTATTATTTTTTATCTATGAAAAATGTTTAGATTCAAGATATAGGACGAAAATGTCAAACTTGTGTATCTTGAAATTCATGTTATTTGTAGGGACCAATATATAGATTACACTATATATAAAGAACATTTTAACTGATAATTTCCTTCATTTTTTAGATAACACGCACAGATTTTAAACCAATGAAAAAAAATATTTCTAACACTTCAAGTCATTCAGTCGATAAAGATTATTAATGTTTACCTGTCTACCCAGTTAATATTTAGCTGCAGGAAAAACAAGCTAATTTATTGTAAAATGCTAGTGCCATGGTCTCTTTATGGTTAAATTGCATATTCTTGCATAATATTACAAAATATCAAACAGGATATACATACAAGGATGTTAAAAAAGTATTTGTGCACGTCGTACTTGCAGTGATTGTGTGAACATGTTGATGAATTAATAACAAAGATTATAATACCAAGCTGAGCCATGAAAATCGGACTATTTTTGTTGCTTTTGTCGCCTTTGTCAGCTTTATCAGTTTTGTCAGGTATGTATGTATACGAAAAATTTAACCAGAACGAAAATACAATTTTGTTGAGAAACCTGTTGAATTAGCAAATATTCATTTTATTAAACGGGAAGTAATTAATTGTGGAAAATGTATATATCATGTCCAGGAGTATTTTCAACCTATAATTGTTATTTATGTTTAAATCAGGAATAAATTAACCCACGTCCAAAAAACTTTGACATTTGAATTAATGTATCAATATGTCCCTCGTGAACAGGTCTAACGGTAACTGTAGTATCCAAAATCGAGGTAACATCGACATTGTCAGAGGAGTTTAAGTAGAACCCTACTCTTTAATCTAATTTCAAAATTTATCAACCGAATATTGTTTTATACATGAAGCGAAATTTATTTATGTACAGAAGTCGTATTTCAGGCATTTGGAAATAATTTGATTTGAAAACTTTAGAAGATATCTTATAAACTAAATACAAGATATCTAATAAACTTTACAAGATATCTTATAAAGTATAAAAAAATATCTCATAAAGTATATGACATATCTTATAAAGTACATAAGATATCTTATAAAATTTATAAGATATATTATAAAAACTACATTATATAAGATATCTTATATATTATATGAGATATCTCATATATCATATGAGATATCTTATAAACTATATTAGATATCTTATGAAGTTTATAAGATATCTCATAAATATTTTTTATATAAGATATCTTATATACTTTATAAGATACCTCATATATTTTATTAGATATTTTATATAGTTTATAAGATATCTCATATAGTTTATATGATATCTCATATAATTTATAAGATATCTTATAAATTATATAAGATATCTTATAAACTATATGATATATCTTATAAAGTATATGAGATATCTTGAAGTTAGAATAAATAGTAAAACGGCTTGCCATATGGGTTGGTCTTGTGACGTCACCAACGGATTAATCTGTCACTTGTAAATTCAAATAGTCCCATGTCGTTATTGATGCTTGAATTCTGTTTTGAAATTAAATTATAAGGAATGTTTCCAATTTTTGAACAGGTTATACTTCAATAACCTGGTTCGGGTCAGTTTACGGCATTCATAAAGCGCTCCCCCCTTTTTTGCCTTTTCTCGCTAAAATACTGTGTTAATTTTCCAATACCTCGAACTCATGAAAACTAGAGTAATGTCATTTTTAAAAAATGGATTAGCTGTTAGGTAACTTATCTGCATACGGCACCAAGGGACAATGCTCTTTGACAAGACAGGACTTTGCCCATAATAAACACCCACGCGTTAAACATATATGTATAAACATGAATATAAATTATGAGATTCTTATAATAAAGCAACAAATAGTCGTGTTTCAAGATTATATTGCTCGGAAAACGCAAATGCAGACTAAATGAGATATTTAAAGTGTGGTATAAAAAGAAGAAGAAAGGAATAGAGAGAGAATTTAATTAAGACGAGTAGTCCGTCTGCTGGAGGCACCAACGGACGATGCCTATCGATAGATCACCAAAATGGAGTTCAATTCAACTCGAAATACCTTTTTATAACTCGATAAACGTTCGCAATGGACGACTAGTAGTTTTAGACGGATTGTAGAAACTTGCAGTTGTTTTAATTTAAACTTGAATATTTTGTAATTGTAGGTACAATTGTAAGCAGTATCACCCCAAACTTGTCTTCAACTACATCGCTATACACAAGTAATTACTCAACTGACACGACGGTCTATGCTTTCAATTCAACGATGGAGTCCTTACAGATGTCGGATATGTACAGTGGGATAACAATATTGTCAGTGATTGATACCACCAAATCTCAAACTGTCAGTGTCGACACCAGAATTTCAAAATCAATTGATATGACTGTTCAGCCATCGATCGCAGTAACGACTTCGATGGAACCAACGATTTCCACCCTCAAAGAAATTTTCTCAACTAAACTAAATATAACATCGTTATATCTGGAAACAACTTTTACTACACCGTCTATGCTCATTCCAGAGACTTTAATGCCTAGTTCTTTAACAAACGTATCTGCAGTCTCAGAGAAAACTAGCATTGCTTCTACTTTGTCTAGTTCTCAACAGAAGACAAGTATGGTCAGCCAACATATTTCTTCTTCATCGACCTTCCAAACGACAAGCTCCAGCATATTAAATTGTACTGTTCTGCCGTGTTCGCCTCACCATAAAGGGGGATCTAAAAAAGGACGACCGAGCACCATTGTCATAGCTGTTCTAATTACTTTTGCAGTCGTATTTGCAGCGGTTATTTTTATATGTTTTCGAAGGTAAGAATCCTGATAAATAAAACAAGTGCAGAATTTCTGTCCTGTTTCCTGTTTAATTGAATTGAGGCCAAGGTCAGGTGACATATTTCAGACTGACGTATACATAAAAATATTGACACATTTATTATTGCTGAGAAACTGAACAAATCGCAAAAACTGGATCTAGGTCAGGCAAAATGTCACATAGACCTAAGTTAGTGAAGCTTGAAATTGAGTTCAGGGTCAGACAACGTGTCCGGTAGACCCAAGTCAGTGAAACCTGAAATTTAGTTCTAGTTTAGGCAACATGCCAGATAGATATGTACACCTTACAATGATTCTTCATACCAAATATCATTGATTTACGTGTATGGTTACTGATAAACTGAGCTAATCATATAAACTTGAAGAAGTTAGTAAAACAGGAAATTTAGGTCAAGTTTAAAAAAAAGTTAGACATATATGTTCCTTCATACCAAATTTTATTGAACTACCATTAAGAGTTACTGAAATCACAAAACTTGACCATGATATTGAGACCAAGGTTAGGGGATTAACATGTACATCTAACATGATTCTAAACTTCGAATATTGTTTACCGATCATAAAAGTTTGAGAAACTGGGCTATTCAGAAAGTGGATATAAATTTAATGTCTTAATTTACAAAGTCAATGATCCTTAAAAATGAGGTCATGGTCAGGTGATGGGTGAATGGATGATAACTATTTTGTGACTAACCAAGTTTGGTTGTCCTGGATAAAAAGTTTGAAATTTTGACCGTTGAAATAATATTGGGGTAAATTAATTATTCAGAATACCTAACTGTAACATGCAGATTTTTTTTTTTAAATATGTGCTCTTTAGAGATGAGAAGCATATTTTCTTAATTTGCTCTAAATATAACGAACCTAAAGAAAATTTTAATAAACTATTAAAACGTCATCCTAATTTTTTCCATCTCGATGATATAAACAAATTAAATATGATACTAAATCCTACTTCTTATGGTTTTGTTAAAACAACTGTTTCCTTTTTAAAACGGTCATTAGAACTGAGGACAGGGGACTAGGCTTTTAATACTGACCTGTAAATATTGTTTATTTGTCAAAAACTTGTTCATATAGTTTACATAACAATAAAAGAGTGAATTGAATAAATTTACAGAACATTTCTACTTTACAGGAAAAGCAAATGTGTTGGCTTTAAACTTCCTGGTCACAGTAGGAGAGCTTCCTATAAAAGATTTGAAGATGAAGACGATGAAATGGTTAACATTAGTGTTTAATATTAACTATAATCTGGATATTTTAAGCATTCATAGTGCTTTTTAATAAGTTCTGCAAAGAAAACAACATGAGGCAGAGTTCAAAGTCACTCAAAAGTGAGAAAAAAATAGGATCAAACAGATAATTAATGTTGATATTTCATTAAAGTGACTGTCTGAAATTTTTCGTATGGGCCGTACCATGCAACTTGTAGAAAATTTCAAGAAAATGTATATGAATGGAACCTGAATTCAAAAGATCGACGTGCTGCACGGTCGAAAGTTACCTTTTTGTTGTTTTTTAAGGGGGCGATGTTTTTTTTAATTTATTTTTGTTTGTTTTTTTTTGTTATTGTTTATTAATTTTTTGTTTGTTTGTTTGTTTTTGTTGTTTTTTTTTTGTTGTTTTTTTTGGGGGGGGGGGGGGGTGTTATTCTTAAAGTTTATTTATGTATTTATGTATTTTTCGTTATTTGATCACTGTGACATTTACAAGTTTTATCATGATATTTCAGTCAAACTTCGGCTATCTCGAACCCATTCCCATGATCTCTTGTACTTCGAGATAACAAGAATCAACTGTATTTATATATTGTATAAGAGTACCTCGAGTACAGGGCCGTATACGTATAGATATACTGTTTAAACGTATTGATATGGCCACAGGCGAGGGCCATATCAAAATCATGACAGGTCCATATCAGTACCCATGTGCATTCCAAATATCCGTATACTTCCAAATATCCGTATACAGCTCTGTACACGGGCAACTATGAATGTTTATATCATTGACGAAAGAAGGGACACATCTATTTGGAATCAAGAGAGACTTATAATGGATGTATTTATAAAATATTTTGAAGTGCATGAATACTTACAGGTACTGTATTACGTTTTAAATTCCATATTTTACATCTTCAATTTTATTCATATTCGTTTCTTCGGACAGAAAACTTGGTAAAAAATCAAATTGGGGGTTCGGGTTACTTTCAAGTGAAAGATTAAGACAACTACTTCTTTCGGTTGGGGGTGGGGGGGGGGGGGGGGGGGGGGCGTTTCCGTGCATTGTTGAAACATCGTTAACTAAACTGAACATTAGATTGCTGGGCAATACGATTTGTAACAGTAGATTCAGTAGCCACTTGCTAAGAAATAGTTTTGGTTTGTTTTCAAAGGGGCGTAACGTAGATTGTGGGCGCAACCTTCGCGCTGTACTGAAAATCTGATATAGACCGGTAGCTTTTGTACACTGTAATAGTAAATAGAAAATGGGATTGATTCATTTGACCATATTTACTCTAAATTACCAGCTGAAAAACTTCATACTAAATTCTGTAAATTTA
Source organism: Mytilisepta virgata (assembly GCA_028015205.1). NCBI lineage: Eukaryota > Metazoa > Mollusca > Bivalvia > Mytilida > Mytilidae > Mytilisepta > Mytilisepta virgata. The sequence goes on along the minus strand of JAPWFG010000042.1, from coordinate 15,992 downwards.
TTCTTGGAGTTGCAAAAAGAAGTACTAACTTGCTGTATTAACTGAGTTGGGGAGAGTACCAATATATTTTAACATGGTTAGGTCTATGATTGAATACTACTACAGATTAGAAAAATTTGGCACTAACTTCACACTGTTACATAATGCTTTTTTGGAATCTAAGAAATTGTATGAGTCAAAGAAACCTTCATGGTACATGTCTTCTCAGGAACATCCTCTGATAACAGAATAAACCACAGAATTGCCTTTTTGAAAAATTGGGAAAAATATCTCAATAACCATTCAGAAGCAAAACTTTATACATATTTTGCTTTTAAATCCAATTTTGGTTGCGAAAAATATCCTGATATTGTTAAAAAATTTGAAGAAACACATAGTCTAACAAGATTCCGCATACATCTGCTCACAATTTACTCATAGAAAGAGGTAGCTACAATAATATTCCTCGACACAATAGAGTATGTCAAAGATGTAGTAGTAATGAGATCGAAGATGAAATACATTTTCTTTTTAACTGTGATAGTCTATCAGACCAACGAAAAGACCTAATAACAATGATAAATAATTGCTGCAAGAATTTAAAAAAAACTGATATGATTAATGAATAATGAAGATGAGAAATTACTATCAGAATTGTGCATATGCATTAAGATATATGAAAAGTTTTGATGGGACTATACAAACACATCCATTGAAATCTTCCTATTTTGGATAGTGACTGTATTTCATATAATATAAAATGATCTCGCTCTTTTTCTCATCACTTAAACTTACGGATTTTCACTTAGTGTGTTCTAGAGCACCTTCCCTTGACGACCTCATTGCACTACACACTTTATACTGTAATAATATCATATATTGCTCATATTTTATTTGATTTTATTTCTCTGTGTATTGTGCATTTTCACTGAAATTCTTATTCTCGTATGTTATATAATAATTATAGTATAATGATTATTTATCTTGCCTGACAATGGCATATGATTGGTAAAATAAAATGTCTAATGTCTAATGTATATACCATCAATGGGTCTTTAATTGATAATGATGTAAATATTACGAAGTTTTTTAACTGCTTATGTTTTAAGATTGATTCCGTGTAAGCACTCATAGAAAAGTCTTAGTATAGATGTAGAGGACTGAACTGTGAACACATTCAGTTTCCAACGTGGCCCATGTTTATGGTATCATCATCGGTATATCTTTTATATGCAACAGAAGACGTCAGATTGGTCCAACGAACGCTGCCATACTTCCTGAAATGACATTAAACTTTAATTATTGTATTTAGAAAGAGAGAAATGAACCTATAATATCAAGCAAATGCTTAAAAATAATTATGAACATTTATTCTTTAAAAAAAAAATGAAAATCGCTCCCAGAAAACAGTAAAATAATTATATACGGTCAAATTAAGACAGATTATGTTGTAGACAAATTTATTCTGGAGAGTTATTTTGAGACTAGGAGGCTAATGTGCAAAATGAGAATTAGTGACCACTTCCTAGAAATTGAAAGAGGAAGATACGCAAGATTAAAACGGGAAAACCGTATATGCAAACAATGTAATTTAGAATTAGAAGATCAAAATAATTTGTTTCCTAACTTTTCCTAAATATAAATCTCTTCGGCAAAATTTAGAAACAGAAATCGATAAAATATGTCCAGAATTTAAAAACTTTGATAAAAACCAAAAAAAAAAAAAAAAACAGAAACACTTCTTTCTTCATATCAAATTATGCAATTTACAGCTCCATTCATTAGAAAGTATTTAATACTTAGGAGAGTGGACCCTGCTACTGCATAGTTTATAGTACATCAACTAATGTTTTTTATTTATTGCTTGTTCGTTTAGTTTATGGTTTATTGACATGTACGCCATAAACCCTTACAGGTATAATTGTGTATTTATTGAATAAATATAAATATAAATATGATAGAAAAAAATAAATAAATAGAAAAATACTGTAAATTTAGATTTGATTACTTTTAGACATAGCCTTTATTCCCCTTTCCCTCTTTCATATTTGATTACTTTTAGACAAAGCCTTTATTACCCTCTCCCTATTTCATATTTGATTAACAAAAATAGATTACAATTTGTGTGTGTGTTTTTTCTCTGTCCAAATTTTCAATTGAGAACAATGGCAGATTTTATCATTTTCAGCGTAATTTAATTCCTACTGATATCGGTGTGTACTATTAATGTCATTTTCCACAGAGAATACAGTTGATGTTCGAGTGATATTATACATGTGGTAGAAATTGGATTAGATGTTCAAAGCCCATTGTCAAAATAACCACTGTTGTTTCCTGTGAAAAAAAAAAAATATTTTCGAATAGAAGTACATATCATCTTACCTCCTATACCACAACAATCCTAAAACTGCTGCAGCTACTAATACTATAACAATGAATATTCCAAGAGCTGCTTTTCCACCTGGGCTCATTCCGCTCTTTGTCTGACTACTTGGTCTGTTTTGGTTTGGTGTCGTTTTTAGTGTAACTAAGGTTGATGAAGGCGACGATGAAGTTGCCGATGATGCCGAACTTGTTAAAGTTTTGGGCGAAGTTGACAATGAAGTTGTTGCCAAACTTGCTGAAGTTTTGGTCAAAGTTGACAATAAAGTTGTTTCCGAACTTGGTAAAGTTTTGGTTGAAGTTGACAATAAAGTTGTTGCCGAACTTGGTAAAGTTTTGGTCGAAGTTGACAATAAAGTTGTTGCCGAACTTGGTAAAGTTTTGGGCAATGTTGACAATAAAGTGTCCGTAGTATGACGACTTTCTGATGTTTTTATGTCAGCAGTAGTTAAACTGAATGTTGTTTCTATGTCAGTACTATCTCTTGTTAAATGTGTTGTCGTCTCTGACTCCGTAGTAGATGTAGTTGAAATAATACTGGATAATTTAGTAGTAAATTTAGTTTGTGTAGGAGAAGTATTCATATTTTTTGGAACTGTTGTCGGTGACGTGGGTCCGTTTGTAGAGTAACTGTTCTCCTCAGTAGTAAAAATTGTCGTAGGTGAAATAATACTATCATTTTGGGTCAAGGTTGGAGTATCTGGAGTAGTATGGTCTTCTGTGGAACTGCTTTTAAAATTAACCGATGTGGATGTGTTATCCCCTATAAAAGGTAAAAAGCATACAAATTAACATCAAATATGCAACATGCATAACTATTGGGAACATTGGTCGGTTATTCCATAACCAAGCTAACCAGACATGATAAATGTAATTCTCTATATTTGGTACTAAGGGCTAAAACGGGGATGGGGTGTTGTGACTTGGTAAAGGGACATAACTGACTAATTTTCTCATTTTATGCAGCATACGAGTATGTGTTTAATTTTTTAATGGGACACAGCAACAACTAGTTAAAAAGGGAGATAAGAAAGATTTCGGTTTTGAATAAATAATGACCTACAATAGACAATAGGAAATGATGTTGGTGAGGGGGGTCTTCTATTCATTCTAACAGGATGACTTAATTAGCAAATTTAATTTCGACAAACCTTTAAAACAAACAAAATGTAAAGATAAGCCCATGATCACATAAATTTACTGTGGTCTTATCCCGTAAAAATTTTATAACGTTTCAATATTTATGGTACTCTTATTAAACTAATAAAATGTAAATAAAGTCTATAATACTGATTTTATTTCCTTAAGCAGTTCCTTCACTTCTTTGATAAAATCCATGGTGCCATTTTGCGCATGATTTGAAAATTCATAGTTCTGCTTTTCCTGGAGTATATGCTGTCAGATTGGCCGTTAATATTAGCACCCAAATTGACCCATCCCATAATTATTAAATTAAGCCACACAAATTTATTCTTTAATCTTTTCTCTCTAGTTTAAAATTTGTAGCTTTGGTGTGCTAGTATCAATTAAACGTTAAAAATCGCTTTATTCTATTTCCTGAAAACCTGCATCGAAAAGTTTATTTCAGCGTGCTTGCCATACTTACCCCGAATTAGACAGAGAATACCAGAAAACAATAATAACAACAACACTTGTATGACTCCAATCTTCATTGTAGTTTCCGTTTATCTTGTTTGTATGTTAAACCATACCGGAAAATCTCTCTTTCGTTCATTTTTTTACATCCTTCTATCAAATTATATTTTTATCATAATTCTGAAACGTGGATTACGCATATGTGACCTTTCAACTTGACATATCTGTCGAAATACCTGTACTGTTTAGGAACTTAAGTCATATTTAGGACTTACTAGCTCTTAAATGATATGATAAAGATTACCAGAAGAAAAACTTTTCGATTAAATGCTACATCAACAAACCCGGAAATTTTAAATTGTTAGAGGAATTATATTATAAGTTCATTGCCTATATTCAGTAATGAACTTAGACAATAGAAATTTTGTCTTTAACAGCTACAGACCAGCCACCAGAAAGTTCATGAAAAGGGCAGATGTCTTCTACTTATCGTATTAGTACGTGTCATAGTGCAGAAAAAAGACCTATGAAATGTTTTGCTGCCCCAATAAGTTCTGGGAACAGGCCACAGCATCTGTCTTTTTTAAATATTTTTTATTATTACTTGGCTTAGAAATATGTTTAATAGTCATAATTATATATCGTTTTCTGCTTGCTAGATTACATACTGAGATGTTAACAAAGAAGGACAGTCACAAAGAGAGGGATGCCGTGACATTCCGCCAGTGACCTGTTTCTCGTCCCGGTGTAATAGTATTCTTTGAAAAAATATTCGTTTCATTATGGGACAACCATTTTAATTCTATATGTTACATTTCATACTACTATCATAAATGCAATTCTTATGGAGTCCGCCCTTTAGGCCTGCAGAGTGTGAAAACTAAAGGAACGTTATCATATAAATGAAACAAAAAATGTATAGTTTCAAATCTACAAGGAAATACTACGGTGGATAAATTTAATGTTCATATTTTGTATATGGGAAAACGTAATTTTTTTTATCTTTCCTTTAAAACTTGCCCAGTTAGATGTTGTTCTTAAATGTATTTTGTGTCACCTTAAAAGCAAGACATTGGCGTTGATTTGCCGGTGGCGACGATCTAAACTTTTTTGAAAGATTTATCCCTGAACCATATTTTGATCTAGGTAACCAAACTTGGTCATTTTTGGTCACAAAATAGCTTATGATATAAACTTGTCAGTCGGACGCCCATCATCCACTAGCGATACCTTCATCTCATGACTTTGTAACCTTAGATTCTAAACTTGCCTCAATTTTTTGTGATTAGATAAGTTTTCATGAAATATACAAGGTAGGTATAATTACAAGCAATATTTGATGTGTAGAATCAGTGCTAAGTGCACATGTAAGACCAGACCCTTGACACTGGTCAAGATTTTGTGAACAGCTCAGTTTATAGTGGACCAAGAATGAAAACCTTTTTCAATGTTTTGACGATAAAGAGGCTGGAGGCTTGAAAGATGGATAAAATTTTTGTTAGAAATCAGTACCTAAAAAATACAAAGAAGTATAATTTCAATTATTGTCAACGCTCAATGTTTAATTTGAAACACCCTATGGCATTGTTAAAATCCACATTTTGACCAAAGTCCACAATACCGCTAAAGCCCACAACAAATTTCCACTAAAGTCCACAAAATTTTACGTTAATGACCGCAAACAAAAGGACGAGAGACTGATATTTTGTTGTATGGTTTCGATATAAGGGTTTTTAAAAAATAGTACTTACTTTATAAAAAAAAACTATAAGATCAAAGTATCGAAGTCTACATGCATATTATTGTAACAAGTTATATATTATAGCGTACATGTATAGTAATGAAGGATTCTATTGCCATTACTGTATCCATTGTTCGTCCGTTCACAATTACAAAATAAATGTTCCCCTCTGAAACTATTTGGACTAAACTTTGGTAGAATGGTCCATGAATGACTCCCTTCTAAAATTGTCTGGCATACTCCATCCGCCAACCACGAATACCTCTAAACATTGAAAAGGGGATGCGATTTTTTTTAAAAATCTTCTCCTCTGAAAATACTGTGCCAATGGTAACCACACTTTGGTGGAATGGTCCTTGGATGTTTCTCTATTAATATCATATCGGGTATTTCAAACCATCAACCAATATGACCGCCCTAGCCGAAATTCACTTTTACATATTCTTAAATGAAACTCATATCTAAGATGATGTTGGACCTGTTCCCACTGTCGTAACCTTTCATGTGCCTCCTACGATTTGTGACTTCCACCGGATTGACTTTGTTGAACTTCACGACGGGTGCCGTATACGGAGCAGGAACTGCTTACCCTTCCGGAGCACCTGGGTTCACTCCTGGTTTTTATAAGAGTTCGTGTTGTTCATTGTTTTTAGTTTTCTGTGTTTATTTGTTGTGCTTGTGGTTGTTCGTTTGTCTTCCCGGGTTTGTCTGTCCAATGGATTACGTTTTTTTGATTGCTCCTTAGGTATATTTGTCCTTTTTTTTTCTCAGCCAGTTGCAACAAAACTTTGGTGGAAAGGTCCTCAGTAAAAATGTATCAGGTGAGCGGTACAGTCTCCTAGGAGCCTCTGGTTAACAGCCAAATGTATTTTGTTTCGATGGACTTTAATTTAATTTGTTTTTAGCTCACATTACCCAAAGGGTCAGGTGAGCTTTTGCTACCACTGGTTGACGTCCGTATATCCGTCCGTCGTAAACTTTTCACATTTTAGTCTTCTCTTCTGAAACCAAACATGGCAAAGATGGTCCTTGTGTGGTCCCCATTCAGAATTATATCCGATGACTTCGCCCGCCAATTTAGACTTGACCACAAGCCTTATTAGGGTATCTAGTTTAAAAATATGTCCGATGACTCCGCCTGCAAACCAACATAGCCGACATGGCTAAAAATGGAACATTGTCTTATATCTCAAAAACTAAAGCATTTAGAGCAAAACTGATTAGTAAAAATGTTTATCACGTCAAGATCTACATGTCATAAAATTTTCAGACGAATCGGTCAACCCATTATTGGGTTATTGCCCCTGAATTGTTAATTTTAAGGAACTTTTGCAGTTTTAGGTTATAATCTTGAATATTATTATAGATAAAGACAAACTGTAACAGCACAAATGTTCAACAAAGTAAGATGTACAAATAAGTTCACATGACCAAAATCATTGATTGACCCCTTATAGGAGTTTTTGCCCTTTAAAGACGGCATTTGGCGTAAATTTTCCTTTTACGATCTTCTGGGCCATTTGGGACCAAACTTTGGTGAAATGGTCCTTGTGTAGCCCCTTCCAAAATTATATCCGTCATCCCCGACTTCCAACCGGCTTGGTCCTTAGATGGTTCTCGTTTAGAAATGTATCCATTGACCTGTACTGTCAACCGAGATGGCCGCCACAGCCGAACCTAGTTTAACATAGAAACCTATAGAAAAAACAGCCAAATTGACTGCAACACTTAAATTTTTAGTCCTGCACAAGGTAAACAGTTAAATCCAGGTGAGCGATACAGGCCCTTGAGAGCCTATAGTTACATTAATTTTCAAGTTGTGACAATTTGAGATTGTTTTTTTTTAATTTTCCCATAGACTTCTATAATAAACCCCGCCCCTTTTGACCCCCCCCCCCCCAAAAAAAAATACTTGCCCTTCCACATACTGCAAAACTTAAACGCTTAGGATCATCTAGGAACATAGGCCTATAATACCATAAAGTACCGTCGGCTCGCAGCTAACGGTTTCAGAGATCCACAGGACAAGTTCAGCTGCGACAAAGAAGTGGAAGAAAGAAAAAATAATAAGTAAGACTGTGTTAGGTTGCAAACACAAAAGTCCCTAAAACTGCGGCCATTTTGAAAATTTTAAATGACAGAAATCACTTCGCCATATTATAATATACTTGGAAACCAAATTTCATTGAAATATCACCTTGCAATAGGCCTATCATAATCTATTTGGAAACCAAATTTCGTCCAAATCTGAACATGTTGAATTTTTTCGCATTTTAGCGGCCAGATTGAAAATTCAGAAACCTTAATGCACAACTAGTAATTGCCACCTATTTATGTACAACGTTTCGTTAAAACTAGGGCCAAAATAATTATTTTCTGTTCATCCGAAAAGTGTTACAAAAATTGCTAGCCATCTCCCCCCTCCTCCAGCTCAGAATCAAATGGTCGTCCCCTAAAGTAATTTAACTTTTATGATACAGATAACCTTTTTGGTAGGATACATATACAACTTCAAACAAAAAGAACAGTCAAAACGAATTCTAAAATTTTTAATTCTTTTGAACACAAGTTCATAGTCTGTCGTGTGATTGTCTGTAGTAAACTAATAGTCCCCTCTATATCCTGGAGGAGTAATTCATGAACTTGTAATCCTCTTTAAGCCACACTCTGTGTTATGGTACTCCCTCAGGCCATAACTGTACCATTGCCACGTACGGCGCAGGGCATTTTAGCGTATTGATAGGACAATTTACCGGAAAAATGGACGTTTTAGCGGAAAATTTAAAGGACAATTTATCGGAATTTAAGATATGATGTGGACTTTTTAGCGGAAGAATTTAGTCACTAAGCATCTACCTCTTCCGTTTCAGCGGAAATTTTGTGGACGTTTTAGCGGAAAATTTAAAGGACAATTTACCGGAATTTAAGATATGATGTGGACATTTTAGCGGAAGAATTTAGTCATTAAGCATCTACCTCTTCCGTTAACCAGACGAGCGAAAGTTGGATTTTGAGCGGGATATAGATCACTTTAATACAGTTAATGTTTAAAAACCAAGTACTATTATAATCTCAAGTGAGCACTTAAAGCAAGATATTTACAATATTTACATATCAACATTGGCTCTGTATCGGTCTAAATCCAACACTGCAGACATACTAGTCTCTACTTATGTCACTAATGCTGAACTGAATATTTCTTGTTTTCTGCATCAAACTATGTATTCTAGGGCAATAGACATAAAGTCTTCGCCAAATAAACTATATGCTCTCAAGTTAAGCTGTGGCAGCCATCTTGGTTGACAGTCCAGGTCAGTGGACACATTTTTAAAAGAGAACCATCTAAGGACCATCACTGCTAAGTCTTGTTCCAACTGGCTAAGTGGTTTCAGACAAGAAGATTTTTAAATGAATTTTCCCATAGGATCCTATATTTAACTAAGTTCGGCCGTGGCGACCATCATGGTTGACAGTCCAGGTGATTTGACATCATCCTGAAAGAGGACCATCTAAGGACCAATGCTGCCAAGTTTAGTTCCAATAGGCTCAGTAGTTTCAGACGAACAGATTTTTGAATAAATTTCCCATAGGTCCTGAATTTTGGCTGTGGCGGCCATCTTGTTTCACAATTCACGAAATCCGACACATTTCTGAAAGAGGACCTCCTAAGAACCACTGCTGCCAAGTCTGGTTCCAATATGTCAAGTGGTTTCAGACAAGAAGATTTTTCAATGAATTTTCCCATAGGGTCCTATGTTAAACTAAGTTCAGCTGTGGTGGGCATCTTGGTTCACAGTCTGTTTCATCGGACACAATTCTGAAAGAGGACCATCTAAGGACCATGCTCCCAAGTCTAGTTCTAATTGGCTTAGTAGTTTCAGACAAGAAGTTTTTTGAGTGAATTTCCCATAGGGTCATATGTTAAACTGAGCTCGGCTTTGGTGGCCACCTTGGTTCACAGTCCACAATGCTGCCAAGTTTAGTTCCAATAGGTTCAGTAGTTTCAGACGAACAGATTTTTTAATGAATTTCCCATGGGGTCCTGGGTTAAACTAATTTTGGCTGTGGCGGCCATCTTGGTTCACAATTCACGAAATCCGACACATTTCTGAAAGAGGACCTCCTAAGGACCATTGTTGCATAGTCTGGATCCAATTGGTCAAGTTGTTTCAGACAAGAAGACTTTTCAATGAATTTCCCATAGGGCCCTATGTTAAACTAAATTCGGTTGTGGCGGCCATATTGGTTGACAGTCCGGGTCATCGGACACAACTCTAAAAGAGGATCATCTAAGGACCATTGGTGCCAAGTCTGGTTCCAATCGGTCAAGGGGTTTCAGACAAGATTTTTCAATGAATTTTCCCAAAGGGCCCTATATGTTAAACTAAGTTCGGCTGTGGCGGCCATCTTGGTTACCACTCCGGGTCATCATACATACTTCTGAAAGAGAACAAATTGGCCTTGTAGTTTCATAGATTTTTGAAATTCATCCCACCTTTTCTATTTTTAGTAACAACAGCCATTTTCGATTGGAAGCCGGGAATGCCGGACATACGTTTGGAAAGGGACCACCCAAGGACCATTCCACCAAAGTTTGGTCTCAATTGGCCCAGTGGTTTCAGAGGAAATGATATTTAAAAAACATTTTACGCCGGATGCCGTCTATAAATCGCAAAAACACATATAAGGGGTCAATCAATGATTTTGGTCATGTGGACTTATTTGTAGATCTTACTTTGTTGAACATGTTTGCTGTTACAGTTTGCCTTTATCTATAATAATATTCAAGATAATAACCTAAAACGGCAAAATTTCTATAAAATTAACAATTCAGGGGCAAGAACCCAGCTCAGGGTTGACCGATTCGTCTGAAAATTTCATGGAAAGTAAATCTTGACCTGATGAACATTTTTACCCCCCCCCCCCCCTCCCATCAGTTTTGCTCTAAATGCTTTAGTTTTTGAGATATAAGCCAAAAGCTACAGTTTACTCCCTATGTTCTATTTTTAGCCATGTGGACCATGTTGGTTGGCAGGCAGAGTCATCGGACACATTTTTTTAAACTAGAAACCCTAATGATGCTTTGCCCAGTAGTTTCAGAGCAGAAGATTTTTGTAAAAGTTAACGGACGACGCCGGACGACGGACGACGGAAGTGATGAGAATAGCTCACTTGACCCTTTGGGTCAGGTGAGCTAATAAAACCGATAAATAAAAGACACATGTAAAAAATTGAATTTGTACAGGTAAACAATTTTTCTTCCGCTAAAATGTCCATTCACACCTTTAGAAAATGTCCTGCGTCCGCCCCGTAATATTGATTTGGGAAACAAAATGGCCACCATTTCACAAACACTAATTCATGAAAGAAACACGCTATAGAATTGAAAGGATATGGGGTACATGAGACAATATCCCAAAATTAGAGTCCATATCTTGTATTTAAACTTGACGAAAAATTAAAAAAAACAAAAACAAAAACATAGAGTAAAACTATACAAACAACTGATCACATCTTTAACGATGAGCATAAACTCGCACCATACGGAGAGCTTAAGACGCTAGCCATTTTCAAAAACAAGGTTATTGTCCAGTAACAGGCATACATTGAAGTAGTCTCGAATTCATCGCCATGTATTACCTGAAAACTACATATAGATCTTGAAATCTGAAATAAAATACATGTATGTGCAGTACATGAAAATATAATAGCATAAGCGAAGGCAATCTAATTAAAAACCGATCTCTCATCGCTCCCGTTTTCTGATATGTCGCGTGGGAGCGACATATCAGAAAACCGGAGCGATGAGAGATCGGTTTTTAATTAGATTGCTGCCAGCCCCACCCCTCCGTAATCAACAAGATTACAAACTTCGTTTGGGAGACTTAATAACTACATAAAAGAAAAGTACATGCCTTTCACTATACTATCGGGATAAAAAACTGCGGAATGATTTATTTTATAAAAGAAAATTGTTTGTGGACTTGAGCGCAAAATTTTGAGGACTTTATTGGAAATTGTTACTGCGGACGTTATTGGAAATTCTTACTGCGGACTTTAGCGGTGTCTCTTTGTGGACTTTAGTGGATGTCATTTTGTGGACTTTTGCAGAAAGTTTGTAGACTTCAGCGGCGTTGTGGATTTTAGCGGTGTTGTGGACTTTAGTTGGATTGTGGACTTTAACGGTGCCACACACTCCTAGAGTATCTGAACTAATGTCATCTTCTTCAGAAGACATATTCTCACCACTCTCCTTTTTCAAGTCTTTGCTCCGTTTCACAGTTTACCCTGGTGCCCTACGAAAGAATGAAGATATTAATGATTGATTGTCAGCTAATTACCAAAGTTTGGACAATTAAGTTTCTCTTAATTAAATACTATATATGGTTCTTTTTATACACTCAAGGAGAATTATTTTGCCTAGTATGCATGCTCATCCAAGAACTAATTACAAAAACATTATAAACACGTACATTTTCGAACTGTGATATACTATCCTAAAAGATAAATTTAATTTTTAAAAGGTCTTAAAAACATCTTGTAATATATCAGCAAAATCTAAATTAGGAAGGTTTGCCTCTTGATTCTTTTATAATGAAACAGATTTCACTATATTATTGTAGAATTAATTGTAAAGAAGTGAATCCCTTGTCAGAGAGACATTCAACATTAATAAGGATACGTACATATACTCAATAGAATATTTAAAGAAATGTACCTTGAACCTAAGAATTTAGTAGATGTAGATACACCCTTTGTTATTCAGAAGAGACCTCTTAAAAAGATGTTAACAAACTGTAGAATTTAACTTAGAGAGTATTATGCTTGAAATACTGTCTAAGTTGGATAATTGTTCTGAACACGATCTATATAGTAGAATTAAATCAGAATGATAAAAGTGCGAAAAATATTTATTACACTTTCAGAAGTTTAATAGTAAGCAATTTATCAGTAAATTTCGTGTAAGTGACCGTGACTTATAGATAGAGAGAAAAAGATATAAAGGAAAAACTTGCAAAAGAAAATCGACTTTGCAATATTTGTAGATAACGAATAACACTTCTTTCTTCAGTTTGAAATCAACAAAAACATTCGTAATAGTTTACCAAAGTGTTTACAACAGCTGTCTAATCCAAATTTTAGTCAGCTAGACACGATTTTTCGGATGAGAATTTTATTCAAATCACAGCGAAATTGAGATCCAAATTGGTCAATTGTCTGTAATCACTTTTTTCGTCATATAAATACTGTTTTACATGTACCTAATACTGATATTAATACATGTATACATTTTGTTGATTATGTATTTGCTTAGCCCATATGGGTTTATTATGCAATAATGAGTCAACTATTATAAAAATGGCAATTCAACTACAGTTTCCGACTAGTAGTGCTACATTGTACAAAAAGGGGAGGGGTACTTGAACTTTTTATGACATTTGAAGGGGGGTCTTGGAATTTTTATGACATGTGGTCTTTAAAAAATAAAAATTTTCATGCATTTCTTTCCAGTCCATCCCAATGAAAGAAAATGACTGGTCCCTAAACAAAACCTACAAATCAGCGATCAGTACACGTAGATACCAAAGATATTATCCTTATCGAAACTCAGTTTGTTCTAGGTTTAGACTCTCTGACCCATACAGCAGTAATTCAGTATTGATTCGAATATTATCGTACAAAATTGTGAAAATTGTTTCGTTCCGCAACGACCTATAGATAGGACAATAAATTAAAAAATGGGAACTTCAAGTTGACTCGACATGACCACATGCACAGTTGGGTGAAACAACCAAGTTACGATTATACAGATGTTCATTTAGTGAACTACTGTTCATACGTAATCTACAATGTAGAATTTGACCAATTCTCGTCCCTACATATACTAATTTGGAACACTTCACACGGTGACCTCGAATTCTATTTTTGAAAATGTCGGTAGAATTTGAACTGCGTATGTTCTGAGGAAGTTTGTTCCACTGTTTAACCGAAGCTGGCAAGAAATAGTCGGAATATAGGTTTGTCCTCGTGAGAATTTCTGAAAGATTTTGATTTTGACGAGTAAAATGTCTATGCGAAGAAGCAATCGTACTTGGTATCAAGGACTGTAAATAAACCTAGAACAAAATACACATATTTTCTTAAACGTTCAGAAATTTATTATTAACAGTAAAAGATTTGTAAATTCTTAGTCATTTAATTAACAATTATACATTTCTTTTCTCTTCATCAAAGTTTTTTTTAATTTTTTTATTTATTATTTTTTTCGTATTTCATCATCAAAATACACATCTGTATACCTTTAACATTGTGGATCCTTCATATTTTTAACCAAATTTATTTACTCATCTTAATTTGACACTTATATTACACTAAGCACTTCCACGTAGCCTATGATTTTGTATAAATTGCAAGTATATTCATGAGGATACGGAATTTAACATAAGCCTGTCTTGTTTCCGAATCCTACTATTTTGTCATGTATGTATATTTGTTATTATGTATTTGCTTGTGACTATATGAATAAATATGTTTAAACTAAACTCAGTTTGATTTTCCGAAATAAACGAAAGTTAGTTCGTAAAAAATTAATCTTTTATTTATGATAAAACACAATGTAGACGTGAATAATTTCCCGAAGCAGCTGATTCAAAGTTACCGCTCAGAAATTATCTGAGTCAATCGGATGATACCATGCACTAGTATGTAGCTACGGAATAATACCACTATCTATTACCACATTAAAAAATTTTCAGATGAATGCCTGGTTTTTTTACGATAAAGATCGTGTTGACGAGTTTTAAGTTTGCATCTGCAGCTTTTTCTGTTCTTTTGGGCTGCATGCGTCTGATGTGTTATGGATTGATTTGTTTTTGTCTATTTTAAACCATTGTACTAATATCTTTCAAAAAATGTGAGTTTGCAGCTGTTCTAATTCAAAATAGAGCTGTTTTGCCTAGCAGTTCTCATCCCTGTAGTAAAAAGAATGACTTAAGATGAGATTTTAGTCCATCAGCAGTGGTATCACGTGACGCAGTAGCGGTAATGTGTGTAGGAAACACTTTTCTGTATCTTTAACCTTAATTCACTATGATGCTAATGGCCATTAGTGGTTCTTCCCGCGAACTGTACCTACACGTGTTCGTTTTATCCCTTGAAAAAAGGGGATCTGGGGTTCTCGTTGTTTTAGATCTTGTTAGCGTTATAGATATCGGGTAAAGACTATTGAAGCAATAAGATAGGTGGAAACATTAACACAGCAAAAAAACTAAAACGACGAAGCCGTGACACAGCTATATATAAAGGGTAAAAAACATGGGTATAGAGCTTACCAAACAGAATCAGAACAAGATAGTACAAAACTAAAGCACCTGCAATGTAAACTTTCTTCAGAAAACGGGAGTACGTGACATCAGGTGCTCTGGAAGGGTAAGCATGTCCTGCTCCGTCAACGGAACTCGTCACAGTCTGCAAATGTGGCAAATCCAACAGAGTGTCGAGTCCGGAGTAGAATACACACCAACAAGACGTGAAATATATTCTATGAATTGGTAAATAGAATAGATTTATAGAAACTTCTCATCTCTTAACCAATTATGTTGTGATGTCGACCGTCAAATTTATGGACTGATATGATATTAAAAGAGTCGGAACATACCCTTGTCTTCGAAGTTTATGTGACAGTGACCTAAGTCAACGAATAAATCGCATGCACGATAATAATATAAACGCCGTACTACTCTGCTAACTGGAGAGGGGGGGGTTCACATTTTGGAAATCATCATGAGTGTCGGTGAAGAATTCGTTTTCGCATTTTTGTTTGCACTGGCAGTGGATTGTTGTGTTCTTATTGCAGTCTAACCCAGATATCTTTTGTAGCCAACATAAGATTGACTTAATTAAAATTCAAACATTGCATCATAACCAAAATAATTTCAATTAGTGAAACGGACTTTAGGTTCACGTTAGGTTATTTTTCGGTAATTAGTTTGACTATATCGGAAGCACCCGATTTTTACCGATCTTCATCCAAAAAGATGATTGGTTGCTATTTATAAATTCTCACATGGCAATTCAAATAAATTGAATGAAATGTTGAAAAACCGGTTTTGCAGCATGGTTCTATTAAAAGATTCCAAAACACTAGCAACCTTACGGGAGTTTTCCTTTACACAGGTAGTTCAATCACTTTTACGCTAAATAGCAGGTGTGGTAAAGATTCCGCAACTTTTTCGAAACAAGGAATTTGGCCACACAAATTGAAAAATAATTTTTTGTCCGTGGTATTTTGAAT